>SJXQ01002073.1:0-71560 GCA_006408695.1 Aepyceros melampus
ATTGATGATGGGCAGGGAGGGCTGGCGTGCTGCGATTCATGGGGTCACAAAGAGTCAGACACGACTGAGCGACTGAACGGAATGGAGGTAGTGCAGCTATCCCAGTTAGTAAGTTGGGGGAGGCAAGAGTAAAATACAATGAACAAATAAAGAAACTGAGTACCTATATTTGAGGTTTGACCCTGATGCTGCAAGTTATGACTCTTGAACCCTAGCACCTCTTTCCTCACTGACTAGACAGATCACCTTAAAATGATTCAGTAGAGCACTCTGTTTCAATATTCTCAAACAGTGTGTCTTTCTTCCCCTCCAGATTTTGATGAACTCTAAAACAGTTTAGTGACATATTTATCTTTGTAGCCCTGGGGCTTAACATGATGCCTTCCTCTTTACATGCTAATAGTAAGAATGGAACAAGGAGGAAAGAAGGATGCATGAAAGGCAGCAGGGAGGGAGAAAGGGCTGGAAGAAACAGATAGGCACAATTGCCTCCCTATATCTCAATATGATTGTGAAGATAAGATGATAAATTAAATGTGACATGCCTGCAAAAAAGAAAATATTTTAATATAAGTCTATCTTTATTGATGTTTGCTCTAAGTCAGACTGTTTAAAATATGTATAAACTATTTAATTCTCACAGTACCCCTATGAAATTGTATTATAACCTCCATTTTACAGGTGAGGAAATGGAGTCCCAGGTAGGAAAATCAAGCTTCCTCAGGTTACAGAGCTGTGAAGTGCAAGAGCTAAGATTTAACAAGTCTGTCAAACACATTATTTTAATATTTTCTATAAAAATTATAACTGTTTGATTTGATTCTGAGAAAATCATACCCAATTTATTTCAAATGAAAGTAACTTGTTACAATGAGAATTCATCAAATTTATTTCTATTTTCCCTTCAAGTTTTCTGTGATTAAACAAGAAACAAAAAGGGGTGAAAATGTGAGAAATAGAGAGAGAGGGAAGGAGTGGGAGAAGAAGGGGGAAGAGAAAGATTTCCTGCCTTTGGAGTCCAAAGGCAGGAACTGTTTATGGTTTCAAAGACTTTTTTGATCATCACAATTTTTTTTTTTTTTAGAGTGTTACTTAAATTAATTCATTTGAAAATAGGTAGTATTTTGGATAGATCATTTTCAGTGCAACAAAAGAATTGTTTCAGGATACTTTAAGGAAACCAAAAATACAACACCAACACTAGATAGTTTACCTCTCTTATTTATCTATTTTATGCCATAGTATTAAATATGATCGTGTAGAGTGTTAAGCTATAGGACAGAAGTCTGTGTTTAGGGACTAGAGATCCTTCCTGTTCCCTGTGGAGGGATCAGATATGAATGTGGGCTCTACAGAGAATAGAGAAAAAAAGCTATAGCTAGATTTTGTCCATCACGTTTTAATTTCCAAGTGAAAAATCTCACTTTAGGGAATTTTTGCTTTCTATATTACATGTAAACATTTGTTCTGTTGTAGATCATTACCAGTTCAACAAAGTATGAATAAAAGCATGTATTGTAGAGATACTATATAGACACAAAGTTTAAAAAAGTGATTCCAAATACAATACTGTTCCCTGTGGAGGGATCAGATATGAATGTGGGCTCTACAGAGAATAGAGAAAAAAAGCTATAGCTAGATTTTGTCCATCACGTTTTAATTTCCAAGTGAAAAATCTCACTTTAGGGAATTTTTGCTTTCTATATTACATGTAAACATTTGTTCTGTTGTAGATCATTACCAGTTCAACAAAGTATGAATAAAAGCATGTATTGTAGAGATACTATATAGACACAAAGTTTAAAAAAGTGATTCCAAATACAATTAAAGCCTCTTTTTGTGTCTTGCCCAATTTAATTCCCTTTTTTTTTAGCCCCAAGATGGGCAATTAAGATTTCAATTTCTATTTTTAAAAATAGATTGCCTATGTTCACAAAATATAAGTTGTACTTCTGATTAGTTTTAAAAGATTTATAGGATTTTATTGAATTAAATGTTAGCCTTTCCAATTATTTTTATCCATTCATCTTTGTGAGTAAATTACATCATTTTTTTTCTTTTTTTTTAAAGTATGATCAAAATTCTCCCATTAAATAATTACTTAAATCTATCAATAAAAACTTGGTCTACCATCTAAATTCAAAACTTAACATGGTTCTCTAATGCTAAACTTTTAAGGAGATCTCTGAGTGGAAGACAGTTTGGATAAACTAGTATTTTTACTAGCATCTTAAAAGAGTTAAACTCTTTGGCCTGTATCTCACATATTGGGTGAAATAAACCTGTTATCCCAACCTCAATATATTTGATCAGAAATCACTGTAAGAGCTTAAGAGACCAAATTGGGAAAGAAGTGTGTCAAGGCTTCATATTGTTACCATGATTACTTAACTTGTATGCAGAATAAATCATGCAAAATGCCAGAGGAGAAAGACAAGGACTACAGAGGATGAGATGGCTGAATAGCATCACCAACTCTGTGTACATGAGTTTGAGCAAGCTTTGGGAGTTGCAATGGACAGAGAACCCTCGTGTGCCACAGTCTTTGGGGTCACAAAGAGTCAGACAAGACTGAGCCACTGAATTGAACTGATAGGACTGGATCCCAAGATCTTAGTTTTTTGAATGTTGAGTTTTAAGCACAAGCCAGACGAAGCACAAGTCGGAATCAAGATTGCTGGGAGAAACAGCCATAACCTCAGATATGCAAGACAACACCACCCTTACAGCAGAAAGCAAAGAACTAACGAGCCTCTTGATGAAACTGAAGAGTGATGAAAGAGAGTGAAAAAGCCGGCTTAAAACTCAACATTCAAATACTAAGATCTTGGGATCTGGTCCTATCAGTTCAGTTTAGTGGCTCAGTCATGTCTGACTCTTTGTGACCCCAAGGACAGCAGCATACCAGGTTTCTCTGTCCATCGCAACTCCTGAAGCTTGCTCAAACTCATGTCCTTAGAGTCAGTGACGCCATCCAACCATCAAATCCTCTGTCATCCTTTCTTCTCCTGCCTTCCATCTTTCCCAGCATCAGAGTCTTTTCCAATGAGTCATTTCTTTGCATAAGGTGGCCAAATTATTGGAGTTTCAGCTTCAACATCAGTCCTTCCAATGAACACCCAGGACTGATCTCCTTTAGGAAGGACTGGTTGGATCTCCTTGCAGTCCAAGGGACTCTCAAGAAACTTCTCCAACACCACAGTTCAAAAGCATCAATTCTTCAGCGCTTAGCTTTCTTTATAGTCTGACTTTCACACTCATACTTGATTACTGGAAAAACCATAGCTTTGACTAGATGGACATTTGTTGGTAAAGTAATGTGTCTGCTTTTTAATATGCTGTCTAGGTTGGCCATATATTTTTTTCCAAGAAACAATCAAATTTTTACTTCATGATAAATAGATGGGGAAACAATTGAAAAACTGACAGATTTTATTTTCCTGGGCTGCAAAATCCTGCAGATTTTGACTGCAGCCATGAAATTAAAAGATGCTTGCTTCTTGGAAAAAAAGCTATGACAAACCTGCTGCTGCTGCTGCTGCTGAGTCACTTCAGTTGTGTCCGACTCTGTGCGACCCCATAGATGCCAGCCCACCAGGCTCCGCCGTCCCTGGGATTCTCCAGGCAAGAACACTGGAGTGGGTTGCCATTTCCTTCTCCAGTGCATGAAAGTGAAACGTGAAAGCGAAGTCGCTCAGTCATGTCCGACTCCTAGTGACGGCATGGACTGCAGCCCACCAGGCTCCTCTGTCCATGGGATTTTCCAGGCAAGAGGACTGGAGTGGGGTGCCATCGCCTTCTCCGATGACAAACCTAGACAGCGTATTGTCTAGGTTTGGCAAACCTGCAAACCTAGAAGCAGAGACATTATTTTGCCAACAAAGGTCCACGTATTCAAAGCTATGGTTTTTCCAGTAATCATGTATGGATTTGAGAGTCAGACCATAAAGAAGGCTAAGGGCCAAAGAATTGATACTTTTTAACTGTGATGTTGGAGAAGACTCTTGAGAGTCCCTTGGACTGCAAGGTGATCAAACCAGTCAATCTTAAATCAGTCCTAAATCTACATTGGAAGGACTGATGCTGAAGCTCCAACAGGTTGCCCACCTGATGTGAAGAACCAACTCACCGGAAAAGACCTTGCTTGATGCTGGAAAAAACTGAATGCAGGAGGAGAAGTGGATGACAGTGGATGAGATGGTTGGATGGCATCACCGACTCTGGCATGAATTTGAGCAAGCTTTGGGAGTTGGTGATGGACAGAGAAACCTGATGTGCTGCATTTCATGGGATTGCAAAGAGTCAGACACGACTGAGGGACTGAACTGAACTGAACATGAGCTGGATTTGGGGGCAGCATGCCCCTGAGATGACTTGATGAAAAGTGCAGTGAACACTGCCAAGAGGCTGATAAGTGACTATGATAGTCAAGTTACCAATCAAGATTCTCTGTTTTGAAAATGATAGACACATTGTTAAAGAGAAAAGTTGCCAGTAACTCAGAGTTAAAGATATGGTTTTAATCAAAATGAGAAATAGCTGTATGTACTTTCATGAAAATGCAAAAACAGTTAGTGTTAGATTATAGAATGTATACCCCTTAACAACTGAGTGATCTTGGGAAAATCATACATCCTCTTAGAGCCTCAATTTTTCTTATTGGTAAAATCAAAATTACTATTGTACTTATATTGAGAAAGATTATTAAATTCAAGTATAAAAATGCTTAGTTCAATGCTTAAATTATAAAATAAAATCAATAAATATTCATTCATATCAGTGTCTCAGTTTGGAAAGAACTGTGACCCATCTTCTTTGGGTAGAGAAATAATTTATTGCTTTCCTATATTGTTAATTATCCTTAAAGTAATTCAACCAGAGTGTGATATAGCTATGTCTCTTCTATGCTGCCTTAAAAAGACATCTTAATAAAAGGTAAAATATTAAAAATAAACAGGATTGTCTCTTTCAGCAAATAATAAAAGTACACAGATAAATGTGCCTCCCAAAATAAACACATGCACACACAGGCACAGAAACGCACACCTCTAAAGTGTGATCACATTCTTCCATACAAAAGAGATTCCTTTTACTCTTAAACTTATTTAATTAAAATAATATAGCCTGTTCCTGTTCATTGAAATAGCACTAAATAAAAACAAATGAATATATATACCAAACATTGTAGATTCTGCAATAGCTGGGGCTGATATTTTCTTAAAAAAATAACAAAATAAATTAATATAAATACTAAATAATCAACCAAGGAAACATTTAAAAACAATTCACTTTTTAATGAGTACAAGACTCAAATAATTTAAATTGGAAATAGCACAAAGCTTCACATATTTCAGTTCAGTTCAGTCACTCAGTCATGTCTGATTCTTTGCGATCCCATGAATTGCAGCATGCCAGGCCTCTTGTCTATCACCAACTCTTGGAGTTCACCCAAACTCATGTGCATAGCTTTGGTGATGCCATCCAGCCATCTCATCCTCTTCATCCCCTTCTCCTCCTGCCCCTAATCCCTCCCAGTATCAGGGTCTTTTCCAATGAGTCAATTCTTCGCATGAGGTGGCCAAAGTACTGGAGCTTCAGCTTTAGCATCATTCCTTCCAAAGAACACCCAGGGCTGATCTCCTTCAGAATGGACTGGTTGGATCTCCTTGCAGTCCAAAGGACTCTCAAGAGGCTCTTCCAACACCACAGTTCAAAAGCATAAATTCTTTGGCCCTCAGCTTTCTTCACAGTTCAACTCTCACATCCATACATGACCACAGGAAAAACCATAGCCTTGACTAGACAGACCTTTGTTGGCAAAGTAATATCTCTGCTATTTAATATGCTATCTAGGTTGGTCATAACTTTCCTTCCAAGGAGTAAGTATCTTTTAATTTCATGGCTGCAATCACCATCTGCAGTGATTTTGGAGCCCAAAAAATAAAGTCCGACACTGTTTCCTCATCTATTTCACATATTTAGTTAGTTGTATATATTGATAATAGTTTTCTTTGCATGTGTGATTTAGAACAAATAATATCCAAGGAATTCAACTTGTTACAGAAGGTTAGTTTCTTAGGTCTTTCTTCTACATTTTATTTATTAAATGACCTCCTACTGGGAATTTTCTCTAAATTATTATCCCATTGATGAGCAATATCTCAATATTCAGATAGAAGTTCATTGAAATAATTTTCTGTCTTCCATATCTGAGCTCAGTTGCCTTGAGTAACGGACACTCGTAGCAAATCAACCTGCATTTATGCCAATAAAACAAACATTTCCTATAATTATATTAACAGATATGTCTATTTTAAGGGTGTCTTTTTAAATATTCACAATTTGATGGTATATACATGTGTGAATGTATAAAGATATATACAAATATATATATATTCTTTCTGAATAAATATTACTTTAGAAAAAATAAAAAGAATGTTATTAATAACAGCTCAAAAATATATTTATGTTTTAAAATAAGGACCGTTTCAATAAGAGGTCATCTCTCTTACATTTTTTACGCATATATACTGTCATGGTAACTCTTTATTATGTTTTCTTTTCTACCAAACTCTAGTACATTGAGAGAGATTGTGCTCTATCCAATGTTTGTGTTTAGTAAAGCATAGCTGATGGACTTGTGCTTAAGTTAAAGTGTGTGTGTGAGTCACTCAGTTGTGCCCAAATCTTTGTGACCCCATGGACTGTAGCCCACCAGGCTTCTCTACCCATGGGGCTTCTTCAGGCAAGAATACTGAGTGCATTGCCATTCCCTTTTCCAGGAGCTCTTCCCAACCCAGGGATAGAACTGGAGTCTTCTGCATTACAGGATGATTCTTTACCCATCTAAGTCTCCAGGGAAGCTGGTGTCTAAGTTATGTGCCTATTTATTTTCACTCAAGTGCAATTAAAATAATTTGGGAGAGCTTCAAAGTAAAGCCATAAAAACAGATTTAATATAGAGCGATTTTTTGTTTTAATTTAGGAAAGGAAGAAAATCAGACCAGAAAATATGTTAGAAAGCATTCATGAAAGTGCTCCTCTAAAATAGATAATGTGTTAATAAATATTTTTGAGAGTTTTAAGATGCTTTTGTTATGTTTATTATTCTATAATAATTTAGAAACATATCGATAAATGTATATCACATAAACTTTTCAAAAATATTCTACTTATAGTTGATTATAGTTGCTTATATCTTTAATACGTTATTCCCAGGTCAGGCAGTGGTAAAGAATCCGCCTGCCAGCTCAGGAGGCAGGGGAGACACGGGCTCAATCCTTGGGTCAGGAAGACTCCTGGAATAGCAAATGGCAACCTACTTCAGAATTCCTGCGTAGAGGATTCCATGGACAGAGAAGTCTAGTGGGCCACAGTCCATGGAGTCTCAAATAGTCAGACACAAAGGAGCAATTGGGCACACACACACACACTAAAGTCTATTAATAATTTATTTTCTGACAGTAATTAAATGGAATGGTGGAAGGTAATTAGTATTCTCAGGTTTCTGCTGAGCATACTTGACACAGAACAAATGTTGCATATTTTGACAAGTTACTGGTTAACATATTCTTTTAGAGTTACATTTTTCTCAATTATCCTTTTTTTTTTCAAGCTAATGTAATGGCATGGCTATTTTCAGCATTGCAGTGGTCATTTTGAAATGAAGATGTAGTAAGTTATATCCCTGTTCTGGGAAACACCCTCCCACAAGTCGCCAGTTTACTCGGGGCCACTTCTGTGACCTACCTCTCCTCCCTTCACTTCCCGGGCCTCAATCGATGGTCTCCTTTCTCTCTCTAACATGTTAATCATATTTCCAAATCATAGCTTTTACAATTTTTTCCCTGTGCTTTCAATTTTTCTCCCTAATATATTTGAATCTTTCATTAATTCATCCAGTCTGAATTCATTCCTATCTGAAACAGTACCCCAGTCCACACCCAGTCTTTCATGCCATTAAGCAGCTTTATTCTTCTTTATTCAAAGCACTTATTACTACTAATATATTATACATTGACTTGTTTATGCTCTGTTTGCCCCAGTTAAATGTCAACTCCACAAGGACACTGATTTATTTCTCAGCTATATTTGCAGCATCTAAGAAAGTTCCTGGTACAAAATACGTGTAAAACAAATATTTGCTGGATATATTGAATGAATAAATAAATGAGAATGTAGTCATTAAGAACTTTACAGAGTTGATACTTTAAAGAGAATACAAATCTCTGGATATCAGGCAGAGAGAAAATGAAATACTGATAAATTTTGCCCATTTAATATTTTAATCAAGACAGACAATAAGAAAATTGTACTAGTTAATACCTGCTTCTAGAAATCTGATAATAGAGGCACAGGTTATTTCACAATTAGATGATAAACACAAAAGTTCTTTATCAAATACATTAATTTTTTAAAACATATTGTATAATTTCAGAGTCTTGATTCTTTCCTCATCATTAAAAAATGAGAAACTTGATTATATATTTTTTATATGAATATCATTCTAATATCAAAAAGAACTTCTTTCTTCCTATAGAAGTGAATGTAAAAGGAATTTTCTAACATTACTGAAAACTAGAGAAGTGATCCTCTGCCAAATATGTAAAATATGGTAGAATTTGATTAGGAAATATTTTGGTTGAAAAAACCAAACAGAGTATGTTGATCAATAATCATAAATTTCATACTTGAAAAATTAAAGGAAAGGGAGAAAGAGAAAATTATTTTTATAGCTTTCTCTTTTGGCCTTCTTTTCCCATCTCTGTCTTCGTCTCTGTCACTTTTTGCTTCTCTCTCTCTTTCATGCATGAACACACATTCAGACTCATCAACATATCTTACATTTGTGGGAGGGCCACTGAAGCCAATAGACAAACTCTGTTGAAACCAGTAGACAGCAGAAAACTGAAATGTTATCTAATGGGCAGACAGGCTTACAGGAGTAAAGGATGACCTGATGAGAGGAGGCAAACAGGAGTAAGAGAGGCAGCATGTCCCCCAAAACTGGTTTGAAAAGAGGGCCTCTGTTTGTTGGATTGACATATTAAAGCAGCCAAAATTAGGTTGTGCCAGAATAAAAGTGAAATCTCGTGCTCCTCATTATCTACTTACAACTTTATCTCTGTCTATATAAATAATAGTGTCTCTAGGAGGCTGAAAATCACAATGAATGTAATCTCCTTTCTGTTGCTTCTCTCATACTGAATAAAATGTGGAAGATTTACAAAATCATTGAATTATTTGGCTTCCACTATGAAATAAAGAGCTCTGCCTAGAAGTTTGAGCATGCAGAGACAACACAAAGACAGATAGATTAAAAAAAAAAAAAAACTCTGTAGGTTTAATATTAGAAATAATTAATAATAAGGTATTCCACAGTTAGTATTGACCAGGAATTGCTTTAAGCACTTTAGTTATTGATAAATCTGTTCATCTTCAAAAATGTTGATTAATTAAATGAATATTTTAAGTGCCAAAGTTTATGAATTGTAGTTTGTCTCTCTTTTTCATTTACACACATAAATATGGATGCATATGAAAAGATATAGACAGAGTTACAAGTGTATAGGAAGGTTTTTGTTGTATGGCAAGAAATTATGCCAAGAAAATCATGTGAAACATAATAAATTATGCTTAAATCATATTTAAAATGCTAATTAAAAAAGAAAAGCATCATTTTGGAAAGTATGTGACTAGATAACCCAATCCTTTCTTCCAAAAACTAACCCAGGTTACAGCAAAAGACAAAGACTTGAGGCAGATTTTCTACTATGCAGATGACAAAATTAATGCAAAACAAGTTTTGTAGGTGGTCCATTGTCAAAGGAAAGAAAGATAATTTATATGCAATCAGTTTGGTTCCAAATAAAACAACTCTAAATAAAAAGAAAAGAATCACAAAGCTATATTCAAAACAAATACGCCCAAGTCCTCAAAACAAAATAACTGCTATAGAAAATTACAAAGTAATAAAAGAATGTTAAAAATCTTATCAATGAAATTTCATTGTTTCAGGCTATTTAATTGTTGGAAAATTACAATAGATACCAGAAAGAATCCTTAGAGGTTAAAACTGTAGTTTTTGTATTATATTATCACAATAGCAACAACACCAAAACTAGAGACAAATTCTAAAAGATACTGAAACAAATCCTGAGAAAATATGAGAAACTAGGAGGATAGATATAATATATGAATATACAATGAGGAAAATAAAATCACCTGTGGAAAAGTTGAACTATTCAATGTTTATATTTAATAAAAAATAAATTTCTAACAACTGAAGAAGCTTCAATACTTCAGGATAACAAGGCTCACAGAGTCCCAATCAGCTTTAATAAAAACAAAGAAATAAGTAAATGCCAATGTATAGAAAAGCTGTGATACGTGAGTCTACCTTGGCAGTCAAAGAAAATCAGACAACTATTCAACAATGTAAATCCAAGTTATCATACTTGCATTTTGGAGCATAATATCTAAAAGAAAATAAAGCAGTATGCCCATGTTTGTGAAGGAAAAGGTTGTGATAATATAATGTTCTGAGTAGCCTTTTAAAGTAAAAACTCTTATGTTAAATCGAAGAAAAAATATTTTCTGAATCTACATTTGAATATTTTGCCTTATAACCCTCATTAAATTGACTTTATTAAAGGAATTGCACAGGAAAAAGAAGAATCAAGATATATATCTCAAGAATAGATGTAAAATATGTTCAAATTTGAGACTAACAATACAACACAAAGGTAATATAAAGGAAGAAGGGGCTAAAGCCTAATAAAATTTCTTCTTGAACGTTGTTGGGAGATAATAAGAAGTCTATTATTTTATTATCTTTAAAACATCCCTATGATTATAGATATACATACAAATACAGGTATATTTTGACATATATGCACAGATATTTAATTTAATAGGTAACCAAAAATAAAGCAGAAAAAAATGTGCCTTATTCTAATCATGGGATAAGATTTAAAATAAAGAAATATGCTAACAATACAGAAAAACTTTTATAATGAATATGGAAAATTCCCCAAATAATAACACTTCAAGTTACAGAAAAAGGTGATTTTTTTAAAATTTCATGTTTGAGATTATTATCTTGTTAGAAAACATCAATAATGGTAATCTAAAGAAAATAATAGACTAAATTCATTTATGAATATAAAAAGAAAATAATTATAAATATCTGCAAAATTATCTACCATTATAAAATGAAAATATATGAGTTTCAAGTAAAGTTTATTCTAATAATATTTGTTACGGTACATATTAATAATAATATGCATAATTATATGATTTACTGGAGGGATAGCTTAAGGAATGAAAATGGATGCAGATCTGGAACTGCATTTGATATAATCAAGGATA
Organism: Aepyceros melampus; assembly: GCA_006408695.1. Classification (NCBI taxonomy): domain Eukaryota; kingdom Metazoa; phylum Chordata; class Mammalia; order Artiodactyla; family Bovidae; genus Aepyceros; species Aepyceros melampus. Next base: position 11,371 of record SJXQ01002073.1, read on the forward strand.
TGTTTTTGAGAAAACCAAGTTAAACTGGTAAATCAAGTTTAAAGTGGTAAATTAAGAGGTGTTAGAATTTACATCAAATTTATCTGAAGCCAACAGTGTGGCTAAACTAAACTAAACCTGGCTTTTCAAACTCAATGCCTGTAAGTCAAGCAGGGAAATAAAATATGTAAATCAGTCATTTTATAGATAAAGTTTGTAGAGAAATAAGAGGTTATGTTACATATAAATAACAGGTTTATCACACTAGAGGGAATATGCATTTATTTCACTTCATTTAAACATCTGGTGACCAAAAGAGGCCTGTGGGGTTGGGGGAGAGCACTGCTATTTCAACTATACATTTCTCTGTTCTCTAGAATGCCTATTAGTAGTGTTAGGTTTCCTAGCTAAATATGTCATGACTTTTGATATTTATTTAAAAATGTTCTTCCTTTTATATTCTGTGAAATTTCCTTGATTTTTGTCTTATAGCTCTTCTCTTGAGTTTTGTTTTGTTTTTTACTTCTAGAAGTCAAATTTTTATCTTTCAGTAACCTATTTTTACAAATTTCTCTCTGTCTCTTTTATCAATTGCATTCACTTACTTAGGGTGCTTTTGGTCCAAAGGCTTAAACACTCCTTTCTAAACTCAAATTCACATGTGTGATAACCAAGTGAAAGCCTGCAATCAAATATAAACTAAGAGGCTTATTTCTATCTGCCCTATCGATAAACTACTATTAATCTTTCTACACTGAATCCCAAACATCACTCAGTTCCGTTCAGATGCTCAGTCACTGCCTACACTTAGTGACCCCATGGACTGCAGCACACCAGGTTTCCCTATCCTTCACGAACTCCCAGAGCTTACTAAAACTCAGGTCTGTCGAGTCAATGATGCCATCCAACCATCTCATCCGCTGTTGTCCCCTTCTCCTCCTGACTTCAATTGTTCCCAGCATCATGGTCCTTTCCAATGAGTCAATTTCCCCTTCAGTCAGTCTCTCCCATCAGGAAGCTTCCATAAGCCCCTTATCCTTATCCATCAGAGGGCAGACAGAATGAAAACCACAATCACAGAAAACTAATCAAACTGATCATATGGACCATAGCCTTGTCTAATTCAATGAAAATATGAGCCATGCCATGTAGGGCCACCAAAAACAAATGGATCATGGTGGATACTTACGACAATACATGCCCACTGGAGAAGGGAATGACAAACCACTTCAGTATCCTTGCTTTGAGAACCTCAGGAACAGTATGACCAGACATCATAAGAGGAACTTATTCCTCTTCATGGTCAGGCCTCTCAAGGAACCTGCAACTCTTGATGGATCTCTGCTTCCAGCTGTATCCTATCCACTCCTCTTCACAGTCCTTCCATTTCTGCCTGGGTACTAGAGCTCCAATAGGCACCATCAATCTGACATTTCATCTAGAAGATTGATAAACATTGACAATTCTTTCCAGGGAATTCAGTTCAAGACTGTACAGTTTGATTCTTTTTTTGAGGTGATTGGTTTTAATTTTGATGGCATATTACTGAATATTCTCTTCTACCTCATAAATATAGGACTGGATTCTTGACACAAATTCCAGTGCTCTCTAAACAAGAGAAATTTCCAAATGACAGATCTCAATTACTCTTTCTAAAATCAGGACTGAAGCAAAAAGGAAAGGGGTGAGGGGAAAATATCATGAAAAGGAGAGGATCTTTGAACAATACAGAAGGACATTCAGAAACAAATGGATTTAAGTCTTTGTCTAGTGGAAACCAGCACAGAAGAAAGGAAGCAGGCACTCAGAGCCAGTGGTGACCAGAAAAACTACAACCAACCCTCCCAATGTTATCAAGATTCCAGAAAGAACAAAAGGGAGAACAGTTTTCCTATAGTATATAAATGGGGTTTCACCAATTTTACATGAACTTCAACAGATGGGGTTATTCAAGATGATGACGTGTTAATACTAATAAACATTGCTCTTCATTCTCCCAACTCTCACATATAATCAGAAACCTAACCTTGTGTCTGAAATTCTGTGTTTCTTCTCTCATAGTTACATAGGGTGTTTTTTTGCAATGCCAAATATCACAACCAAACATCAAAATAAAATAACAAATGAAAGGAAAAGAAAAGAAAAAAGAAAACCCTTCACTAATTTAGTTGTAGAGCTATATAACAAAGCTAATTGAGGTGATGGAATTCCAGTTGAGCTGTTTCAAATACTGAAAGATGATGTTGTAAAGTGCTGCACTCAATATGTCAGCAAATCTGGAAAATTCAGCAGTGGCCACAGGACTGGAAAAGGTCAGTTTTCATTCCAATTCCAAAGAAAGGCAATGTCAAAGAATGCTCAAACTACCACACAATTGCACTCATCTCACATGCTAGTAAAGTAATGCTCAAAATTCTCCAAGCCAGGCTTCAGCAATACGTGAACCGTGAAATTCCTGATGTTCAAGCTGGTTTTAGAAAANCATGCTGCGATTCATAGGCTTACAAAGAATCGGACATGACTGAGCGACTGAACTGACTGACTGACTGATATAACACTCACACAGAAAAGCTATAAAGCAACAGGCAAACACTGCTCTTTTTCTTCACATCCTCTACTGACACTGAGCCCCAGAATAGCCCTGGAAAGACAGGCCTTACTGGCCAGCCAGATGTACCCACTGATAATCAGAATTTATTACTTCTCAATCTCTAAAATGTCATTTCAGATCCATCCACCTGAATGGAAAGGGGGAATATGCCACTGGTAAGGCTCAAACACTTCCATGGTCACCTATGCAGCCAGTCTCTGTACCCTTTGTCAGTAAGTCTACCCATGAATTCCGGTTTTTTTTCCCCCCTCTTATGTAATCACTAAACTGAAGCTTTGTGATTACAAATCCTTGACACCTGAGGATAAATTTCCTAAATACCCGAGTTTCAGTTACTTACATGTATATTGTGAATTTTGTGTTACATACTCTTAGAATGGGTTGCTCAGGTAGCACTAGTGGTAAAGAACCCCCCTGCCATGCAGGAGGCAAAAGAGACTTGGGTTTGATTCCTGGGTCAGGACGATCCCCTGGAGGAGGGCATTACAATCCACTCCAGTATTCTTGCCAGGAGAATCCCATGGACAAAGGAGTCTGGCAAGCTTCAGTATATAGGTCAACAAGAGTCAGACATGACCTGAAGTGACAGCCTGTGCATGCTCTTAGAATATTCTTCAAAATGAATATATGAGTACCACTATGCTCTAAACGAACAAACAAACAAAAATGACTATTAACCTTTAAGGAAAATGACTTGCTTGTCTCTACTCCTGAAGGGCATATGTAGTATTATTCCCAATAGGAAAATAGACAGAACAGTATTATCTGTTTCTTCTTAGAGTATCCCTCTCTCTGGCACCATATAAATCTGATCATCAATGGGCTCTAGTTAACATATAAAATGGTTCTATGTTATCTTCAGGATAAAAAAAAAAAATGTGTTTCTTACCACTGTGGTCAGGATTCAGGAAGATCTTGCCCTGGGCTTTACTCTGGATTCATTGCTACACATTCCACCATCAACCTTTACTTCTTTTTCTCTGTGGTGTATTATTAATACTTGCATGGCTTAAACAGATTATAATGTGTATTCTTACTGTAGTGCTATTCCTTTTTTCTGTAATGAACTATAGCCTTGTGAGCATTGTAATTCTGGGTCTTGTGATTCTTTAACAATTGAAGCCTGTGTAATTGCAAGCAACAGTGCAAATGTACAAACAGTTTTCCAGCATTTATAGAAGGGAAACTGCTGCATCGTGAGACATAGAATCTTTATCTTTGGTAAATAGTTCTTAACTAATCTCCACTCTACTGTAACTTTCGTAAGCTGTGTATAAGAGTTCTCATTTCTCTAGATATTTTTAGACATCCACATGTGCCAATGTAATAGGTAAAATCACAACTAATTGTTACTTAATTTTCACTCTCTTGATTGCTATTGTGTTGGATCATCACTGCATAGATTTATAGTCTGTTTGTCTTTTACTCGGAATTTGCTGAATGTTCTCCCAAGTTTCTGCATGCCTTACTCATTCTCATCTGTCAGTTATTAGCACAAATGGCACTGCTTTAGAAAAACTACCTCTTAGATGTGACTTTCTGGTGGCTTTTCTTCTCTTTTCCCTAAAACCAACTATAACACTGATCACAACCCAAACTGTCTTGTGTATATTTCACTTATTGCCATCTGTTTTCCAAATCTTATATCAATGTACTCCATATGGACATGTATCCTCTCTTTTCATGCCATATTCCAGTGTCAAAAAGGACTTTATATGTTACTATATATGTTAAATGAGTCTTTGTTTAATGAATGAATGGAATAATTAATCAATCACTCATAAAACAATTACATACAATTGTAGAACACTTTCACCAGAATATAATTTCCAGGAAAAGAAAGATTGTTCTGTTCATTGCTGATTTAAAACAATGCCTGGAAGATAGAAGGTACTCAATACAAGTCTGTGGAGTAGTTATATTTTGGTTGCACAGAATTTGCTTTTGGTTAGCTACTGATTTTTATCCATATAACATATAGTCAGAGTTGCTAAATAAAATATAAATAGAACTAGTATTACTAATTTTCAAATTAAGTAAGGTAGTTATATCACTTATTTCCACACAGATAGACATACGAGCTTCATTTCAGCAAATGTAATCTGAGGGCTAATCTAAATCATGGTGAAGTTTTAGCTAAACAAAAAAACATTACGAAAAAAGACAAAATAAATATGAATACAATAGTTCTGTTTTAGTGGACAGTTGAGCATGATTATGAAGAATCATGTCTAGAGCCTTCGTAGGCAGTATGAAATTGCTCTGTAATTCTGGCAAGTACATAAAACAGTTTATTAATGAGTTGATACTTTGCAGGTAGCAATTATTGCCTTAGGTAAATGTTTAAATGTTTGCTTTCCTTATGCATCATGAAGAGGAAAGGTCTCACAGTAAGTAAAAGAGATAATTATGTTTACATAAAGATTATAAAAAGCCATATTTCTTTGAAAAACTGATTGAAATCTAGCTAAAGATCAAAACCATATTCTACAAAGCACATCTAAATAATGTGTGATCAGATGATGGAAGGAGTTGTAATGCTATCAAATCGCTACCTGTAGTTTAGCTTTCCCAAATATCACTTATTCTTATTTATTTTTTGAACAGTTACTTCATAACAATGAAAACTGATTATATTCCCTCCTTAGGCATGAAAGAGGAAGAGATCAATCTTTCATCGCTGCTTGTTTATTTTGGCTTGAGTGTATAAATACTATTTTCTTATTGTCTGGCTAGGTTCAAGGTCTGTCAAGCTGTGCACTTCTGCATAAAGCAACCACTTGGCTACAGCTACCATAGGCACAAGAGGTCCTACTACAGGAGACCTTTTGAGGAACTGGAAAATAAACTTCATGGGACAAATGAAGTTACTCTGCTTGATCGATCTACACTGAGAAGCTCACTCCACTCTGTTTTTCCCTATATATCTTGCATTCTCCTCCCAGGACAGCCCAGCAGCCTAAGAATATTTTCAAGGTAATATTAGAACACAACGTTGCAAATGGGAACCTTCACAGAGAAATCTTCTTCAAATCTGTATTTCTGCTTCAATCTCTCCAGCAAAGCACATATATTTCCAAACCCAAATGCAAGAGGGAAAGTAGGTACTCTTCTCAAGGAGGAAGGAAACAGTAATTTACCAGTCAAAATAAGTGGAAACAGATCAGACAAAGATGGAAAAAAACGGGCCATCAGTGCTTTGACTGTTCCTTTCTATGACTTTCTCCAGTGGTGCTATTTTATAATGCTAACACAGGGTAAATCAACAGCATACTTCAGAGAGTTTAGGCCTCTTCACTGTTGGATGCATGGGTCGTGATACCAACATTAGAGTTATATCCACAGCTGTCGTCTGTTTGGGTTCTCTCCAAATTTATATGTTGAAATTTTGAGGTCTAATATGATGGTATTAGGAAATAGGGTCTTCTGGAGGTGCTTAGGTCATGAGGGTTAAGCCTTCATGAATGGGATTAGTGCTCTCATAAAGAAGCACCACAGAGCCCCCAGCCCTTGCCACCATCTGAGGCAACTACAAAGAAGTGTGCTACCCAGAAAAGTGTCCTCACCCAGTCAAGAAGACACCCTGACCTTGAATTCCTAGCCTTCAAAACTGTTACAAATAAATTTATTTTGCTTAAAACCATACAATCTGTTCTATTTTGTCATAGCAGCCAGAACAGACCAAGAGTACTTACGTAGGAAATAGATTAGTGAGAAATAAGTTTTTTTTTTTTTTCTATTTCAATTGCCCTAAACTTCAGGGGTTGTAAATCCCCTTTTCAATCATATGATTAAGCTTGTATAGGCTACTAAGTGGTTGACAAAAATGTATTAATGCAAATATTATCATTAGTGCAAAGGAGTTTTAGATTAAAAATTAAATCATTATATAATTGATTTAATAAGCTGCTTTATAGAAAAATGTGATGTTAATCTTCTCTATACTGAAGTTGAGTACTTGTACAGAATTTTGTAGTCTTATTTATTTCTAGGTAAGTGTGTGGCAGGATGTTCTGAGAAATACACAGTTTACTGTATCTACATTTATATAACAACCTCTAAATGGTTAAATTTTCTTTGTAGACTGAAATCCTCTTTGAAACACACATTTCAGAGCTAAGATCTCTGGTCAAGAAGTACGACATATGCTAACTCCTATGTGATGTTGTGGTCAATATTGACACCAGAATAAAACCTGGAAACAAAATGAAAGAAACATCTGACTTTAACTAGCATAATATTTAACTCAATTGTGGATAAAATATTTCTCCAAAGAATAAGTGTCCTTGAATTGAAATTTAAATAATGTTGTTAGATCAGATTTAGTCATAAAACCTGCATACCCAGTTTCCGTTTAATCTGTATTCAAATTTTTCCTGTATAACTAATTCCAAGCTAGTTAAGACATATCCAAACCTGTGAAAATACTGGATAAATGGTTAAAATTAGATGAATTTCACATAAAATTTATACTTAATTAGAAACATCATCCACATATGGTTGATGTATCAAAATATTAATAGTCACATCTGGGAGATATGTATGCTGGAGACTTTTACAAGCATTCTCTTTTCTTAAAATCCACTTATATGCACAAACAAGTGTCCTAAGACACAAAAATATGATGACACTGTGCCCATTTCCCCCAAAGAGAAAGAGGGTTTCAACAATGCTTTTTAGCCATTACAGATTTGTGTTACATATTTGTATTAGGGCTATCCAGAGAAAAATCAATAGGGCATGTGCACACTTGTGTATCTGTAGTGTGTGTATATATTTCTATTTCATATATATTCACATATACAATTATTTACAGAGTGTGTGTGAAAGAGAGAGAGGAATAGAAATTTATTTTAAGTAATGGGCTCACATGTCTGTGATGATTGTAGAGGTGTGCAAGTCCAAATTTTACAGGGCTGGCTAGCAGGCTGGAGACCTCAAAAAGAACAGAGCTTGCAGCTTGGATTTAAAGACAGTCTGCTGACAGAATTCCCTCTTCCTTGAAAGAAATCAGTCCCTTTTTCTTTTAAACCCTTAACTGATTGGATAAGGCTCATCTATGGTATTGAGGATAATCTGATTCACTCAAAATCTACTGATTTAAATGTAATGTCACCTAAATTACTTCAGAGGTATGTTTACACCAATGTTTGACCACATATCTGAGTACTAAGGCCTACCCAATTTACACATAAAGTTAAACATTACAACACTTTAAAAGTGAGGTTTTAAAGTGAGATTTGAATTAATTTTGCTTTCTTCATTAGCCTTTTGACTAATCCTTTATAGTAATTTAGTTCAAAATTAAATGAGAAATAGATTCAATTGGGAAAATGAGATGCCTTGAATAAATATTACTGTTATTATTATTATCACTAATTTTAATAATTGCTTGCTACATACTGCTGGTATAAGCACAGATTTCCAGGTGATATACTCAATGGCTTCTGGTGTTCTAATATTCCAAAAGCTTAAGCCTAATAAATATCATTAATAAACCAATTCTAATCAAATCTTGGTGAACTTTTAGAGCTCTAGGACAGTCTTCAAAAACTCACAGAAAAGCAAACAAAAGTTAATCACTGTAATTGTTAAAAGCTTGCTGTGAATACAAAATGAAGGATGCTTATCCAATACATGGATGAGTGCATGGCAGAAAATAAGCTCATAGTAAATGACACTGTAATTTTGATTACTATTTTATCTATTTGTAGAGAAGGCAATTAATAGAATAAAGATAAGAATCTGATCAATCTGTATAAGGCCCTGTTTTTATTCAAACAGTACTATTGTTTGGACATTACCAATGTCCTTACCCATTGTTTAAAATACCTTTACACCTTTCGAGGTCTTGAATGGAGGACTCACTAATATAATATCAAAATGTTTAAAATAAATGAACAAAGCAACAACATCACCAAAATGAGCCTGATAGTCTTTTCAAAGAAAGAAATTAACTTCTGAACAATGTGTCCCAAATTCAATGGATGTCTTGCAATTATATATATTTCTTGTCGTAATAAAGACTGATTCATAATAACACAGCCACGTAAAAGTCTAGCTTGTCAGTGTGATATGCCATCAAAGGGGGAAAAATAACTACTTAGGGAGAAATTGGTTAAAGAGCTCTTTAGGTTGACCTTTTGGTGATAAGTTGATGACGTTCTCATTAGCAGCAACCCTGCTGTTTGCCCTCAATAAAAGATAACATCCTGCTGTTAACACAATTTCCATTTTTATGATTTAATGACACAATTATATTAAAGATACATTTTCAAATGGATTAGGCTTTAAGTGAAGATAAAATGTTTTTAATAAATTTTTATTTTGCTTCCCTGCAAATGGAACAATATTTTTCACATTGTGTTATTATGCAGGATAGATCCAAAAAAAAGTTGCCAATATTCAACTGACATTACATAACATGCTTATTACTAACAAGAAGGATTTTCCTAGTGGCTCAGATGGTAAAGAGTCTGTCTGAAATGCAGGAGACCTGGGTTCGATCCCTGGATCAGGAAGATCCCCTGGGGAAGGAAATGGCAACCCACCCAGTATTCTTACCTGGAAAATCCCATTGACAGAGGAGACTGGTGACCTACAGTCCATGAGATCACAAAAAGTTGGACACAATTGAACAACTAACACTTTCCTAGACCAAATGTGAATTCTCCCATTACTGAAAAGAAGAAAAAGTGAAAGTTGCTCAGTTGTGTCTGACTCTTTGCAACCCCATGGGCTATAGAGTCCATACAATTCTCCAGGACAGAATACTGGAGTGGGTAGCATTCCCTTCTCCAGGGGATCTTCACAACCCAAGGATCAAACCCAGGTATCCCACAATGCAGGTGGATTCTTTACCAGCTGAGTCACCATTGAAGCCCAAAGGAAAAGAACAATTTGTCACTAAATTCTCTATGATACATATTTTAACATTATTTGTTTCAAGTATAGCTAGCATTATTTCCCACAGAAGCACCAATTTAATTTCTTTCTGCTATTGAATATATTGCACCTCATTTTTTTTGAAACACAGGTGATTCTTTTGTAACTAAATTAAATTACAGTCATTGCAGAAGTATGGCCTTGAGATATCATTTCTGAAGGGAAGCATCCTATCATTGTGGAAAAATGAAAGAACATGAAATCTGGCAGCCTATGGTTAAATTTTGGCTTCACCAGTTATTAGACATGTGTGACCTTTAACAAGCTATATTCTACCCTAGAACAATAATAATTGCCTCATTGAATTAAGTAATGAATGGAAAATTAGATAATAAATATAAACCACATGACTCATGATAACTATTGCCAAAGCATAGACTCTTTAACTTGGTACATTTTTTAATGAATAAAAGCTCCAAGGAAGGAGTTTCTTTCATTATTGAGGCTTAGACCCTGACTTGTGAAAATTAAAGAATGTGAAAATTATGAAACAATTTATTTTCTGTGGCAAGTACTCATGTATTTTTATTATGGCCCAAATGTTTGTCTACAAAATACTATCAAGATACTTCTTAATTTTATTGGTATATCTGTTTGTGAGAAAAAGACTCTTTTAAAAAAAAAAAAACAAATGAATAAAGGACAATATATAAACATTGATTGAATGTTTAAGAGCGTCAGGCCCCTTCTAAGTGATTTGAAAATAAAATGGATGTCTTTATTGGCCTGCCTTCCCACACACTAGAAGCAAGCGTATGCATACACACACACTTGTACCTCAGATTACCTTGTCCCAAGTCTCTTGAGTTTACTGTGTTTATTCTTTGTTTTGAGAATACTAACTCCAACATATCTGTGTGGACATGAAGACTGGAATGTGACAGAATATATAGGAAATCTGGGCAAGAGTAGACGATCAGCAATAACATTTAAAATACAATCTTGGTATCAAATGGAAAAAGACCTGACTGTAAAGCTTCTCTTATAAATACAACATAAGTAAAGATAAAAGTCTCAACTAATGTATAAATTATAATAGTATCTAACATTTTTAAAGAATGTTAAAACACTTGGAAGAATATTCTTGTCTTAACCACAGGCAATCAAATTCATACTTCAGGCTCCAGATAGCTGTTGTATACTTTAGATGCAATAACAATACAATACAATAACATCCAGAAGGGAGCAGGAAGTGCATTATTATAAAAAAGGATGCAGTTTGTTGAGAGATCAATAGGTAATTTTGTCTATTGACCTTTTCTCTTCTCTTTGCCTACAGGTTCATAAAGAGAAATAGTTATAGGCTAAGGCAGTAGCTTCAAAATTTTATTATTGTTGATCTGTCAATTCAGGACTATATTTAGCCATTCATTGTATTATAACTAATGTATCTAAATATACATTTTTCTAAATTCTCTGAATCATAGGAAGAAAATAAAGTGAGCTTTAGGACTTCTTTTACTTTGTCAATTCCAATTTAACAAAATCACATTCTTAAGATTATGAAGACTGACTTTATCATCAAAGAAGTGAACACTGATATATTTTGATTTAAAATATATTTGGAAATTCTGATAAATTTAAAAGGCCACAGATAATTTTTATTCTTATAAGTTAATGCATGCTATATGTACAGTTTAAAATACCTGTGTGATATCTGCAATACCACTTTTCTTATTAGGCACAGTTCAGTTCAGTTCAGTTCAGTCGCGCAGTCGTGTCCTACTCTTTGCGACCCCATGAATCGCAGTACGCCAGGCCTCCCTGTCCATCACCAACTCCCGGAGTTCACTCAGACTCACGTCCATCGAGTCCATGATGCCATCCAGCCATCTCATCCTCAGTCGTCCCTTTCTCCTCCTGCCCCCAATCCCTCCCAGCATCAGGGTCTTTTCCAATGAGTCAACTCTTCGCATGAGGTGGTCAAAGTACTGGAGCTTCAGTTTTAGCATCATTCCTTCCAAAGAAATCCCAGGGCTGATCTCCTTCAGAATGGACTGGTTGGATATCCTTGCAGTCCAAGGGACTCTCAAGAGTCTTCTCCAACACCACAGTTCAAAAGCATCAATTCTTCGGCGCTCAGCCTTCTTCACAGTCCAACTCTCACATCCATACAGGACCACAGGGAAAACCATAGCCTTGACTAGACGGACCTTAGTCGGCAAAGTAATGTCTCTGCTTTTGAATATACTATCTAGGTTAGTCATAACTTTTCTTCCAAGGAGTAAGCGCCTTTTAATTTCATGGCTGCAGTCACCATCTGCAGTGATTTTGGAGCCCAAAAAAACAAAGTCTGACACTGTTTCTACTGTTTCCCCATCTATTTCCCATGAAGTGATGGGGCCAGATGCCATGATCTTCGTTTTCTGAATGTTGAGCTTTAAGCCAACTTTTCCACTCTCCTCTTTCACTTTCAACAAGAGGCTTTTTAGCTCCTCCTCACTTTCTGCCATAAGGGTGGTGTCATCTGCATATCTGAGATTATTGATATTTCTCCCAGCAATCTTGATTCCAGCTTGTGTTTCTTCCAGTCCAGCATTTCTCATGATGTACTCTGCATATAAGTTAAATAAGCAGGGTGACAATATACAGCCTTGACGTACTCCTTTTCCTATTTGGAACCAGTCTGTTGTTCCATGTCCAGTTCTAACTGTTGCTTCCTGACCTGCATACAGATTTCTCAAGAGGCAGGTCAGGTGGTCTGGTATTCCCATCTCTTTCAGAATTTTCCACAGTTTACTGTGATCCACACAGTCAAAGGCTTTGGCATAGTCAATAAAGCAGAAATAGATGTTTTTCTGGAACTCTCTTGCTTTTTCCATGATCCAGCGGATGTTGGCAATTTGATCTCTGGTTCCTCTGCCTTTTCTAAAACCAGCTTGAACATCAGGGAGTTCACGGTTCACATATTGCTGAAGTCTGGCTTGGAGAATTTTGAGCATTACTTTACTAGCATGTGAGATGAGTGCATTTGTGCGGTAGTTGGAGCATTCTTTGGCATTGCCTTTCTTTGGAATTGGGATGAAAACTGACCTTTTCCAGTCCTGTGGCCACTGCTGAGTTTTCCAGATTTAGATATTAGGCACAGCCTTATTTAAATATCTATTTGAGGTCTTGAAAATACAGTGATTCAATCTTGGGATAAAACCAAAAACACATAATAATAAGGCAATATATGATCAAGGAGAGCAGGATGGTATCTGAAGAGGGCATTTGAAAGTGCCCTCCTCAGAAGAGTGTAAAAGGAAGGAATGGATACAGCAGATAATCTGAGCCCACTTCACAGTTTGGCCAAAGATAGGCTGAGGGAGGCAGCACAAAGTTGATTTTGAAGTTGTTGTTTGTTCTTTTTTTAATTACTAATCAAACATCATTCAGGGAAACCTCTTCAAAGGGCTATAAAAATTAATTTAAGAATAAATAAATGCCATGTGGAATCATTATTTAATGCTGTTTCAGAAAATTAAATTCTACCAGGAAAAGTTGAAAATAATTACTATTGTTTTTAGATTAAAAATAAATGAAAATGGCATCCTATATAAGAAACACAAAGTTAATGCCTTAGGAAACTTTCTATTAATTCAGGCTACTAGAGAGATGTAATAACCTTGTGTGGTAAACACATCCTTTCAAAATATAGTACTTCTCAAAAAGTAGTTTTCAGTTGTTGAATACCCTTTATTTCAATACAGTTGATTTTTATTTAAATAAATAGTCTTTCAAGTAACTATCTGTTGCTGCTACTGCTGCTGCTGCTGCTAAGTTGCTTCAGTCATGTCTGACTCTGTGCGACCCCACAGACAGCAGCCCACCAGGCTCCACCGTCCCTAGGATTCTCCAGGCAAGAACACTGGAGTAGGTTGCCATTTAGATTTCCATTATTAATACAAAAATATTAAGAATCTACTTTAGAATAGAAGTTATAGAACACTTGGATAAACAATAGAAATCTTGGACAATTAAATTAAAATATATATTTGGGATTATTTTTTCTACTATTACCAATTAAGATAATTAAATAACCTAAGAATATTATACCTCTCCATAATGGGAAGATTATCAACATTTCTCCTCTCAACTTCATCCTTCCAGTTTCCATATTATAGCAGCTCTATTCCAGGCAAGACCAGTGGACAGGTTGGTTATCATCCTACTCTTCGGGTGGAGTATCTATCGCGGAAAGACAAGAATCTTGGACACTAATCACCTCTGTGACAACTTGCTCAAAGGGTGTGAGCTGCGTAACAGAAAGTGAAGAAGATCAGGGACTATTGCATGAAGGAGGGCTGCCACTCTGAAAGAAGTGGGTTACTGTCTCTGCCCCGAGCTTTGGAGTAGGACCTGAAAAGATTATGCCAGGAAGAAAGGCAAACTCATTGCTTTCTACAAAAGAAGTGAATTTATGTGTAAATAAGCCACTAGAACATTGAGCTTTAAAGTGCAGTTTAACAAGGGAGATTTTTAGGAGTTGTTACCTCTATGATAGCAACAAGATAAATAATTAACCATGAGAAGTTAAAAAGAGATAACTAGGGAAAGGAACAGATAAGAAGAGCCCTAACTGTATTAAAACAAGCCTTTAAACTAGAATCAAAGGCTACTCCACAGAAGTCTGATTTAACTGGATCAGACTATGGAGCAATTTATGCCCAGGGTGCTGACAAAATTGTAAGTATTCATTGGGCAAATGGTGGAGGCTAACAGCTGGGCAAAGTACCAACAGAGGTAGATGAGTTAGAACTTAACGGAAATATCAGGGAAAAAGAGAGTCAAAGAGAGTCTTTTTAAACTACTCTTATCTCAGGATGACTGTGCGTCTGCCCATTTTTTCACTCTCTAAGGAAAGAAATCAGAGGTTATATATTGAGGGGAAATTAAATTTCACCTAAGTAGTCCAGCCACATCAGTAAAAAATACACAAAAGACAATAACAACAAGCCCCAGCCACGAACTCACAACCTAAAGTTGCTATATAATCTACAATGTATAGTTTTCAACATACTATGAGACATTCAAAGAAACAGAAAAGTGTATTCCACAAGGAAGAAAAACAGGCAACCCAAACTTCCATTGAGAGGAGAGTGGTGTCAGCTTAGCAAAGACTTAAAATAGCTATTGTAAGTATATTCAAAGAACCAGAGAAACTATGTTTCAAGACATAAGGAAAGTTATGATGACAGTGTTTCCTTAAATCAAGAACCCCAAAAAAGAGATTAAATAACAAAGCTACATGGACATTGCTGAGTTGAAAAGTACAATAACTGAAAAGAAATAATTCACTACAGCAGCTCACCAGTGGTGAGCTGGCAGAAGAAAGAACCATCAAGCTTGAAGACAGTGATAGTGATTATACAATGTGAAAGACACAGATGAAAAAGAGAACAAAGAAAAATTAGCAAAACTTCAGAGAAATGTAAAGCAGATTTAGGTACACAAACATACTCCTAAAGAGTGGTAGAGAAGAGGAGAGAGAAAGGTATAGAAAGAAATATGTGTATAAGTAATGCCTGAAAATGTCATAAATATGATTAAAAACATTGCTATATACAATTGAGATGCTCAAACAATTACAAACAGCATAAAGGCAAAGAGGTCCTGTGGATTCAGCTATAGGATAAACAAAATATTGAAAGACAAAGAGAAAATCTTAAAAATAGGAAGAGAAAAACAATTTGTCATACAAGGGGACTAAAATAAGATTAAAAACTGGCTTCTCATCAGAAATACTGAAGGTGTTTCTGAAAAGAAAAGACATTTCGAAGTGCTGATAGGAAAAAACAAAATTAACAACAACAACAACAAAAAAAACCTGTTGCTAGCAGAATTTACAAGAAATACAAAAGAATACCAGGCAGTAATTTTAAATTCACATAACAATCCACAAAAATAGTGAATATCGGTAAAGGTAATTAGTTAGATAATTATAAAGAACATTGAGATTGCATATTTCTTTTCATTTCTCCTTCTGATTTAAAAAACAATTGTATAAAACATAATAGAATATTACTCAGTCATATAAAGGGATGCATTTGAGTCAGCGGTTTTGAGGTAGATGAACGTAGGCCTATTACATACAGTGAAGTAAGTCAGAAAGAGAAAAATAAATATTGTATATTAAAACATATATAGACTCTAGAAAACTGGTGCTGATGAACCTGTTTGTAGGCATAGAAAACAGACTTATGGACAGGAGGGTGGGGGGGGCTAGGGAGGCAAGGGTGGGATAATAGAGAATAGCATGGAAGCATACACGCTAACATATGTAAAATAGATAGTCAGTGGGAATTTGTTGTATAACTCAGTGAATTCAAACTGGGGCTCTGTGATATCCTAGAGGGATGGGATGGTGCCGGGGTCCAGCCCCGGTGGATCCAGGGAATTCAAAGGGGAGACGGCGTCGGCATCTTAGAAAGAATTCTTTATTTAGATATATAAGGTTAGGAAATAATAGTATGGTAGGAAAATTTAGTTGGAGAAAAGGGGTTGAATAACTTGGTTTACGTGGAAAGCCAATAAAGTTCCAGACAAGGAGCTTGCATCATCTACGTGAGGCCACCAGCGTCCATTTGAATATCGGAGAGTGCCCCACCCTACGCTCTCTCTCTTATGATCTTAGCAGCTGGGACATACGGTAAGTAGACATGGCGAGTCTCCACGCCCTAGATGGGAATTTAGCCAGAGAAAATAGAGAGAAAATTAGAGAAAATAGGAGACACGGGGGAAACCAGTCCTTCCAATAACTGGCTCCTTCCAATGACTGGCCCCACCTCTATTATCTAGAAAGGCCTTTTATACCTTTTTTGATTATACATAGAGATCAATGGGTATTACAAAATTATGTAGCATTAGCAGCCCAAAAACCAGGTTTTCTATTTGCATACCCTCCCGTATACAAAAGGTCTCAGGTGGTTTACATTATCTTCTGGCCAAGAGGCCTGTTAACATTTGTATGGCTCTCTTCCTGGGTAATTGTCTATCAACCAGAAAACTCCTTTTCCCTAGAAGTGTTTTTTCTTTACTCTGTATCACCTTCAAAGTACTAAATAAAGTTACATTCCTGTAGCAAAAAGGTGCAGTGGGTTATACAAAGAAAGTACTTAACTCAAAGGTCTAATATTGCTAATACCAGGTCTACTACCTGTTTTTCTATATACCAACTATATAAGATATGAAAATTTGGCAGCAAGTATTGGCTCAACAAATGAAACCCTTAATCAGTCCTCTTCTAATGATTATGACTCCTCGGAAGCCCCTACATTCCTAGGATGTTTTAAGCTTCCTGTGCCTCCCTATCGGGAGGCCTCAAACAATCACATGCGCAGCCTGCAGACTGGCTAGAAAGCCATCAGAGAGGTTTTTGGATTGAAACAGCCTTTCAAATGCAGAAGACTAAAGCCCTGAATTGACTTTTTCCAGAGAATGTCAGAAGAGTGAAAAAGCAGGCAGAGTCTTATTTTGAGGGGTACATGCTCAGGAAATGCCAGAGGGAAAATCTGAGATCTGACTCATCCTTGCCCATCAAATCTCTGCTACATGACCCTGTCACAGGTGGGATTCCTCACACTGGCTTCCGGCAGGATGGGGTAAGAGGTGGGAGAGAGGCTCTAGAGGAAGGGGCCATATGTATACCTTTGATAGATCCATGTTGATGTATGACAGAAACAAACACAATATTGTATTTATCCTTTGATTAAAAATAGGTGAATTATGGGGAAGAAAGCAATTGTATAAAATAATAGGTATATAATCATATTATTAGGCCTATGAAATATAGAAATGTAAAATAGTTGATACTAATGCAGAAGATATGGGTGGGAACAGAGCTGATTTGGAATAAGGAAATGACAGTAAAAGATAGCTTGAGCCCATGGGAACAAATGAGAACCAGGAATTGTAAATAAGAAAATACATTAAAAATTATAAACATATACTGGCTTTCCCTTCTTTCAGTGTTTTTAAAAGACATGAAATTATATAAATTATACACATATTATACTTTTAACCATGTATTTTAGGGTGTTAACATATATGGGTACAATACACATAACATTAAGAGAACATAATGAGGAAGAGGAAATAGATGTTTACAGAAGTAATATTACTATTTCCACTGGAATTATTAGCATAAATATGAAGTAGATTCTGATAACTAAGGTGTTCATATTCTATGCTGCTGCTGCTGCTGCTAAGTCGCTTCAGTTGTGTCTGACTCTGTGCGACCCCATAGATGGCAGCCTACCAGGCTCTCCCATCCCTAGGATTCTCCAGGCAAAAACACTGGAGTGGGTTGCCATTTCCTTCTCCAATGCATGCAAGTGAAAAGTCAAAGTGAAGTCGTTCAGTCGCGTCTGACTCCTAGCGACCCCATGCACTGCAGCCTACCAGGCTCCTCTGTCCATGGAATTTTCCAGGCAAGAGTACTGGATTGGGGTGCCATTGCCTTCTCTGGTTCATATTTTACAGAGCAACCATTAAGAACATTTTTAAAAAATACTTTAAAAGTCATTAAAGGAATTCCGATGTTACAATAGATTAACAGAAGTGAGACAGAAAAGACTATATATTGTATGACTTCATTAACACAAAATGTATAGATTAGGCAGATCTATATATTACAGAAAGTAGATTTGTTTTGCATAGGTCTTATGGGAATGGACTTGAAGAATATGAGACACTATTATGTGATATGAATTCCTTTTTGGGGTGAATCAAATGTTTTAAAATTGTGGTAATTTTTGCACAACTCTGAAAACATATAGCTGTTGAATTATAACTTTATGTGAATTATCTTTCACTAACACTGTTAAAAAAGAAATACAATTAACATGTTTGTGTTTATAAGTCTTGCATTTTGTAACTTTCTCAAGTCTTGCTAATATTGACTTCTGGAATGCAGAAACATAAAAAAGACCATTTGAGCTACATTAAAGAAATATGCACAATATAAAAACAAAATGTGACCTCCAATGACATACTAAGATATATTGGATTTTAACACTTGTAATATATATTTTTTTTACTTTTTATAATACTTAAGAGAATTAGCTTTTGAAATAGTATTTAACTTATTTATTCAAGATTAAGGAAATAAACATACATTAAATAATGAACAACACCAATCTTTGACAAATGTAACATTTTCTAGCAGCTGCAGGAAAATATACAAGTTCATACCTATTAAAGTTCTTCTATTGAGCCCATATTTATTTGGGTGAAAGAACAGAAAATAAAAACTGTCAAGATTTCTAGACACCGCTCTTCAATTCTGTTGTGGTTGAAGTAATCTGGAGAAGCAGTTTACCAACTGTTAACAAATGGAGCTCTCACAAGCTAGCTGCAAATCATCTGTATATAGAGATTTTTATGTTTCCTTTGGGGCTAACAAAGTTGAATACTATTGAGAGGTCAAGCAGAAATGAGTATTCTCAGACAAAGAGAGTTGGGAACAGTGTCAAATGCTTTTGACCACAGTGTAAGAAATAAAGAAGTGAGAAGTCATTAAATGTCTGCATGTAATCCCCTGATGGGACTATTTTTAGGGGGGAAAATAAATAAATGACTTTATGTATAAGGCTATTTGTCCCAGGTAATATAAAGCTCTTAAAATAATCCATCCTCCTATATATCAACTTTAAGAGTCCATTATTCTTCATGTGGGATTTCAATGGGTTCTGCATATTCCTTTGTCATTTGTCAATATATTTAGATAGATACAAATGAATCACAATAAAGGGGATTTTAATAATGCCAATGATTTAAATGTTATACATCTTTCAAAGAAGTTAATTTTTTCTAGCTGAGAACTTCACATAGATTCTGCTGAGGATGGGTTAGAAATGATCATTGGGAGCCAACTAAATATCAGTTTCTTTTGTTTAAATAATTAATGATATATCAAATGCATGTTTTTCCTCTTTCCAAAGTTTCTTGTCACTTACATCTCTACATCATAGACATAGATGGAGAAAAGCATATTTAAAATTTTGGTATGTATCCATATGCAGTCAATGATTTTAACCCAGTAGGATCCATGTAAAATTTCTAACCTACAGAAATGAAGAGAATAAATTCATGCTGCTTTTAACTATATCTATGGAAAGTTGTTAAAACAACAATATGCAGGTGCAAGATTTTTTTTTCTTCTACTATGTCAAGTGTGATCTCCCAACTGATGAGGTGCTCTAAAGAGATGGTACTCACTGCCTGAGTCCCCGAGATAAAGGAGTGTGTTATCTGGAATGGATCTCACATGTAGTCTAAAGAGTAGATAGTGGTCATGACAACTAAATTTGCATTCAACTTTTAACAAGTAAGCTTTATCAGTTTCAGTTTTCTTAATGCCTTTTAGATTTTAAATTTTCATTTCTTTCCAATTTAGTTCACCTGTGAGGAAAGATTTAAACAGCTGCAATAAGCAAATTTCTAACATTAAAAATATTTTGGTAGCTCTAAATGCATAGGAAAACCTCCTCTTACAATTTATCAGGAAAGATCATGACACGTTAAACATCACTGGACCTCCAACAAGCTAGGTAAGAAATGAAAATTTCTTCAGATTTCTTCAGATTCTCTGTGTCTAGCATGTAAATAAAGTTTTTAGGCCCATCGAGAAAGAAAAGTGTACTGGAAAGCATTTTGTTGACTGTATTGGTACAAGTTCTACACTATAAAAGAATCATTAGGATGAATATGTATCTAGCTATAGGAAGAGATCCATTTTAAAGAACTGGCTCATGCAATTGTGGATTCCTGACAAATTCAGAATTTGACAGGAAAGGCATATAGACTGGACACCCAAGGAAGAGCTGTAGTTGAGTCTAACCACAGTCTGCTGGATAATCCCCTCTTGCTCAGGAAAGTTCAGTCTTTTGTTCTATTCAGTTCTTCAACCAACTAGGTGAGATCCATGCACATCACAGAGGGCAATCTATATTAAAGTCCAACAATTTGAATATAAGTCTGATCTAAAATTCCCCCACAGAAATATCCAGAATAATGTTTGACCGAATATTGAGACACTGTGGCCCAGAAAGGTGGACACTTGAACCATCATAACGACAAGAGTTACTTTACTGATGGTTCAAGAACAAAGAAATTAACAACTGTGGCTTATCAAATAGCCCTGGCTGTCATCTCAGTGACAGTGCAATATTGTCTATTGATTTTTATTTATTTAGACGTTTTCTTAGAACACACTTATTTCAGAATTTGTAAAGACACTTTTAAAAAAGAAATAAAATTCTATATCCAGATTTGCATAACCTGAAGATCACTGCATTGTTCTAAGACACAGGATCTGAAGCATCGCTTTCAATAAAATTTGTATTTTTACCCTTTACTAGTTAGATTACTTTCCACGGTGTTAATTCTTTTTTGCAGTGCATTGTCCTTCTTAGGAGCAGTTGAAAGTGTACCAATTAATTACTTTTCTTTTCATTCAGTTCACAATGAGTTTCTTTTTTTTCTTTTCATAACCCCATGCTAATTTTCCACTTCAATGAATGTAACGCAAAATGAATCAGTCCCTTTCAAATAGGTAAAAAGTTAACCCAGTATTTCTTTTCCCATTAAAAGACACAACAGCTCTGTTAACTATTTTAATTCGTGTATATTACCAATTTAAATTTAAATTTCAGCCAGTAACAAAGGTTAACACTCTTCTATCATTTCTGTTTATTTTATGCTACTCTGTTAATTTAGTGATTGCATTATTTTAAATTAAGTTGTTAAATGGTATTTTACTGCAGCTTGACAATGACAAGATAAAGGGTATGGCTTAAAGGACCAGTTATTGCCACCAAAGCCTTAACAGAGTTCAATTTTCTGGTGTGGTCACCATATAATACAGTGTAACTCCCTCCCCCACTGACTATGTAGCAAATATGAAAACTCGATATTGTCCAGATTCAGAAATGTTATTTGTTCCCTCACTCATTCAAGACATTGAAAATAGTGTCAGTTTGAATACTAAAGGAAAATATATAGTTTCTTATAATCAGATTGCTTATGTTTGATACTAAATGCTTCTATTTCCTGAGATCAATAGACTTTGGAGCCAGGGTTTTCCTTTACAATGTTGATTTGTAAACATAGAATCAGACTGTGTTGAAAGACCTTTCATACAGATGGGAGTTAAACCTACAAAGCTACTTGTGTATTACCAAAGAGTATAAACTTCGTGGTTGTCAGAACATTGTCTGCCAGATTACAAATCTTCCCTGTGTAGAATTAGATGTCAGTTCCACATTTTTGTTCTTTGTCTTTTCTTTTTTTTTGGAGTGGGGTGGAGAGGGGATCCAAGCTGATCATCCCTCCCCTCCAAAGATAGTCCTTCTTCAGACTGGGTTTGATACAGTAGGCTAAGCAAGAATTACATAAAATGAATAAAGGAATAATCTAGCTAAGAAATCCAAATATAATTAAAATACCATATTTCAATAAAATTGAGAGCTATAGTATTGACCAAAGACATTACTATTGATAAGTTTAGAAGATTTGGAGAACAATTTTATATTATTTAAATCTAATGATCTATAAATAATAAGAATCTGATGCATTGGTAACTACAACAAGTTTAGAGATGTTTATCTATAGAAGAGAGTAATTTTCACACAAATTCTATGTAAGTGATGGCTCACTGTGTTTTTCTACTCTTTAATATTACTATATTGCTATTATAAAACACAGGGCCATTGTAAGACAGTTAGCAAATTGAGCAGAGCTGGAGATGCAGTAAAGGAGTAAAAAGTAAGTGCAGTGATGACAAATCATTTCCCTGGTGCTCAGATGATAAACAGTCTGCCTGTAATGCTGGAGACCCAGGGTTCAACCCCTTGGTCAGGAATATCCACTGGAGAAGGGAATGGCAACCCACTCTAGTATTCTTACCTGGAGAATGCCGTGGACTGGCGGTCTATAGTCCACGGGGTCACAATGAGCTGGACTCAACTGAGAGACTAACAATTTCACTTTCTACAATGGAAACCTCAAGGCAGAATCTACCCTTAACAGTGACTGTAGAATACTATATGTGTAAAATAGAAAATAAGAATTACTGATACTTTCAAATGCTCATTGATTTAGTATAATAAATGTTGATAATTATTATGTGAATTATGTATGTGAATTAAAATATATTAATACAATTATATAAATGTGTTTATAAACTAGTTTTAAAAATAATTCAAATTATCTGTTATATAATCATAGTTGATAATGTTCATAATAGGCATAGATTATAGACAGTCTAGGTTCAAAATTATATTGGGTGATCACACAGATTTATATATCCAGTAGTTACAAAAAGTTTAGTAGAGTCAGGATGCTGAGCAGAAAATCAAGAATATTATCCAAAGAAAGTACAGATGGCAGGAAATGTTATAGGTTATATTGTCTCTCATGAAAAAATAGTGCTGAAGTTCTAACCCCTGGTGCTTAAGGATGTGACTTTATTTGGAAACAGGATCATTATCAATGTAATTACATAAGATAAGGTCATAATGTAGCAGTGTGTGCATGCTAAGATGCTTCAGTCATGTCCAATTCTTTGAGTGGACTATAGCCCGCCAGCTCCTCTGTCCATGGAATTCTGCAGGCAAGTATCCTAGAGTGGGTCTCCACTCTCTCCTCCTAGGGAACTTCCCAACCCAAGGATCAAACCTGAGTCTTACATCTCCCTCATTGGCGAGCAGGTTATTTATCACTTGCGCCACCTGGGAAGCCCCATAATGCAGTAGGGTGGTCTCTTAATCCAACAGGACAGTGTCCTTATAACAAAGATGACCAAATGGCCACATGAAGACAGAGACATACAGTGAGAATGCCACGTGACAACAAGTGAAGCTGAAGTCAAGGAATGCAAATGTCGCCAGTCAAGCACCAGAAACAAGGAAGATACAAGGAAGGATTTTCCTTAGAGGTGTCTAAGGAAGGATGGACCTATGGACACTAGGAGTTCAGACCTTCAAACTCTGGAACTGTGAATCAATGCATTTATATTGTTTTAAGCCATTCAGTCAGTGGTACTTTGTTTTGACAGCTGTAGGAAATTAATACAGAATCTAAAATGCTTTCTTTTTTTAAAAAAATATAAATTTATTTATTTTAATTGGAGGTTAATTACTTTATAATATTGTATTGGTTTTGCCATACATCAACATGAATCCGCCACAGGTATACACGTGTTCCCCATCTTGAAACCCTGTCCCTCCTCCCTCCCTGTACCATCCCTCTGGGTCGCTCAGTGCACCAGCCCCAAGCATCAAGTATCATGCATCGAACCTGGATTGGTGATTCATTTCTTATATGATATTATACATATTTCAATGCCATTCTCCCAAATCATCCCACTCTCTCCCTCTCCCATAGAGTCCAAAAGACTTCTATACATCTGTGTCTCTTTTGCTGTCTCACATACAGGGTTATCATTACCATCTTTCTAAATTCCATACATATGTGTTAGTATACTGTATTGATGTTTTTCTTTCTGGCTTACTTCACTCTGTATAATCGGCTCCAGTGTCATCCACCTCATTAGAACTGATTCAAATGTATTCTTTTTAATGGCTGAGTAATGCTCCATTGTGTATATGTACCACAGCTTTCTTATCCATTCATCTGCTGATGGACATCTATGTTGCTTCCATGTCCTGGCTATTATAAACAGGGCTGTGATGAACATTGGGGTACACGTGTCTCTTTCAATTCTGGTTTCCTCGGTGTGTATGCCCAGCAGTGGGATTGCTGGATCATAAGGCAGTTCTATTTCCAGTTTCTTAAGGAATCTCCACACTGTTCTCCATAGTGGCTGTACTAGTTTGCATTCCCACCAACAGTGTAAGAGGGTTCCCTTTTCTCCACACCCTCTCCAGCATTTATTGCTTGTAGACATTTGGATTACAGCCATTCTGACTGGTGTGAAATGGAATGATTAGTTATTCATGAGAAAGTCTAGGTAAGTGAAGATTTTATCACCATTCTATGGTTCCCTCCAAGCCCTACATTATCTCCTTAAGGCCGAAGGAGTCTAGCAAAATGTAGGGTTACCTGCTGTGATATTCCTACTGGGATGAGGGAAAGAACAAAGACTAAGGAAATTCTGTTGTATATATAGTCAGGGAGAAAAAGGGAAAAAATTACATATATGTATAACATCTCTCTCTTTCTGTGTGTGTGTGTTTGTGTGTGTGTGTGTGTAGATCCTTAGAACCTTCAGGCCCTGATCATGCAAATAAGCATGTAGGTAAAGAATACATCTTGCCATCCATGTCCAATAATCTTACAAATGACTCCAGACACAGTTGCCATTCTTCTGTAACCATCCGAGAGACCAAAAGTTTGAAGCATTTAGACGAGTGAATGAGCCATCAGCAACATGAGTGATAACAAATTGTTGTTTTGAGCCACTAAGTTTTGAGGATGGTTTGTTACATAGCAATAAATAATCAAAGAAGAAACTGATTTGTGTTAGTATACTCTATTGGTGTTTTTCTTTCTGGCTTACTTCACTCTGTATAATTGGCTCCAGTTTCATCTACCTCATTAGAACTGATTCAAATGTATTCTTTTTAATGGCTGAGTAATACTCCATTGTGTATATGTACCACAGCTTTCTTATCCATTCATCTGCTGATGGACATCTAGGTTGCTTCCATGTCCTGGCTATTATAAACAGTGCTTGGAGGAACATTGGGGTACACATGTCTCTTTCAATTCTGGTTTCCTCGGTGTGTATGCTCAGCAGTGAGATTGCTGGGTCATAGGGCAGTTCTATTTGCAATTTTTTAAGGAATCTCCACACTGTTCTCCATAGTGGCTGTACTAATTTGCATTCCCACCAACAGTGTAAGAGGGTTCCCTTTTCTCCACACCCTGTCCAGCATTTATTGCTTATAGATTTTTGGATCACAGCCATTCTGACTGGTGTGAAATGGTACCTCATTGTGGTCTTGATTTGCATTTCTCTGATAATGAGTGATATAGAGCATATTTACATGTGTTTGTTAGCCATCCATATGTCTTCTTTGGAGAAATGTCTATTTAGTTCTTTGGCCTATTTTTTGATTGAGTCATTTATTTTTCTAGAATTGAGCTGCATAATTTGTTTGTATATTTTTGAGATTAGTTGTTTGTCACTTGCTTCATTTGCTATTATTTTCTCCCATTCCGAAGACTTGTCTTTTCACCTTGCTTATAGTTTCCTTAGTTGTGCAGAAGCTTTTAATTTTAATAAGATCTCATTTGTTTATTTTTGCTTTTATTTCCAGTATTCTGGGAGCAATAGGACACAAATGTAAAGAACAGACCTTTGGGACTCTGGGAGAAGGAGAGGGTGGGATGATTTGGGAGAATGGCATAGAAACATGTATACTATCATGTAAGAACAAAAAGCTAGTCTAGGTTCAATACAGGATACAGGATGCTTGGGGCTGGTGTACTGGGATGACCCAGAGAGATGATATGGGGAGGGTGGTGGGAGCGGGGCTCAGGGTTGGGAATTCATGTACATCTTTGGTGGATTCATGTCAATGTAGGGCAAAACTAATACAGTATTGTAAGGTACAAACATAAAATAAAAATTAAAATAATAATAAATAAAAATTAAAAAATAAAAAAGAAATTGATTTGTGAAACTGGATTGCTGCTATAAAAATGTTTTTAAATGAAAATATGGGATTGCTTTGGGAGTAAGCAACAGAAAGATGTTAGAAGGCAATGGCACCCCACTCCAGTACTCTTGCCTGGGAAATCCCATGGATGGAGCAGCCTGGTAGGCTGCAGTCCATGGGGTCGCTGAGTCAGACACGACTGAGAGACTTCACTTTCACATTTCACTTTCATGCATTGGAGAAGGAAATGGCAACCCACTCCAGTGTTCTTGCCTGGAGAATCCCAGGGACGGGGGAGCCTGGTGGGCTGCCATCTGTGGGGTCACACAGAGTCGGACACGACTGAAGCATCTTAGCAGTAGCAGGGAAATTGTTAGTGAATACTGTAATGACAGGTAAGAATTTGATTTGAAGCTTTTTTACGAAAAAAAAATGCTTTTTTAGTGGGAAAATTTTATGATATTCAGTTAAGTTCAGTTGCTCAGTCACGTCCGACTCTTTGTGACCCCATGAACGGCAGCACACCAGGCCTCCCTGTCCATCACCAACTCCTGGAGTTTAACCAAACTCATGTCCATTGAGTTGGTGATGCCATCCAACCACCTCATTCTCTGTCATCCCCTTCACCTCCTGCCTTCAATCTTTCCCAGCATCATGGTCTTTTCAAATGAGTCAGCTCTTCACATCAGGTAGACAAGTTTTGGCGTTTCTGCTTCAGCATCAGTCCTTCCAATGAACACACAGGACTGATCTTTAGGATGGTCTGGTGGAATCTCCTTGCAATCTAAGGGACTTTCAAGAGTCTTCTCCAACACCAGTTCATAAGTATCAATTCTTCAGTGTTCAGCTGTCTTTATAGTCCAACTCTCACATCCATACATGACCACTGAAAAAACCATAGCCTTGACTAGATGGACCTTTATTGACAAAGTAATGTCTCTGCTTTTTAATATGCTGTCTAGGTTGGTCATAACTTTCCTTCCAAGGAGTGTCTTTTAATTTCATGGCTGCAGTCAACATCTGCAGTGATCTTGGAGCCCATTCACATGCGTGGTAATGTAGAAATGGAACTTTTTTTTTTTTTTTTTTACTGAATTTGTGGATTTGGCTAGTATTTTCCAGGCAGAACTTTATAATGGTCCACTAATTTATTATTTTGCTGTATCTGATGACGAACAGGAAGAGAGAAAAACTAAAGAACGAATTGTTCAGTCTCAAAGTAGAATCAATAAGAAACTTTCTGAGGCAGAATTTGCTGTGTTCTAAAGTAAGATATTTTCTCACTCCCATCTCTCCCAGGGAAATACTCTAAAAGTAAGAAAGTTCTTTAAGGCAATGAATGAATTTAGGGCACTGGTCATGTTTTCAAGAGTAAGGCTCGGATACCACTGATAGGCCCTCAGAAATATAATATATATATATATTATATATATATAATTCTGTGGCTCATAAACCCTCCTAATTACATAGTATCACCAAAGACCTCAAAGGATATTGCCCTCTTGTACTCAGACCCTCAACCCGGTGTGCTGGAAGAGGTCTCTGGGGATGACTTCCTTACTAATGTGAGTTATAAATTTAAGCACAAAGATTTAAAAAAATTTTACCGACTTTGGATTAAAAGGGAAAAACTTTAAAGTGTAAAGAGACATTCAAATCTCAGGTCTTCAGCTTTTATGGGCAAGAAAATTACTCAGGTGAAAGGAAAGAAGTGGGGCTTCCTGGTGGCTCAATGGTAAAGGATCTTCCCAACAGTGCAGGAGACATGGGTCTGATCCCTGATCCAGGAAAATCCCACATGGCATGCAGCAACTAATCCCGAGTGCTACAACTATTGAGACTCTTTCTAGAGCCCAGGAGCCACAACTACTGAACCCATGTACTGCAACTACTGAAGCCTGGGTGCCCTAGAGCCTGTGCTTGGCAAGAAGAAAAGTCCCTGCAGTGGAAAGTGTACCACGACTAGAGAAATGCTTGTGCAGCAGTGAAGACCTTGCACAGTCAAAAATAAATAAATAAACTTATTAAAAAAAAAAAAAGTAAAGAAGAGAAAAAAGCAAGTGAGGGAGGGAGGAAGGGGAGGGAAGAGGAGAGGACCTTTTGTGAAAGGAAATGGGACTCAGGAAGGAGAGCCCAGAGCTCAGAGGGCAGAGTCAAGATCCAAAGAATCCATTCTCACAGAGCAGGGCTGGGCTCTAATCAAGGAACTGGTGACATGTAACTGACTGTATTCCAGAACTGTTCTGTGCCTGTGACTGTCCACATGACCTGAGCTGGCCTGAGTCTGAAATAGGCGTGTCAACTGCAATCATCCTACGGCTCTCCTTTTTGCATGTCAGATACAAGAAAGACAGATAACGTGTCCTTTGGGTTCAGAGTCTTCAGATCAATAGGAATAATAATCCAGAAGGAACTGCACCCAGAGATTTTTATTTTCATCTGGAGTTGATTTAAACGACAAGATCTTGGAACTAAAAACTGAATTTGATATCATAAAGTAATGAAATTATAAGCATTTTAGGAGGGGTGAGTGTATTTTGAATTGTAAGAAATGGAAATAGCACATGTCCAGAGGCTGGATTAAGACAGAAGGAAATTTTTGGTTCCTCTCCCCATTGAGAGCTGAATCTGGTCTTGACCTGTGACTGCTTAACTAGTAAAATGTGTCACAGTGATGTATCATTTCCAGTTCTAGTACTTAAAGGAAGAGTAAGAAATCCTACTAACCTGAGAACAGTGTCTGTGAGAGATCAAGATCATCTTATGAAGTAGCCTTGGAGAGAAGGAGAAAGAGAGATTCAGCTAGACCTCAGCTCTCTCACCCAGCACAGTGGTGTTATTCTGTTATCACAGCTGTAACACATTCCCCCAAAGAGTGTCTTTAAACAATGCAATTTATTATCTTACCATTCTAGAGGTCAAAAGTAAACATTAGTTACAGCAGGCTAACATCAAAATATCAGTAGGGCCGGTTCCTTTTGGAGTCTCTGAGGGCAGAATCTGTTTTCTTCCCTTTCAGAGCATCAAGAGGCTACCTACAATCTCTGGCTCCTGGCCACTTTCTCACCATGACATCACTTCAATCTCTACTTCCTTGTTTAATCTTTTCTTTCTCTGACTTTCTTGCCTTTTTTGTAAGGACCCCTATGATTAGGTCAAGTCCATTGGGGTCATTCAGAATATTCTCTTCCATCTCAATTCCCTTAAATTAATCACAAGTGAAAAGCCCTTTTATCACATATCCACACTTGCAAGGGACAATTATAATGTAGACTTTTTGGCTCAGAGGTTAAAGTGTATGCCTGCAATGCGGGAGACCTGGGTTCAGTCCCTGGGTCAGGAAGATCTTCTGGAGAAGGAAATGGCAACCCACTCCAGTATTCTTGCCTGGAGAATTCCATGGACGGAGGAGCCTGGTGGGCTACAGTCCACGGGATCGCAAAGAGTCGGACACGACTGAGCGACTTCACTTCACTTCACCTTTTTGTTAGTGGAGAGGAGTGCTGTTCTGTGTATCATATACTACCTGAAGGGTAGTATAAGTATGTAGATATGTTAGTACATAAGCTACCTTGTCTATCCAACTAAGTGAGGCTTCAGATAACTGCAGCTTTAGCTACCATCTGACAGCAATGACACTACAGATCATAAGAAATAGATGAGCTGACTCCAGGCAAACCACAATCAATCCAATGAAAGATTAAAGATTGAGGTACTTTTTACACAGCAATAGGCAACCATAATTCTACATTTGAAAACAATTTCTCACTAGGTATCAAGGAAGAAAAACAAGGCCATATACTGGGCCTTAGTTGGATTGGTAGTGGAAAGCAGTATTCTTGTGAAATTCTCTAACCTGGGGCTTAATACAGTCATTCCCAGACACTATGGAAAAAAGCAGCAATTTATTAAAAAAAAAAAAAAACTGTTAACATATATTTTAAGAATTAATGTTGTTATTCCAAAAATAAAATAATACTGATGTCAATATAGTTCAGTTCAGTTCAGTCACTCAGTCATGTCTGACTCTTTGTGACCCCATGGACTGCAGCACACCAGGATTCCTTGTCCATCACCAACTCCCAGAGCTTGCTCAAACTCATGTCCATTGAGTTGATGAGGCCATCCAACCATCTCATTCTCTGTCACTCCTTTCTCTTGACTTCAGTCTTTCCCAGAATCAGGGTCTTTTCTAATGAGTCAGTTTTTCACATCAAGGAATGAATATAAAGCATTGCCATGTCTACCTAAATAAGTAGACTATAAATGTCTTCTTTGCCTATATTGAATTATTCCTTCTGAATGGAAAAGTAACAAAGAGGCAGAATATGAAATTTAAGAAACATTATAGATTACCTGGCAGACCACTAACTGTGCTTCGCCTGCTATACTTTTCTGCTTCACTTTGTATATTTAGAGTACCAGCTGAACATTGCCAAACTTCCACTATGTGTGAAATAGAGATTTTTCTGAATTCAGTCATGGAACTGCTATAGCTATTGATTTTCCACAAAGAGTTTAGAGATGATATCCTAAATCTCTATAGCAAAGATGTCTGAGGACCTGAGTGTAGTTTTCATAGTCCAAACATTTGTTCAGTTGAGGCAATTCTATGAATTAAACATGAATTGAAAATTTCCTCATACTTCAGGTAAAATACTGTTTTCAAAAAGTAAAGCATATATAGTTAAAGGAAAATATAGCTATGGAGATGTAGAAAATACACAGAAAAAAATAGTGCTGAAATTATAACTATTGCATATAGTCTGCCATGTTTTATAATAAACTAGATTTGTATCATTATAAAATTAAAAATAAAAGATGCAGGATGCTTGGGACTGATGCACGGGGATAATCCAGAGAGAGGGTGTGGGGCGGGAGGGGGTGGTGGGGGTCGGGATTGGGAGTTCATGTACACCCATGGCTGATTCATGTCGATGTGTAGCAAAATGAATACAGTATTGCAAAGCAAAACAAACTAAAAAATAAAAATTAATTAAAGAAAAAAAAATAGAACTAATTGGAAAAGATAAGACAAAAAAATAAAAAGAACTTGTGGGTTGTTGTAAAAATGTGACGTTTTCTTTACATATTCTTTTCTACCTAAGAATTATAAGTAGTTCAGTAATCCATATCAGCATTGACACCCCTAAATTTCTTCATGCTCTATGACTATCTGGAAGATAACAGTCTATCTTTTTAATACCAAAAACTGGAGAAAAAAGGTAGACTTGAATTTTCTCATAGGAAAAACATACACCATATGTCTACTGATATATTAAAAAATCCAAATAATAAATATCAAAAAAGTAATTATTCTTTCATACTTTCATAATGCCTTCCTTCTTAAATTATTTTTGAGGAAACAATTTATAAGACCTGATAAGAAGATGATTTGCTCAGATAATATATTCTTTATTCCAGTTGGCTTTCTAGTGACTACAACCATTTTCTTATTTCATAAGTCTGGAGGAATCTTGAAAGATCACTATCTTCATGCAATTACTGATTTATTTATGTCAGCATTTGTTAAACAAATATTTATTTCTCACCTACAGTGCTTATAGGATGGTGTTATGTAATAACAGCAAAACAAAAATGAATCAGACACAGACTTGATCCCAAAGGAAGAGAACATTAGATGTTCTTAAAAATATCCACAAACATAGATCAGATGAATTATATATATGAAATCTTACTAGATTTAGAAGGGAAAAATTCTTCATAATGGGAAAATTGAGAGATGATTGGAAAAGAGATTGATAAATTTAGTTTAAAAATCCTATTTGATGTGAATTTGTCCAAGAAAAATTTATCCACAGCCTATCATTTTTCTCAAGCAATGTTTAGGCTTGGAAGGGAATTTGGCAAGAACATGCACGCAAAATTCCCTCCACTGAGTTATCATGATGCAGCTGGTGTACAAATTTAAAATATATTTGCTGTATAATTTACAAATAAAAGCCTATAACTGAAGGAGTGAACAAATGGAGGTCACCTGATAATAACTAAATAAAGAAAAATTACTGAAGATGGCAAAGAAAATAGCAGACAGTCTCATTACAAGTGGCATGTATGGTACTGACATATTAGCTTTTGATAGATTTGGGAGAACACACCTGTGTTTTCTCTATATCTTATTAACAGATAAATTAAACAAAACTTTAGCCTTAATTATGGAAACTTTATGTGTGTTTTATTATTATTATCTTTAAGTAAGTAAGTAAGTAAGCAAAGTCACTCAGTCGTGTCCGACTCTGTGACCCCATGGATTGCAGCCCACCAGGCTCTTCAGTTCATGAGATTCTCCAAGCAAGAATACTGGAGTGGGTTGCCATTTCCTTAGAAGAGTTTAAAATTGTATTGTAGTATCAAGGCAAGCATTCTTTAGCCAAACACATCTCACTACTTCATTCCTAAATTTTTCCTTTAACATTTTTAATAGGGTTACTTAAGGTACATTTATATACAGATAGGGAAATGATTTCTACTCTACTTTTTCAAAAGTGTAATGCAATATATTACTCTAAATTTATAATTCTTCCCACATGACAACCTACCTAAGTTGCTTTGATGGAAGGTAAAAGAAATATAAGTGACTGCTTTTTCAGAGCTTAAAGAGGTGCAGCTGTTCTAGCTAGAGTAAATTATTATATATTATTAGTGCCAATCAAAGACATGATTTCCATCTCCTGATTAAATCTATACAAAGGGTCTTCAAACACACAGTTCAGCTGCCACCAAGTGACATATCAATCAAGAAAGACAATACAAGTGAGTGATTGGGCTTCAGGCAAAACACAATGGTTTGTGGGTGGCATTTCCCCTCCATTCAAAGCCCTGTTAGTAATCAGAAAATGGGAGTGACCATTTATTGCATGTTGCATTTACTTTTATTGAAACATTAATATGTTTCAATATGAACATTCTGTACCCTACAGACATTGAAACAACACAGGAAAAGGCTTCAATGGCTTTTAAGTAAAAAATATTATAAGCTTACTGCAAAGAATTCAATAAGTGTGGGTGGGTCAAAATTGCTTTAAAGCAAACAAACCAGAAAAAAAAAAAAAAAAACCTGCCCCAAATCAAAAACTTAGATCACTTAATTAAGCAACAAAAAATATCAAGCTTTTTTCATATTTTCTAGACCAGTTTACATCTTTAAGTTGGTTGTCATGTCTGATGGGACTTGATTTACATCATTAAAGTAAAAAGACTTCAGGCCACAAGACAAACGAAATTCAAAAAATAATAGCAGGAATGAATTCATAGCTCAAAGAAACAACTGATTTTAGGAAGTTAAGCAACTATTAGTTTGATTCTTATTTGTAAATAATTTTGAAAAGTCATTACCCCACAAACATATTTAAGTTTAATAGCATCTATACTTGAAAAGTTTTTGAATGTATGTTACGTAAAAAATTCAACCAGTTTTAGTATAGTGAATTTTATATCTGTTATTTATAAATCCATTGTATAATCTCTATATTTAAAAACTTTATTTTAAAACAGAGTATTTTATATCTCATTTTGAGAATGACTTAAAACTACCTTCAGAAAATCATTGCCAATATAACAGTATGCAAAACAGTTTAAAGATAATTATCAAATGGATAATTTCAATTCAAGTTCATGATTACAAACTACTATTGCTTTTTAACCTAGATAGCATATTAAAAAGCAGAGACATTACTTTGCCAACAAAGGTCCATCTAGTCAAGGCTATGCTTTTTCCTGTGGTCATGTATGGATGTGAGAGTTGGACTGAGAAGAAAGCTGAGCACCGAAGAATTGATGCTTTTGAACTGTGGTGTTGGAGAAGACTCTTGAGAGTCCCTTGGACTGCAAGTGATCCAACCAGTCTATTCTAAAGAAAATCAGTCCTAGGTGTTCTTTGGAAGGAATGATGCTAAAGCTGAAACTCCAGTACTTTGGCCACCTCATGCGAAGAGTTGACTCATTGGAAAAGACTCTGATGCTGGGAGGGATTGGGATCAGGAGGAGAAGGGGACCACAGAGGATGAGATGGCTGGATGGCATCACTGACTCGATGGGTGTGAGTCTGAGTGAACTCCGGGAGTTGGTGATGGACAGGGAGGCCTGGTGTGCTGGGATTCATGGGGTCACAAAGAGTCAGACATGACTGAGCGACTGAACTGAACTGAACTGAGCAAGGGATGTTAGGGACAAACAGGACTTAGGAAGATAAGTAGTAAACTGAGGAATGTAGCCTGAGTCACAATGTGATCACAAGTTAACTATAGGACACATTAGAGGAGGTAGATAATAGGTGATCAGGTTGATTCCAAGAGAATCACTGAAGCAGGAACTCTGTTTGAAGAGCAACAATGATTTATGGAGATAATAAATCTGGGAGAGGGGGAACTGAAAATGTCAAACCTCTGGCCTAATGCTTTTGTAAAACTATAAATTGAATTGAATTGAAGTCACTTAGTCGTGTCTGACTCTTTGCAACCCTATGGACTGCAGCCCACCAGGTTCCTCCATCCATGGGATTTTCCAGGCGATAGTCCTGGAGTGGATTGCCATTTCCTTCTCCAGGGGATCTTTCCAACCCAAGGTTCGAACCCAGGTCTCCCACATTATAGACAGACGCTTTAGCATCTGAGCCACCAGGGAAATAAACAGGCAGTCCATAGAAAATTAAGAGGCTGTCTCATTTTTCTCACCAACACCGTTCATCTCTTCAGGCTGAATCCCTGGCTGCTGGAGCTGGACTCCGGCATGAACTGATTGCTTTTAAAAAGACAGACACTTTGTAATTTTTTATGTATAGCATACTAAGAGGTCTTAAGCATTGTTTATAAAATTACTTATCACATATATGAAATAAAAATCATACTACTAGCGCACTAGCTAGGAATTATATTAAATATTTACTTATATTTACTTGTAATAATAGCACTTCAAGATAAATAATTTCTCACTTCATATGTGAGATGCCTGTGGTACAATTATTTACATAGTCATACAGGCAGCTAGTTACTACAGTAATTTTTCAAATTACCCCTGAATCCATTTTAAACATTGGAAGAGTTCATAGTGCTTTATACAGAAATATGAGAAGAGCAATAAATGGAAATACTTCAGGTTCAGGAAATGCAACAACATTTTTCCTGAGAGTCAGAAAATGCCAACAACACCCTCATGGTATTTTGTGTTCTAAATGGCAACCCACTCCAGTATTCTTGCCTGGAAAACGCCATGGACAGAGGAGCCTGGTGGGCTACAATCCATGGGGCTGAAAAGAGTTGGACATGATAAGTGACTTCACTTTTTTTCTATCACTTTCCCCACCTACATTTTTTTTAATTGATTTGCAAGATGATCACAGTGAGAATAAACCAATCCATCCACCACTGACCTATATAACTATTTTCACTCTTTTATTGTGTTCTGTATATAATAGAGAACACATGTTTAAAATATCACCAGTTCACCATCCTTCAGTATCATTATTTTGGTAACTCTCTGAAACTACTATTTTTTATTTTATTTTATTTTATTTTTCTTCCAGAGTAACCACTAGGAAGTAGCACTAATGTGAACTTTCAGGTTTTATATGCCTGAAATAGGTATAAATTTTTAATAATGTGTGTGAGCATGCCCTTGTGTTTTGCATGTAAATTTTGAAAAGGTGGTTGTGGGTTTTCCACAGAATTACTGCCTTACAAATCAACATTTTAATTTATTTAAATTTTATTTTAAACTCCAAATTATTTATTATTTATTTTTATATAAAATGTCCTCACTACCTCTACTAGAGGCTTATGCTAGAGTATACACTTAGTACTTAGTATGAAGATGAATCTTAGCCTCAGTTCAGTTCAGTTGCTCAGTCGTGACCAACTCTTTGTGATCCCATGGACTGAGCACGCCAGGCCTCCTTGTCCATCACCAACTCCTGGAGTGTACCCAAACTCAAGTCCATTGAGTCAGTGATGCCATCCAACCATCTCATTCTCTGTTGTTCCCTTCTCCTCCCGCCTTCAATCTTTCCCAGCATCAGGGTCTTTTCAAATGAGTCAGCTCTTCACATCAGGTGGCCAAAGTATTAGAGTTTCAGCTTCAGCATCAGTCCTTCCAATGAACACTCAGGACTGATTTCCTTTAGGATGTACTGTTTGGATATCCTTGCAGTCCAAGGAACCCTCAAGAGTCTTCTCCAACAACACAGTTCAAAAACATCAATTCTTTGGTGCTCAGCTTTCTTTATAGACCAACTCTCACATCCATACTTGACTACTGAAAAAACCATAGCCTTGACTAGACAGATCTTGGTTGACAAAGTAATGTCTCTGCTTTTTAATATGCTGTCTAAGTTGGTCATAACTTTCCTTTCAAGGAGTAAGCATTTTTTTTTTTTTTATTCCATGGCTGCAATCACCAGCTGCAGTGATTTTGGAGCCCCTCCAAAATAGTCTGCCACTGTTTCCACTATTTCTCCATTTGCTATGAAGTGATGGGACTGGATGCCATGATCTGAGTTTTCTGAATGTTGAATCTTAACCTACAGAGTTTTTAATTTCACCATACCCAACCTATTCTAGTAGTCCACACAGAGTAGCAGCAAATGTTAGCTTATTATTAAATTACCAATTGGTCTTTAAAGAAATCTTGTAGCCAAAAGAGGTTTACCCTCTGTACCAGTTCCTTTGTATCAGTATTTTGCAGTGTCTTGGGTTAAATAGCTTTGGAGATCTGATGGGTTTTTATATGCATCATTTGTTATGTGTGTGTGTTGTATGCTCAGTTGCTCAGTCATGCCTCACTCTTTTGTGACCCCATGGACTGGAGCCCACCAGGCTCCTCTGTCCATGGGATTTTCCAGGCAAGAATACTGAAGCAGGTTGCCATTTTCTACTCCAGGGGATTTTTCTGACTCAGGGATAGACCTATGTGTCCTGCATTGACAGGCGGATTCTTTACGACTGTGTGATCATTTATTATACAGAAAAATACCTTTACTCAACATTTTGTTTAAAAAAAAAAGCATTAAAAGACATCACTCAGGATCTAAATTAAGCTACTGTGGTGGTTGTATGGTTATGAAATATTCCTTTCCTTTTCTTATAAGATAATTACATGCATCATCTCATTGATGTCAAACTTGGTCACAAAATACAGTAAGATGCCAATTCTAAGCAGAAATTTTCACATCTGTTGCTTAGTTCCTGCAAGTTCTCCTTTCTCTGAGCTATGATGCATACAATGACCCAGACAGGGGCTATTTCTTCAGTTTTAGCTTCCAAATAGAGATGAGCCATAGCAGAACCACTGCTTGTGAACCAGGAGACACATATCTTTTTTTGTTGTTGTTGGAAGCCCTCAAGTTTTTCTGGTTGTTTGGAACCATCATCCTAGCATAAAGTGACTGATAGAATCAAAAGAAACATTTTATTTGAAAGTCGTTATTTTCCATAGTTGCATGAATTTTACATCATATTAATAACAAAATAGCATTTGGTTACATTCACCAATACAACAATACATATTTGAGTGCCTACTACATATTAATACAAACAACTGGACTAAATATTTAAATTATACAAAATCTGTAAACAAACAGGGTTGCATACAGGGCCTAACATGGTTTATGTGATAAAGAAGGAACACGAAGTATAGGAAATGCTACGGGCAATTCATTGTTCCTTGCCAAGTGAGTTCAGAAAAGGGAGAGTCCTTATGGATTGTAGAGTAAGCAACTATTACTGAGCAATGTGAAAAGTTGTGCATGTGTGCTGCGTTGTTTCAGTCGTGTCCAGCTCTTTGCAATCCTCTGGACCATAGCCTGCCAAGCTCCAGTGTCCATGGGATTCTCCAGGCAAGAAAACTGGGTTGGGTTTCAATGCTCTCCTCCAGGAGATCTTCCAAACCAAGAGACTGAACCCAGGTCTTTTGTATCTCCTGCATGGCAGGTTGGTTCTTTACCACTATCACTACCTGGGGTTTAAATTTTAGAGGGAGGCCTGGGTAGCCAAGTGAAGGATTCCCTCTTAGCTCAGCTGGTAAAGAATCTGCCTGCAATGCAGGAGACCCCGGTTCCATTCCTGGGTCAGGAAGACCCGTTGGAGAATGGAGAGGCTACCAACTCCAATATTCTTGGGCTTCCCTTGTAGCTCAGCTAGTAGAGAATCTACCTTCAATGTGGGAGACCTGGGTTCCATCTCTGGGTCAATGAAAATGAAGAAAGGCACAGATACAAGCAAAAGGTATGATCAGAATTAAATTTAGGTTTTCTTTGAACCTGTAGAAAAATACACATTTCAACAGAATAAATGTGTCCCATAATTAGCGTTCTAACTCAAATTTAGGTAGGCAATCTCCTAAGGAAACAATGACCACTTTTATTCATGCTGAGTTTCTCAAATAATTCACTGCAGTGATACACACTGTCAATATCCACTGTGAGATAAAATTTACAATTTTTCCTAAAGTCAAATGGCCACAGAAGAACTCTTTTACATCATATCTTTATTAATATTTGAAACACACTACTTGAAATTCAACTCAGGAAATTATTGTGTCATAGCTGTCAATAGCATACAAAGTAAGGGCAATTAAATGCTTAACTCTCTACAGTATTGGATTGCATATTTTTCAAGTACAAGTAGTCTTTTTAAATAACAAGTTTCATGAGCCCCCATAAAAGAGTAACTGTACTAGGTGGGTGATTTAAAGCATTCACAGTTGAGTTGAAATTCCTGGCTTCAAATTCCCCAATTTCTGATTTACTTACAAGGTATGTGACTCTGTACAAATTATTTAACTTATTTTTTTTCTTCTTTTTTTAATTTAATTTTTTTTAAATTTTCTTTTACTTTACAATATTGTATTGGTTTTGCCATACATCAACATGAATCTGCCATGGGTGTACACGTGTTCCCCATCCTGAACCTCCCTTCCACCTCCTTCCCCATACCATCCCTCTGGGTCACCCAGTGCACCAGCCCCAAGCATCCTGTATCCTACATCGAACCTAGACTGGCGATTCGTTTCTTATATGATATTATACATGTTTCAATGCCATTCTCCCAAATCACCCCACCCTCTCCCTCTCCCACAGAGTCAAAAAGTCTGTTCTGTACATCTGTGTCTCTTTTGCTTTCTCGCATACAGGGTTATCGTTAATCCTGTATTTAACTTAAATTTTTTTTCTTCTTTTTTTAATTTAATTTTTTTTAAATTTTCTTTTACTTTACAATATTGTATTGGTTTTGCCATACATCAACATGAATCTGCCATGGGTGTACACGTGTTCCCCATCCTGAACCTCCCTTCCACCTCCTTCCCCATACCATCCCTCTGGGTCATCCCAGTGCACCAGCCCCAAGCATCCTGTATCCTACATCGAACCTAGACTGGCGATTCGTTTCTTATATGATATTATACATGTTTCAATGCCATTCTCCCAAATCACCCCACCCTCTCCCTCTCCCACAGAGTCAAAAAGTCTGTTCTGTACATCTGTGTCTCTTTTGCTTTCTCGCATACAGGGTTATCGTTAATCCTGTATTTAACTTATTTTAATTTCATCTTCTCAGTTGCAGATTGAAGATAGCAATCCTGTGTCTCATTCTTGGGTGTGTATCTGTATGTCAAGGTGTCCATGTGTTTGCACTGGTGTGTGTGTGATTAGGCATGGGTATCTGAGATAGAAATAAATTGAATTAGTCTATGGAAAGCTGACTGGAACAAAATTCAAAACATATTAGTGTGGGTTACTGAGAAATATGTGAAATTGCTCATATTAAAAATTGACTAGTATTTGAAATTTATATTTAATTACCAGTATCCCAAACATTTGGAGAATAGTAATGCCTACTCGTATAGCTCTGTATTTAGTGTCCCCTCCATTTTTGGTGTATACGTGGATTTACAATTCTTTGTAACACTCAGAGTGGCTGCTCCAGGCACCACAGAATGACTGAAGACTTTTGAAGAGAGGAATGACAGAAAGAAAGGTGTATTTAAGAAGATAAATTTTGTGGAAAGAATGTAGAAAGCAACCAGGCTATAAGAGTAAGTGGCAACAAGATAAGTGAAAAGACTATACCGTTCCTCAGGTGTTGTTGAGCATGTAAACATTATTTCACTACAAAGTCAATAAATGATTTTGAGGCAAGAATTTTATCATATGCTTTAAAAAAAATGCTCAGATAGCTTCAGAATAATGGAATAAATCAAGTGAAAGACAAGTCTATAAAGGAACACAAATGGAGAGAGAGAAATTATGAAGTGTACGATTCCTGATATCTGAAACTAATTTTAAAACTGTTTCACTAATAATAAAACTATTATTCACAGAGGGAGAATAAATTTATGAAAAATTGTTCATAAAATAGCAGCATTAATATTGATGCATGAATGTTGAAGAGACCTTTTTGAAAATGGGCCTCCAGTTTTGCTTTGTATTGTATTCCAGATCATCTTCATTTTCAACAAGGCCTAGTTCTAGCTACTAGAATTCCTTTTATTCTGAAATATAACGTGTGATATTTTGGTTCCTCTGTAGGTATATTATGCCCTCCAACTTGCAGTAACCTAAGAAAATTTATGGCTCATACACACAAGAGTTCCTAAAACAAATGCTATATTTAACTTTAGTTAGATGCACTGTTAGTAAAGACTGTTATTTAGATATAATGGAAATAATTAAAAACATGTTATCAAATAAAATTGAATGCACTAAAATAACATATGGGCAGCAGATGTATTTATTTTTCATAACAAGAATTTAGGATAAAACTGTAATTCTTCCAAATATTTTATAATTTAAATTTAATTCTTCAATTTAAAATTTACGACTATTAGTTCAACATGTGTCTGCCAATACAAAAAAATTTCTCTTCCTTAGTGCTATTCTTAATTTTCCTTCTTTTTTCAACAGAGAATATCCTGGAATTTAAATTATCTTAATAAGATGCAATTAAAATAGATTGCTTTATCTAATAAGTAACAAACCTGAGATTTACCAATACTATAGTAAACATTATGTTGTCTCTTCTCTGAGAGGTTGTTAAAATTTCTACATTATTTATCTAAATTCTGTTTCTCTGTATTCTCTGATTCCATTCCTTAATTCTGCAAAAATCAATACAAGTCAACCATATACTTTTCTTTATTCCAAGATAAAAACTGGCATTGCTCCAAGTCATCTGCTTTAGAAGATGCTTTGTGAAAATACTAAATAAATGCAGGTATGGTATACATAGGCTTGTTCATCACTTATTTTGTTCCAGACAATGACTCAAGCATTTATGTTATCTTTTTCAAGTCTCAAAACAATTTTTGAGGTTGTTAGTTATCTAATTTCATAGAGGAGGAAACTAAGACTACCTTGACTAGATGGACCTTAGTCGGCAAAGTAATGTCTCTGCTTTTGAATATACTATCTAGGTTGGTCATAACTTTTCTTCCAAGAAGTAAGTGTCTTTTAATTTCATGGCCGCAGTCACCATCTGCAGTGATTTTGGAGCTCAAAAAAATAAAGTCTGACACTGTTTCCACTGTTTCCCCCATCTATTTCCCATGAAGTGATGGGACCAGATGTCATGATCTTCATTTTCTGAATTTTGAGCTTTAAGCCAACTTTTCCACTCTCCACTTTCACTTTCAGCAAGAGGCTTTTTAGTTCCTCTTCACTTTCTGCCATAAGGGTGGTGTCATCTGCATATCTGAGGTTATTGATATTTCTCCCAGTAATCTTGATTCCAGCTTGTGTTTCTTCCAGTCCAGCGTTTCTCATGATGTACTCTGCATAGAAGTTAAATAAGCAGGGTGACAATATACAGCCTTGATGTACTCCTTTTCCTATTTGGAATCAGTCTGTTGCTCCACGTCCATTTCTAACTGTTGCTTCCTGACCTGTATACAGATTTCTCAAGAGGCAGGTCAGGTGGTCTGGTATTCCCATCTCTTTCAGAATTTTCCACAGTTTCTTGTGATCCACACAGTCAAAGGCTTTGGCATAATCAATAAAGCAGAAATAGATGTTTTTCTGGAACTCTCTTGCTTTTTCCATGATCCAGCGGATGTTGGCAATTTGATCTCTGGTTCCTCTACCTTTTCTAATCCAGCTTGAACATCACAAAGTTCACTTTTCACATATTGTTGAAGCCTGGCTTGGAGAATTTTGAGCATTACTTTATTAGCATGTGAGACGAGTGCAATTGTGTGGTCGTTTGATCATTCTTCGATACTGCCTTTCTTTGGGATTGCAATGAAAACTGACCTTTTCCAGTCCTGTGGCCACTGCTGAGTTTTCCAAATTTGCTGGCATATTGAGTGCAGCACTTTTACAGCATCATCTTTCAGGATTTGAAATAGCTCTACTGGAATTCCATCACCTCCACTAGCTTTGTGTGTAGTCATGCTTTCTAAGGCCCACTTGACTTCACATTCCAGGATGTCTGGCTCTGGATGAGTGATCACATCATCATGATTATCCAGATCATGAAGATCTTTTTTGTACAGTTCTGTGTATTCTTGCCACCTCTTCTTAATATCTTCTACTTCTGTTAGGTCCATACCATTTCTGTCCTTTAGCTCTCCATAATAACTTATTATTCTCAAGAAAAATTGATAGACATAGTAAGGAGTTTATCAAGTTATGTCTTTGTCCTACCTTGTAAGAATTCACTATGTAATGAAGAACTAAGAAAGGGCAACAAACTAGAATCTCTCACATGACAAACTGCATACTCTCAATATGAGGACTAGAGATAGATGCTTAATGTGGTTTAGGGGAGTTTAATAAATGTAACAGTTGTGTCTTTTCATTTTCTTTTGCCTAAGTCTACATATTAAATAAAAATGTTCCTGGCTTTCAGGAAGCACTGTTTATAGATATTATTGATAAGAATTAATTGAATTTAATTGCCTAATAAAAAGAAACAGATAATCCTAGCATTTGTAAGATCATTATATGGACATTTACTTTTTCTTGAGAAATCTCTCTGTTCCACCCTGGACTCCGCACACATATAAACTATATCAGTTCAGTTCAGTCCAGTCATCAGTCATCTCCGACTCTGCAACCCCATGAACTGCAGCACGCCAGGCCTCCCTGTCCATTACCAACTCCTGGAGTTCACCCAAACCCATGTCCACTGAGTCGATGATGCCATCCAACCATTTCATCCTCTGTTGTCCCCTTCTCTTCCTGCCCTAAATCTTTCCCAGCATCAGG
Source organism: Aepyceros melampus (assembly GCA_006408695.1). Classification (NCBI taxonomy): domain Eukaryota; kingdom Metazoa; phylum Chordata; class Mammalia; order Artiodactyla; family Bovidae; genus Aepyceros; species Aepyceros melampus. Next base: position 54,728 of record SJXQ01002073.1, read on the forward strand.
GTCTTTTCAAATGAGTCAGCTCTTCACATCAGGTGGCCAAAGTATTGGAGCTTCAGCTTCAACATCAGTCCTACCAATAAACATCCAAGACTGATATCCTTCAGGATGGACTGGTTGGATCTCCTTGCAGTCCAAGGGACTCTCAGGAGTCTTCTCCAACACCACAGTTCAAAAGCATCAATTCTTCGGTGCTCAGCTTTCTTCACAATCCAACTCTCACATTCATACATGACCACTTGAAAAACCATAGCCTTGACTATGGACCTTTGTTGACAAAGTAATGTCTCTGCTTTTTAATATGCTGTCTAGGTTGGTCATAACTTTCCTTCCAAGGAATAAGTGTCTTTTAATTTTATAGCTGCAATCACCATCTGCAGTGATTTTGGAGCCCAGAAAATAAAGCCAGCCACTGTTTCCACTGTTTCCCCATCTATTTCCCATGAAGTGATGGGACCAGATGCCATTTTCTGAATGTTGAGGTTTAAGCCAACTTTTTCACTCTCCTCTTTCACTTTCATCAAGAAGCTCTTTAGTTCTATGGTGCATCACATATAATTGTAGTGGTTTAGTTGCTAAGTTGTGTCTGACTCTTTCGACCCCATGGACTGTAGCCTTCCAGGCTCCTCTCTCCATGGGATTCTCCAGGCAAGAATACTGGAGTGGGTTGCCATTTTCTTCTCCAGGGGATCTTCTTGACCCAGGAATCAAACCTGAGTCACCTGCATTGCAGGCAGATTCTTTACTGTCTGAGTGTATAAGGAAGCTCTTCACATATAATAAGCATGCAACAATCCTCATAGTACAGATTCTAGGAATTGAGGGGAGACCAAAAGAGGAGAAAACTCCATGTCAATCATTCTTAAAAACAAAGAATGAAAGGTTAGATAATGATACTTAACTCCTGTGCTTTTCAGAGCCTTTTAAAAGATGCATAGTGATATTTTCCCAACATCATATAAATGCTTTCCTTATGAGAAATTAGAGAAAGATGGGTCTGTAGATTTCAAAAAGTATGGTAAGGATATTAGTATACTAGGTTATACTGTTATTACACAATATTCTATGTGTGTGTTGCTTGTTTTGATTTCTTTGTCTTCCACTGAGCTATGTGGAATTACATTGGTTCTTGTGGACACAGGGTCTAGAGCTTTATAGAGCAAGTCATACTCTCACCACTAGTTCCCACAACAGGGTATTGCAATGGCAAGCAAGAGATTCCTCGAAGAGGATGGCTTGAAATTAAAGCTGGTTTTGCAATTTCAACAACCAGTTCCATTAAGGAGTTCTCCTTTCACTGACAAATTTAGGAACACTCTTGTCAAGGAAGATAGCAATGTTTTTACTTTTAAAAATGACCAGTGTTTTCTGGAAGATGAGTTTCACAAAATTAGCTTTTTTTTGGGGGGGGGGGTATGGTTTTATGAGAGTCAGATTTAAATTTTCATTGATGCAAGAGATACATTATGCAATATTTTCAGTGTTGTAATGTTAGATAGTTAGAATAGTAAAAAGGAGTACAGAATGGCAGTGGCTGAAAGACAAGGGGGAAAAGCCCACAAAAATAGAACAAAGGGAGGTCCAAGGACCAGAGTACGAACAAGTAAAACAACAGCCCTCCTGGATAGCCCAGTTTACATAGGGAAGGCTCAGGGGAGTAGAATAAAACACATAAAAAGAGGAGACAAAATTAAGCCTGGGGCTTCTCTTCTCTTTGTGTCTTTTGGGTCCACCTGCCTTCAGGCCTTAAGAATGTATTTTCCTTTGTTTGCCAAATAAAACTGAGCTGTAACACAGAACTGTAACATTGATCCATCCTTCGCTTCAAACTTCTCCTTGTGGTGAGACAGAACCAAGGAAATTACAAACTCCCCATATCTATGGTGCTATGACTCAGATTTAACCTGGCTGAAACAACCTCGGCTCGGCCCCCATGAGGCAGAGGCCAAACACAACAGAAGCCCAACTCAGCAAAAGCTCCTGCGGTGGAAGATGAACATGAAGAACACCAGTGCTGTGGAAGTTACAAGAATCCCAGCATGCTGGAAACTGGGACAAAAAAAAAAAAAAAAAAAAAACACAGCAGAAAGCTCACACAGCTCAGTCTCAGATTCCAGAAGACCTCCGGATGAGGTGGGAAGTCCTCACCCCTATGACTGGAAGGACATATGGCTAACAAAATCTTAATTCCTTTATAGTCTCTTGTTTCTTGTTCTTTGAACCCCTCCATGAACAGGTGAGCTGCAGTGGTGCAATTGAGGGTAACTGTTGCCCAAGCAGGTGGGGGTTCTTCTGTGATTGATCTTCTTTATGCCTAGGATCAGGCCAATGAAAACTGTGAGCACAGGTCAGGTATTTAGCAGATTTTACAGCAAGTTATGAAGGGGATTCTTCGGCACATTTTTCCCACTACTTTTTCCTCCTGTCCTTCATCTCCTCTTTCCTGGGACTTGAGCCTGGCCAAAACCTATGGTGCCTGGCTTCAGGGCCTAATGAAGTTCAGACTCTTGATGTCTCATGCAAAAATTTAGTGAGAGACACAGCTATCGGTAAGAGGTGTATTTGTTCAGATTCAGAGAGAAACATAATTCAAGAGTGTGGGCCATAACAGAGTGGAGCAGCCCTGGAATTCACATTGTGGTTAGTTTTCCAGGGCTGGGTGATTTCATATGCTAATGAGTGGGAGGACCATTCCAACAGTTGGGGAACCACCCACTCCTCTGTCTTTTGACAGTGCCTTGGAACTATCTTTGCACCTCTGGGTGTATCATTTAGCTTGCAGATTGAGGATCAAGGTTTAGTTGAGTTTGATTTGTCATCTTGGATCTCTTTGATTTTAATTGGCTTATGCTAGGCCCTTGACATATGTCATTCTTTCAAAAGCTATGCCCTGCTCCTTTCCTCCTGTTTCATGCTCTTCTCCTGAGCCCTATCTAGGTGCACAGTGTTGTGTTTACAATCTTCTTGAGGGACAACCAGAAAATAGCTGGCCCTTTGGGGGGCAGGGGAGAATGCTGTATAGTATCCAATCCCTCTAGATATTCAGGCCTTCATCTTCCATGTTTTCTACAACATGGGCCACAATAGCATCTCTCAGTGAACCAGCTAGGACTGGTGACAGGAATACAATGCTTGCTAGAAGCCCATCTGTTGGTGGCATCTCTTCAAGGGCAATTGGGCTTCCAGGGATAATGTTTGCCACTTTGAGAGTTAGCTCCGCAGGCCTTTTGGGCCCAAACCCTTGCCACCCTTCTCCAAAGTTTACAAACATAGCCCTGCCTCAAATCTCCACTTCATTTTTGTGGAACATCTTGTTTGTTGCCTCTTATCAACTTGTTCTTAAGCCACTTACTAACTCCTATAACCAGGACCCTGCCCCTTATAGGCAACAGTGCTCCATTTCACATATTATTAACATACTCTTAATGCTCCTAACAGGACCAGATAACCCACTCCTTTGTCATTACTTCTGTTATTACCTAGAGTGGGTTTAGGACAATGAAATATTTACCATTGGAAACACCCTACGAGGTGAAAGACTAAGGGAGTAAATCAAGATGACTTACATTCCCTCAGTGAAATAGGAGGATAAAGGTTATGGCTGTTTCCTCAAGTTTCCAGTCTCAAGAAACAGACTTGTATTGCTTTCCATCATGATAGCTATTCCTATCTTCTGGTAGACAAACCAGAAAAGAGTTAAGATTACAACCCTTCAGTCCTACCCAGCACTAGTCATGCTGGAGAGCTTGGGGGCACCCAACTCCAGTCAGGGGGTCCCAGGAGGTCTACCTGCCCCGACCTGCATAGGAATCTGGCCCTTGAAAGTTTGTCACGCCTCAACCTGTTTGGGGATCTGTCAGTCCAGGAGTCCCAGGAGATTGACATGCCTTGACCTGCCCAGGGACCCAATTCTCAGGTGCCAACCTGACTCGATCTGCCCAGGGATTCGATCCCCAGGAGGCTGTCATGCCTCAGTGTGCCTGGGGGTCTGCACTCTGACCCAGGGACACCTGGCTCTCAGATTGCAACAGTACTTGGTAGGATAAGCTTCAAAAAGACTCACCCCTGAGGAAGTCCACCCATGGAAATAGAAGGAGGCCTATTAGTTTTTTTCTTTTTTCTTTTCCTCCCTGTCATCACTGTCTTTCTGATGGGGAATAACCAATCCACTTCCCAACAGATGCTCTTGGGATTCATCTTTGAGAACTGGAAGTTATTCAATCTTTAAAATTATTTTGTGCCACTGTGTGGCTACCATATCCTCTGGGGGACAAGGAACACTGACCTGACGATAGGAGTTTAAATTACAGTACCATCCTGCATCTAGACTTATTCTGAAAAAGACAAGAGAAATGGACAGAGATCCCCTATGTCCAACTTTTCTTCTGACTAAGAGATATGAAGGAACTCTGTTAAGTATGGGATTGTTGTAGGCCCTAAAAGTGAGCTTACTAGGCAAATGGTGTTAGGCACAGAAAAGCAAGAGAAGGAAGCCCCCCATGAAGGCTCACCTCTCATGGCTCCCAAGTTGCCTGGTGTGCCTTCCTTGTATCCATACATGTTCCCATATCTGAGGGCACCCCCTCCACAAAAGCCAACTTCAGTATGCCCCTTAGTTGAAACTGGAGGAGAATTCAGACCAACCTGGGTCCATCAACCTTCTCCCTCTTAAAACTAATACAGATCAAACAAGACTTAGGAAGCTATATAGATGACACAGGCAAATATATAGGTACATTCCAACACATTACCTTGGTCTTTGACTTGACATGGAAAGACATCATGGTCATATTTAACCAAACTTTATCTGACCCTGAGCATGCTAAGGTCTTAAATGAAGCCCAAAGTTATGCTATTGGGCTTCACATGTCAAGCCAGTAGGAAAAACTGGTCTCTTCCTCAGATTCTAATTGGAATTATAATGACCCTGAGCACATCTGGAAAGGGATCATTTTCTGATCTGTGTAAGGGCAGGACTAAAATCATCTCAGCAAAAAGTAATCAGCTATGCCCAGGACTCAGCAATAACTCAGGAGCCCAACAGGAACCCCATTGCCTTTCTGAAAAGGCTAAAAGAGGCACTCCAAAAGTTTACCAATTTGAACTTAGACTCTTATGAGGGACAGGTGATTTTAAAGGACAAATTCCTGTCCCAATGTGCATCAGACATCAGGATAAAGTTACAATAGCTACAGCAGCAGGACCCTGCTACCTCTTTAGATGAGATGGTCCAGATAGCCACCAATACCATTTATTACAGAGAAGAGAAGAGGGAAGCCAAGGCCCAGGAAAGGGAGAAAAGGAAAGAGACAAAGTGTGCCCAGATGTTGGCTGCCCTCCAGGGAAGCCCCATGGCAAGCCCTGAGTCCTTGAAGGACAAGGCATGAGGCAAATGCCTAATCTGTAGACAGGCGGGACATTGGGCCAAACAGTATCCAAACCGTGGCAAGTGTCCTAAAATGGTTTGCTAAAAATGCCATCAATTGGGACGTTGGGTGGCACTCTGCCCTTGGTATCTAAGAGCATCAAGGTCAAGTGCCAAGCCTTCCCTCATGATAGTTCAACAAGACTGAAGTAGCCCACTCCAGCCACCCCACCTGTCTAGATAACCATCATGGGACTGGAGCCAAGGGTGCAATTGGATGTGGCAGGTAGGTCCGAGAATTTCTTGGTTGACACAGGGGCTACCTACTCTATTCTGACCTCATACTCCAGAGCCTTCTCCTCCCAAACCTGTACCATTTTGGGTGCTACAGGAAAAACAATTACAAAAAGATTCACATGAGTACTTCTTTGTTGCTGGGATGGACAATTATTATCCCACCAGTTTCTGGTGGTCCCTGAGTGTCCTACTCCCCTATTGGGAAGAGATATACTCACTAAACTGGGAACTACTGTTGTGTTGGGAAGCTTTTCAGCCCCTAGAGCCCTACAGCTTCTGGTTACTACTGAGGAACCCATAAACCCTCCCAATAGGAAAGGACCAAAAACTATGGGAGGACAAAATTAACCTCCAGGTGTGGGACCAGGGGACTCCCGGATGAGCCCACCAATCTGAACTTGTCGTCATTGTCCTCCGAGATCCCACTTGGTTTCCAAACCAGAAACAATATCCCTTCAGAAGAGAAGCTTGGGAAGGATACAGCCTCTAATAAATAAATTCCTTGCCTGTGGGCTACTGGTCCCCAACAATTTGCCATATAACATCCTGATCCTCCCTGTAAAGAAAAAGGACAGGACTTGGTGAATGATTCGAGATCTCCAGATCATAAATGAAGCTGTAGTTCCCCTCCATCCCACAGTACCCAATCCCTATGAAATCTTGAGAGAAATTCCACCCGGTGCCAAGTGTTTACAGGTCTGGATCTCACAGATGCATTCTTTTGCATACGACTAGCTAAAGAATTCCAATATCTTTTTGCCTTCAAGTGGGAGGCTCCAGAAGAAAAACACCAACAAATGGCTTGGACAGTATTACATCAGAGGTTCAAAGATAGCCCCCATTTATTTGGGCAGGCTCTTAGCTGAGATCTAGATCTGGACCATACTAATCTGCTCTCCAGATGAGAAAAATGCCCAAAACATGCAACTCAAGTTATAAACTTTTTGGATGAGAAGGGATATAAAGTCTCCTGTGCTAAGGCACAGATGGTCAAGACAGAGGTTAATTACCTGGGAGTTCAGAGTTCACACAGGTCCAAGAGGCTGTCCTCTGATTGAGTACAAGGAATCCTCCAGTTGCCCTCCCCCATGACTTGAAAACAAATGCAAGCTCTCCTGGGGCTAAATGGGTATTACAGACTCTGGATACCCAACTATAGTCTAATTTCCCAGACCATATGTGAAAGCTTGAAGGAATGGGATGATTCAATCCCACTGATGTGGGGACCTCCTCAAAAAAAAGGCAGAGGCTACACTAAAACAAGCTTTAACTCAAGTACCTGACTTGAGGTTGCCAGACCCAGAAAAAGCATTCCAACTTTTGTCCATGAAAAGGAAGGAGTAGCTTTGGGAGTGTTGACTTAAGGTTGGAACCTGAACCCCAGCCTGTAGCTTACTTATCCAAGAGGCTTGACTCAACAACCCAAGACTGGCCTCCCTGCTTTTGAAATCTTGCAGTTATTGAAATCCTGATAGAAGGAAGATGCTTTAAAATTTTCTTTTTGGGGCAAGATAACTGTTTATCAGTCACTAAGTGAAACAACTCCTAAATGGGTGATGCCATTTATGGATGTCTGATCAAAGAATCTTCAGATATCAAGTAGTGCTAATGGAAAATCCAGGCATCATTATATCTGCTTCTGGGGTTGTTAACCCTGCCACCATCCTGCCTACTTCTGAGGGCTCTCTCCCCTTTCACTCTTGCCTAAAAATCTTGGACCACTAGACAAAACCATGAGAGGGATTGTCAGAAGATTCTCTGACCAACCTTGAAGAAATCTGGTACACTGATGGAAGCAGCTTTCTCTTCGATGGAAAAAGAAGAGCTAGCTAAGCAGTAGTCTCCAACTTTGAGACCATAGAGGCTAAGCCTTTGCTACCAGTTACTTCAGCCCAATTAGCTGGGCTCATAGCCCTGACTTGAGCTTTAGAGTTGGGAAAAGGAAAAAGAGTAGCCGTTTACACTGACTCCAAGTAAACCTTTCTGGTGCTACATGCACATGCTGCTATTTGGAAAGAGGCCACTTGACCACCCGTGTATCCCCATTCAGATATGGTGATAAAATCCTTAGGCTCTTGGAGGCAGTATATCTGTCCACCAAGGTTTCAGTCTTCCACTGTAAAGGACACCAAAAAGGGAGTACAGGAGTGGCAAGAAGGAACCAAGAAGCCAATCAGGCAGCTAAAAGAACAGCATTACAGAACAATGATGATTTAATAGGGTTTGCCACCTTAGTTTGACAGACTAATTTGCCAGAAACTCCTTCATATACTGAAGGTGAGACTCTTAAAGCTAAGAGTGAAAGCTTTCAAGAAGATCATATGGTGTGGTTCCAAAAGGAAGACTCCTTTTTCTGCCTGGGAACCTCAATGAAAGTTGGTTAACTCCTTACATGCCACCACTCATTTATGGGAGAAGGCCCTCCAAAGATTACTAGAAAGGTCCTTCAGAGGAACAGGCCTCGAAACAACTCTAAGGCAAGTGGTCTTCTCTTGTTCCAGTTGCCAATTAAACAGCCCCCAAGGAGCTTGAAGACTCCAGCTGTCCCAGCCCATCCAATGATGTGGGACCTACCCAGGAGAGGATTGGCAAATGAACTTCACCCAGATGCCAGTTTCTCAAGGGTATAAATACCTGTTAGTCATGACAGATACATTCACAGGATGGATTGAAGGCCTTCCCACCCAGACTGAGAAGGCTGATGAGGTGGTAAAAAAAAAAAAAAAAAAAACTGCTCCATGAAATCATTCCAAGATTTGGTCTGCCCAGGTCATTACAAAGTGACAATGGGATACCATTTACTTCTAAGGTCACCTAAAGGGTCTCTAAAGCATTGGACATTACTCATTATCTTCACTGTGCCTTGAGGCCTCAGTCTTCAGGAAAAGTAGAAAGAGCCAACCAATTCTTAAAATCAGTAATAAAAAGATAACCCAGAAGACCTCCTTGGGATGGAAGGAGGTTTTACCAACAGCTCTCCTGTACTCTTGCCTGGAAAATCCCATGGATGGAGGAGTCTGGTGGGCTACAGTCCATGGGGTTGCAAAGAGTCGGACACTACTGAGCTACTTCTTTCACTTTTCACTTTCATGCCATTGGAGGAAATGGCAACCCACTCCAGTGTTCTTGCCTGGAAAATCCCAGGGATGATGGAGTCTGGTGGGCTACCATCTCTGGGGTCGCACAGGGTCGGAAACGACTGAAGCGACTTAGCAGCAGCAGGAGCAGCAGCAGCTGTATTGACTCTAAGGAATAGATTGGTCTTAGTCCATATGAGATGCAATATGGGAAACATTTTGTTTATGTCAATGACCTCTTCCTAGATCCAGAGGCTCAGACCCTCCAGTCTTATACCATGACCGTTGGAAATTCCAACAGGATGTACGCTTGTTGGGTGTCAACCAGGACACAAAAGATTCTAAACAGTCACCACTATATGCTCCAGGGGCTCAAGCCCTAATTAAAGCCTGAAAAGATGGGTCCCCAAAGGCTCAACTCCAAGCCCACATGGAAGGGCCCCTACCCTGTAATACTTTCTACCCCAACAGCAATCAAGGTACCAGGACATGACTCCTGGATTCACTACTCATGAGCCAAGACATGGAAGAAAGTGGAAGAGGACACTCAACACACCTGTGAGCCTCTGGGAGATTTCAGCTACCTATTCAGGACAACAAATGAGGGCCATTCTAATGAACACCCCCAAAATCTAGTTTCTGGGGATAAGATCTCTCAAGATAGCTCTAAAAAGCCAACACAGCTTTGCAGGGGTTATACTCCAAAATGAACAGGAGATAGATCTCCTGATCCCTGAACAAGGAGGGGCTTGAGCCATCTTGAATGAGACGTGTTGTTTCTGGGTAAATACCTCCTGCTGAATTTAAAAAGTCTCATAGTCCTCAAGAAAAACATTCAGATCCTACTGTATCTCAAAGAACAAAATGGAGAGTTATAGGGGTGGCTACAATCTCTTTTGGGGTGATCCTTTTCCTGGTGAGAGGAAATTTGCAGTTGGCTAATGCTCCTACTAATCTTTGTTGTCAATATATCAATGCTGCTTATGATTGCTCCATATATTATCAATTGTCTAACCTGTTTTCTCTCTGCCCAGGTCAACAACATGCAGTGCTAGTTCAACAAGGATATATAAAACTACAGCTGACCATGGGAAATATCACTCACCCTTAGATGGACATCACTATAAGAATTCTGAGGCTTGAGACTAGCAAGAGGGGAGGCCCAATGCCCCTCACCATCCCAGTTCACCAGGAAGTAGCCAGAGAGACCTCAAAGCTCATATTCCCAAGAATCAGGCCTCCCATCTCTAGAGAGGGGAGTGTTAGGTAATTAGAATAGGAAAAAAGGAGTCCAGAATAGCAGCAGCTAAAGCAAAGATGGAAAAAGCCCATGAAAATAGAACAAAGGAATGTCTGAGGACCAGAGTGAGAATGTCAAGTAAAACAAACAGCCCTCCTGGCTAGCTTAATTTACATAGGACACGCTCTGGGGGAAGAGAAAAAAAAAATTATATATATATATATATATATATATATATATATATATAAGAGGAGCCAAAATTGAGCTAGAGGCTTCTCTTCTCTTCACATCTTTTGGGTTGACCTGTACTCACACCTCAAGGCTTCATTTTCCTTTGTTCGCCAAAAAATAACTTAGCTGTAACACAGAGCTGTTACACCGATCAGTCTGTCACTTCAAATTTTTGCTGTGGCAAAACAGAACCAAGGAAATGGCAAACTCTCCCAACAGGAGTATAATAAAATAAATCATTTATATTTATTTAGGAAAAATGTATTATTATTGCATGACTTCTTTAAAAAATATTTTAAAGTATGTTTTAGAAGCCTAGGTATAGTAACCTTGCACACAGACCTTATTTTTTAAGTTACATTTTAGATGAAGTAATCTAAAATGAATGTGTGGCTCATCCAATGTAACTCTAAGATTGAGAAACATCAAAGACAAAATATTTGCTCAATGGTGGCAGGAGTCGGGGTGGGGGGAGCTCTTCCTAAACTTCTTTGTATTGATATTACAGTAAGATGCATATGGAGCTCTTGCTCTATGGATTTCACTTCTAGGCTTTGTTATGTAGGTTTAGATTTGCTCTGCAGTAGCAGCTGGAGGCTTTGCTTTTGCAGATAGCTAAACTAGACACTCTTGACTTTAGAAGTAGTTATTGACTTTCTGTATCCTAGGCAGTTTCATATTGATCCTGAGGCAACTCAATTACCCAAACCTGGAAGAGGCAATGAATTTGAATAGTGTTCATGGTTTCTTTTATACATCTATTTTTCCTTTGTGGTGAAGGGCAAAATGAATCAACATGGGGATACTCTGGTTCTTTTCTTGAAGGTAACAGAAAAGAATGGTAATAGAAAAATATCTTCAAAATCTTTAAGATAAAGCATTCACTAGTACAGTGTGGAAATTATTTATAAATACTTATTCTATTTAACTTTTATAGTAAGTGATTAAAGCATTTTCCTTTTTTAAAGAACTCTAAACTTCAAACAGTTGAAATTTTAAGGAGAAACCAGTCTCTTTTTTCCAAAATTAATAGTAAGAAAAATGTTATATCCAGAGGAGAGGTGAATTACAATTGAATTACTTTTTCTTGAGCCAGGACTAGGTGATTTCTTCTTTTTAATGTGGAACTATAGTATTTCAGTGGTCTAAAGACATTAGAGAGAGAACTTTCTAATAAGAAGTGACTTGGTGGTGACTCCTCTAGATACTATCAAAGTGATGGCTGGTAAATTACTTGACACTATGATTCAAGTAACTCCAGGGCTTCTGGAATCAATGTTGATAATTTCCACATCATCTCATATGGATTGTTATGAAGAATAAATTAGATAATATACACAGTTGCCTTATCTCGGTGCCCAATCATACATGTTATTCACATGTTCAACTGCAGTATTTAACAGATAAGAGAGGTGCAAGTCATATTACCTAATGAAGGTAACAAAGCTAACAAACAGTGAAATGGATTAGAAATACTACTTTTAGTATTTTGAAATTTATCATTATAAATTGAGGTATGCTTAGTTCTCTTATTCATGTATCTAGATAGTTTTCAAGTTAAACGCTATGCATATTTATTGAGCTTCTCTTCTGTTCAAGGTGTTGACATAAACCCTGCAGGAGATGTATTCATAAATCAGCACTATCATGAAGCTTATCATGTAATAGAAAAAAAAGAAGAATATAAGATGAGGATTGTAAAACAGGCACAACATTCTGTAAGAAGAAAGACCACTTCCAGTTAAAAGCAGTTGGAAAAGATTCCCTACATAAATTGTTATTGAGATGTATTTTAAAAATAGGTTTATCTTCTCCTTGACAAAAGCTTCTTATAACTTCTTGGGCTACTTGCACTTCCTTCTAAGAACAGCTTATGCTTACACGCTGTGCTTTCATTCACTGGATCTCTTATGCTTTTCTCTTGCTGTCATAAATAGTTTATTTCATGCTAAAGATACAAAATTACTGCAGATAGTGACTTCAGCCATGAAATTAAAAGACCCTTACTCCTTGGAAGGAAAGTTATGACCAACCTAGAGAGCATATTGAAAAGAAGAGACATTACTTTGCCAACAAAGGTGCGTTTAGTCAAGGCTATGGTTTTTCCTGTGGTCATGTATGGATGTGAGAGTGGGACTGTGAAGAAGGCTGAGTGCTGAAGAATTGATGCTTTTGAACTGTGGTGTTGGAGAAGACTCTTGAGAGTCCCTTGGACTGCAAGGAGATACAACTAGTCCATTCTAAATATCAGCCCTGGGTGTTCTTTGGAAGGAATGATGCTAAAGCTGAAACTCCAATATTTTGGCCACCTCATGCGAAGAATTGACTCATTGGAAGAGACTTTGATGCTGGGAGGGATTGGGTGCAGGAGGAAAAGGGGACGACAGAGGATGAGATGGCTGGATGGCATCACTGACTCAATGAACGTGAGTCTGAGTGAACTCTGGGAGTTGGTGATGGACAGGGAGGCCTGGCTTGCTGCGATTCAAGGAGTCACAAAGAGTCGGACAGGACTGAGCCACTGAACTGAACTGAACTGAAGGATACACTTGCTGAAGAATCTCAGTGTTTAAAAGCTACCATCACACCATGCTTTAAAAACATTAAAAACAACCTAGTAATAAAATTATGTGGTTTCAGAAGTTTTCCTGGTCTTTTTTCAATTCCACTTATTTTTGCACTATTATCATAAAAACCACATATAGGAAACAACCTTTCATTTATCTATTATTGGTTTATGAATATAAATATATCTATATATATATGTATATATATATATATATATATATTAGTCTTTGCATATGAGCAACTCCATATTTCATTTAAAATAATTTAAAAAATAAGGTTTCTTATGATGTCTAATTTACTTTTATGTGTTGTTTTCTTAAAATGTAGTTCATTCGAATGCTCTGTTAGTTTCAAGTGTATAGCAAAGTGATTCAGTGGCATATATATGTATATTCTTTTTTAGATTTTTTTTTCCTGTATGGGTTATTATAAGACATTGAGTATAGTTCCCTGTGCTATACGGTAAGTCCTTGTTGGTTATCTATTTTATATATACTAGTGTGTATATTGGGGCTTCCCTGGTGGCTCAGAGGTTAAAGCGTCTGCCTGGAATGCAGGAGACCCGGGTTCGATCCCTGAGTCGGGAAGATCCCCTGGAGAAGGAAATGGCAACCCACTCCAGTACTCTTGCTTGGAGAATTCCATGGAGGGAAGAGCCCTGTAGGCTACAGTCTATGGGGTCGCAAAGAGTCGGACACGACTGAGTAACTTCACTTTCATTTTAGTGTGTATATATTAATCCCAAACTTCTAATTTATTTCTTGTTAATTGCTTTTTATAGCTTAACTCATCTTCAATAATCTGTCCTACTCTCCATATCTGGTCTCACATATCTGAGGAATCCTTTCAGTTCTTTGAGGTTCTCAACACACTGAATGGTCATCACATGTTCCTTATACTAGAAAATGAGATGTTGAAAGGCTGAATCTGAGTCCTTTACCTTTGACATGTATTTTTTTTTTTTAATGAAGCAATCAAATGGAGCTCTTTTATAAGACGGAGAATTTACCCTCTAAACCTGGAGTCCAAAAGAGATTTTAAAAATCAAGAATAAATAAGAAAATAATTTATATATTATTTTAAGAAAGGACATAGAAAAATACATAGAGTAAGAATTCTCCTGCAGCAGGGGAAAAATGAAGGCAAAAAAAAATGAAGAAATCTAAGGTGTTAGTAAGAAATATATTAAAATGGTTTGCTTACTTTAATTTTCTCATTTAATCATAACATTCCTGTTTGTTCAACATACACAGGGGAATAGCAATATTGCTTGAGTGTGTTTTATAAATATTAAAGCAAAAGCTAAGTAATAGTTATGAAGATAAAAATTTTTAAAAATAAAACTCATTTTAAAAGGAATAGCTAAAGAAGCTTTCAATAAAAGCTACAATGCCCTCTGGTGTGCATACATTTTAAAGCCAGTCTAACACATAATTTTCATATATATTTTCTAAGCACTAATTGCTAAAAACATTCCATTAGTAAGTGCAACTGTTCACACCATATTTAATTCCCAAAGACCCTAAATACTCATATAAAGATACTTGATGAATTGTTCAAATATAAATGCAAATCAGCTAGTCTTTTTGTTTGTGAATGAGGGTAGAAATTTCTGACTAAAATGCCGAAGCCTTAAGTTCTCCATGAGCTTGTCTGCAACTCATCACAGGATTATGAATAACCATGACTGGAGAACTATGCAGATTTCCAAGTAGAAAAGCCATGAATTTTTTAACACCCAGGGGTTCAAATTATAATAAAGGGATAGCACCTGTCACTGGAGGCCAACTACAAGATCACCTTTGCAATCCCTGGAGCAATTAAATCACCAACAAGTTAGCCTTTTTCTGGAGTTAGCTAACTCCAAAGACACCAACATACCTATATATCTCAGAGGGCCACAGGTGGGACAATTGCCTTCAATTACACTTATTCATTTTGAAGCACTATTGTTCAAACATCAAAGCTTTCCCCCCCCCCCAAAGATGCTAAGGGTGATTTCCTGTATTTTATTAAATTGTTAGAAGAGAGATTACATGGTCCCTTCTAATATCACTGATAAAGTATGACCTTTCTATTTCAATAAAATGTCACTCTATATAGTATGTATGTAGATGTAATTTCAGCATTACTGTTTTTATAAAAACACTTCAATTCATCTTATGATAAACATTTGCAGGAAAAATACAGAGAAAGATTATACTGGATGCTTTAGAGGAAATTTTCGGAGAATTTACTGATTATGTTTGTGCATCTGAGAAATGGTGGTCATGCTCCCAGCCCCATTCTGAGGGATTACTCCTGCAGAGTTGCCTGTGTCTTCAACACCAACATGCTGACCACAACTTCTAACTCTAGGGATACATGGTATAGGAGGAGCTCTTGTGATGGAGACTGGTACCTGGCTTCTCACCCACTCACAGCAGTAAATGAAATAATGGGGAAAATAGAAGACAAAATTATAAGAATCCAAAACTCAGTAGAAACCCTCAGGTGGAAGGAGACACAGTGAAACAAAACACCAAATGCTTAAACACCTCAAGGAAAAGCACTGTAATAAAGATGCAAAGCATCTTTCTTCTTCTAAGGAAAATCTCTACATTCTACTCAGTGAGTCCAGGCTGCGTGGCAAAGCAGACAGTTTTCTCTTTGGCTTGTGTGCATACTCAGTTTGTTATTCTCAATAAATTTACATTAACTGAGTTACCTTAGTAACTACCCGCCATTATAGCCTAAAATGCCTTGTTAAAGCACTTCCCTGTACTCTAGTGATTTCAGTATTTGCACATCATATGTTTAATAGTGTTGTTCAAAGATGATCCATTACAAGGCAGGAGAAAAAATATAAAAAGAGTTAAAATATAAGTAAATAATACAATTAATGACTATTTCACAGCATTCGATACCGAGAAAATAAAGTTTTAAAACCTACAGTGCTGGTAAATTTACTGAATAAATGCTGGAATACTAGCAATTGGGAATTAATGATATTCCATACAAAAATTTCCCAAAGAAAGGCAACACCAAAGAATGCTCAAACTACTACACAATTGCACTCATCTCACACGCTAGTAAAGTAATGCTCAAAATTCTCCAAGCCAGACTTCAGCAATATGTGAACCATGATCTTTCAGACATTCAAGCTGCTTTTAGAAAAGGGAGAGGACCCAGAGATCAAATTGCCAACATCCGCTGGATCATGGAAAAAGCAAGAGAGTTCCAGAAAAACATCTATTTCTGCTTTGACTGTGTGGATCACAATAAACTGTGGAAAATTCTGAAAGAGATAGGGATACCAGACCACCTGACCTGCCTCTTGAGAAACCTATATGCAGGAAGCAACAGTTAGAACTGGACATGAAACAACAGACTAGTTCCAAATAGGAAAAGGAGTATGTCAAGGTGTATACTGTCACCCTGCTTATTTAACTTATATGCAGAATTCATCATGAGAAAAGCTGGACTGGAGGAAGCACAGTTCGGAGTCAAGATTGCCGGGTGAAACATCAATAACCTCAGAAATGCAGATGACACCACGTTTATGGCAGAAAGTGAAGAGGAACTAAAAAGCCTCTTGATGAAAGTGAAAGTGGAGAGTGAAAAAACTGGCTTAAAGCTCACGATTCAGAAAATGAAGATCATGGCATCTGGTCCCATCACTTCATGGGAAATAGATGGGGAAACAGTGGAAACAGTGTCAGACTTTATTTTTCTGGGCTCCAAAATCACTTCAGATGGTGATTGCAGCCATGAAATTAAAAAATGCTTACTCCTTGGAAGGAAAGTTATGAGCAACCTAGATAGCATATTGAAAAGCAGTTCAGTTCAGTTCAGTCACTCAGTCATGTCCGACTCTTTGCGACCCCATGAATCGCAGTACGCCAGGCCTCCCTGTCCATCACCAACTCCCGGAGTTCACTCAGACTCACATCCATTGAGTCAGTGATGCCATCCAGCCATCTCATCCTCGGTCGTCCCCTTCTCCTCCTGCCCCCAATCCCTCCCAGCATCAGGATCTTTTCCAATGAGTCAACTCTTCGCATAAGGTGGCCAAAGTA
>SJXQ01002074.1:0-113667 GCA_006408695.1 Aepyceros melampus
AAAGCAAACCACAAGAATTACCTTAACAGACAATGAGGAAAACTTTTAAAATTATAGTAAAGTGCATGGGAAATGGTCTGAATAAATGCAGAGATATGTTACATTCTTGGATGCTATGATTTTATTTTATAACAATGTCTATTTTCATAAAATTAATTGTAAAATTTTCAGTGAAGCTATTTTGCAAAATTTGATAAACTTAGCATAAAATATACCTGGAGGAATAAAGATATATGAACAGTTAACTAAAAATTTGGCAAAGAGTTTACTACACGCTGATGGGGATAATTGATGCTTGATGTTAAGTTGCTTCAGTTGTGTCTGACTGTGACCCTATGGACTGTAACCAGCCAGGCTCTTCTGTCCATGGGATTGTCCAGGCAAGAATACTGGAATGGGTTTCCATGTCCTCCTCCAGGGGATCTTCCTGACCCAGGGGTCTAACCTGCATTTCTTAAGTATCCTACATTCTTTACCACTAGCACCTTAAATATCACTGGTTTCCTTCCTAACACTTTAACATGGGAGATACTACAGTAAATACACTTTAACATAAACTGTAGGTGATAAGGTGAAACCACGAAGTTAATAGAAAAAAATGGTGAAAGATAAAGTCTTTGGGACTCATCTCGTCTGTCTCCTTCTCCCTCCTCCTTCTTAGCATGATTCTCTTTTTCTCTCCCTGCTTCTTTGACAGTTGATTTAGGCTATTAAGAAAGAAAACGAAAACTGCGCTCAGTTCAACTGCACTGTCGATACTGACTGTATTTTCAATGAGTCCTATACATATGCTAACGTGATCCTCAAGTCAGATGTAATAAGTTTGTCAATACCTAAATATTTGTTTAGTCTGAAAAACTAGAATTTGATTTTTCTTTCTACTTAGTGCATATAGGTCTCCTTATACAACTAGGTTGGTTGTCTAAAAGTGAAACAAAATCATCCTATTCACTTGAGTTTGGGTATAAATTAAATGATTTAATCAGGAAAAAAATGAGCCCAAGGCCAATGTTTAAGTAATCATGGGCTTTTTCTCTTCAGGTATTTCTCCAGTAGCAGAAAGTTCCTCTAGTACCCAAAGAGTCATAGCAGTTTAGTCAGAGGGTATGAACAGAATGAAATTTAACTTGTCCTCAAAGGAATAAACTTGATGTAATAAGTTTGTCAATACCTAAATATTTGTTTAGTCTGAAAAACTAGAATTTGATTTTTCTTTCTACTTAGTGCATATAGGTCTCCTTATACAACTAGGTTGGTTGTCTAAAAGTGAAACAAAATCATCCTATTCACTTGAGTTTGGGTATAAATTAAATGATTTAATCAGGAAAAAAATGAGCCCAAGGCCAATGTTTAAGTAATCATGGGCTTTTTCTCTTCAGGTATTTCTCCAGTAGCAGAAAGTTCCTCTAGTACCCAAAGAGTCATAGCAGTTTAGTCAGAGGGTATGAACAGAATGAAATTTAACTTGTCCTCAAAGGAATAAACTTGTGACCTTGGCCTCATTAATTGTGCAGTGTGCTCTGAGCTGACTCAGACCTGAAACAGTTTAGAGTTATATTCATATGCTAGAAATACTCCGAGTAATTTTCCCACATTAGGAGAAACAAGAGTCTTGATCTAGGTGGTCACTGCCATTCTTTTTGTGGAGAGAAGCCCTGGGCTTTTAGTCCCAATACCAACCTACCTTTGGTGTCTTTCTCACTCTTTAGGATATTACCCTTGACTCTTGACTGTTGAAAATTTAAATTTTTATTGAAGTGTCTTCCTTATTGCATAGTGTAAAGCAATACTGAGTGATGACAGCTCCCCACCACAATGACCATCCAATCAAAGACATTCCTGAAGCTGAGATCCAGAAATAACTGCTCATCCCCCACCTAATAAGGGCTAGGAGGATTCAACACTCCACTGGCAACTATGGAGGCTCTGCTTAATACTCTGTGTTCAAACCACATGTTTTACATCTTTTTTAGGTGTCTTTCTCACTCTTTAGGATATTACCCTTGACTCTTGACTGTTGAAAATTTAAATTTTTATTGAAGTGTCTTCCTTATTGCATAGTGTAAAGCAATACTGAGTGATGACAGCTCCCCACCACAATGACCATACAATCAAAGACATTCCTGAAGCTGAGATCCAGAAATAACTGCTCATCCCCCACCTAATAAGGGCTAGGAGGATTCAACACTCCACTGGCAACTATGGAGGCTCTGCTTAATACTCTGTGTTCAAACCACATGTTTTACATCTTTTTTTGCCTCTGAGAAAGGCAAGATGGAGAGACTAGGAATTGAAGAAGTAATTCTGTTAGGAAATTTGGGGGCCATATGTAACTCATCTAACATATTTGGGTCTCAGATTCTACAACTGTAAAATTAAAGGATTGGGCTTGGTGACCATGAGGTTGCCTTTAAGCTCTGAGATTGCTGACTTCAAATTCAAGGGAAAATCCCACCAATGTTCTTACAAAAGCAAAGTTTTTTGTTTTTTGTTTTTTGTTTTTAAGATCCCTCTCAGAACTTAGTCTGGGGTGGGGGGAGTTTCAAGGGAGAACCTACTGCGGTGGTTGCTAAGGAAACCAGCTGTATAGTCATTCAGGTTATTAATCAGTAATATCTTACCAAGTAGTCAGCCTTGGTGATACAAATACTACCATTAAAACAAAATTTCTTTTGATTGAACTGTATATAAAGTGGCTTCTGATTAAAATGCAAACATCTGCAGGGATATCAATCTGTTGTTTGCTATTAACAATTTATTATATCAATTTTAAGCATTGGGACAAGACAGGTATATTTTGAAGCAAGTGAAGGAGGGGAGGTGTAGAATATGGGAAGTCTGCCTGGGAGAGAAAGATAAGGTTCAGGTTCACAGGAAGGAATCTCACATAGTTAGAATTCAGCTTATAAAGACCTTAGCAAATCAAAGGGAAAGAGGCAGCATAATGAGGATAGAGAGATGAGAAAATCAGAAATGGGAGAACACTGATGATCATTTGTTGGGCATGGGTGGCCAGAATCAACATGCTCCAGTGGGGCAGACAGGTAGGAAGAAAAACAAAATTCATTGTCTAAAATCACAGGATATTTCCCCCTCTAATTCAGTGTCTTACAGTGCATGTTCTAGATATTCTGATCTTGATATTGAGTTATTGAGATCAAGACACAGCAAATTTCTCAGTGTAAAAATAATGGAGAAGACTCTTGAGAGTCCCTTGGACAGCAAGGAGATCAAATCAGTCAGTCCTAAAGGAAATCAACCCTGAATATTCATTGGAAGGACTGATGCTGAAGATGAAGCTCCATTACTTTGGCCACCTGATGTGAACAGCCAACTCAATGGAAAAGACCCTGATGCTGGGAATGATTGAAGGCAGGAGGAGAAGGGGAGGTCAGAGGATGAAATGGTTGGATGGCATCACTGACTCAATGGACATGAGTTTGAGCAAACTCATGGAGATAGTGAAGGACTGAAAAGCCTGGCGTGCTGCAGTCCTGGGGTTGGACATGACTGAGTAACTGAACAATAAGGAATAAGGCTACTTTTCAATATTTATTAATATCAGCATGCCTAAAGGAGTTTTATTTATAGATTTTGAATGAGGATTCAAATGGGGATTTTTCAGTAGTCATTCTAAAGTAGTCAATAAGGCAAAATAGTTCATTTCATTTGATTTTACTGTTTCCTAAAGCTACATTAAATATTTCTTTCAGAAATCATTATACACTCTGAGATATCCCAGGCACAATTCTTAGATTTGTTTTACCTGGAACTAACATGCTATGGAGATTTGAAGGTTCTTGCTCTCTGTGACATATTTGGAAAAATGTTTCTGGAGCATTTCAGTAAGTTCTTGAATTTGCTTTGATTGAATCAACAATGAAATTTCTTAAAATGAAGTTTTATACCAAAGAATAAAATGAGCCAATACAAGTTAGTAACTTACTCCACACTTGTGTCACTCTGGATAATCATAGAGTATTCTATGAAATGGTATAAAACCGGGGGCTGGAAAGATCATCACAGCAACTTGGCTGGAAATCATGAAGTGCTCTATAGACTACATAAACTTGAACATAACAATTTTCAAGTTAGGTGAACCTCCCTGACATATTAATATCTGGAAATAAGACACAAAATCTATGTATTTGGAAAATTATAAACATGATAGAAAAATCTTAAAGTTGCTCCAGAACTTTTGTCTGCCTCCTGCTTTCAATGACTCCATTTTTTTTCCTTTTTTAAAAAAATATTTATTTTTTAATTGAAGGATAATTGTTTTACAGAATTTGTTGTTCTCTGTCAAATCTCAACATGAATCAGCCACAGGCATACATATGTTCCTTCTCTCTTGAACCTCCCTNCTGGAACTAACATGCTATGGAGATTTGAAGGTTCTTGCTCTCTGTGACATATTTGGAAAAATGTTTCTGGAGCATTTCAGTAAGTTCTTGAATTTGCTTTGATTGAATCAACAATGAAATTTCTTAAAATGAAGTTTTATACCAAAGAATAAAATGAGCCAATACAAGTTAGTAACTTACTCCACACTTGTGTCACTCTGGATAATCATAGAGTATTCTATGAAATGGTATAAAACCGGGGGCTGGAAAGATCATCACAGCAACTTGGCTGGAAATCATGAAGTGCTCTATAGACTACATAAACTTGAACATAACAATTTTCAAGTTAGGTGAACCTCCCTGACATATTAATATCTGGAAATAAGACACAAAATCTATGTATTTGGAAAATTATAAACATGATAGAAAAATCTTAAAGTTGCTCCAGAACTTTTGTCTGCCTCCTGCTTTCAATGACTCCATTTTTTTTCCTTTTTTAAAAAAATATTTATTTTTTAATTGAAGGATAATTGTTTTACAGAATTTGTTGTTCTCTGTCAAATCTCAACATGAATCAGCCACAGGCATACATATGTTCCTTCTCTCTTGAACCTCCCTCCCATCTCCCTCCCCATCCCACCCCTCTAGGTTGATACAAAGCTCCTGTTTGAGTTCCCTGAGACATACAGCAAATTCCCATTGGCTATCTATTTTACATATGGCATTGTAAGTTTCCATGTTACTCTCTCCATACATCTCACTCTCCCTTCCCCTCCCCTCTCCCTGTGTCCATAAGTCTTTTCTCTATGTCTGTTTCTCCATTGCTGCCCTGCAAACAAATTCTTTGGTACCCTATTTCTTTCTAGATTCCATATATATGCATTAGCATATGATAGTTATCTTTCTCTTTCTGACTTACTTCACTCTGTATAATAGGATCTAGGTTCATCCGCCTCATTAGAACTGACTGAAATGTATTCCTTTTTATGGATGAGTAATATTCCATTGTGTATATGTACCACAATTTCTTTAACCATTCATCTGTCAGTGGACATCTAGGCTGCTTCCATGTTCTAGCTATAGTAGATAGTGCTGCAATGAACAATGGGATACATGTGTCTTTTTCAATTTTGGTTTCCTCAGGGTATATGCCTAGGAGTGGGATTGCTGGATCATATGGTAGTTTTTTCCTAGTTTTTTAAGGAATCTCCATACCATCTTCTATAGTGGCTGCATTAATTTACATTTCTACCAACTAAGCAATAGGTTTCCCTTTCCTCCACACCCTCTCCAGCACTTACTGTTGGTAGATTTTTTTATGATGGCCATTCTGACCAGTGTGAGGTGATACCTCATTGTAGTTTTGATTTGTATTTCTCCAATAATGAGTGATATTGAGCATCTCTTCATGTGTTTGTTAGCCATCTGTTAAGTCTCCTTTAGAGAAATGTCTGTTTGGATCCTTTCCCCACTTTTTGTTTGGGTTGTTTGTTTTTCTAGTATTGATTTGTATGAGCTGCTTGCGTATTTTAGAAATTAATCCTTTGTTAGTTGTTTCATTTGCTATTATTTTCTATCATTCTGAGGGTTGTCTTTTCACCTTGCTTATAGTTTCCTTTGCTGTGCAAGAAGATTTTACATTTAATTAGGTCTCACTTATTTACTTTTGTTTTTATTTCCATTATGCTAGGAGTTGGGTCATAGAGGATCTTGCTCTGATTTATGTCATTGAGTGTTCTGCCTATGTTTTCCTCTTAAGAGTTTTATATTTTCTGGTCTTACATTTAGGTTTAATCTATTTTGAATTTATCTTTGTGTATGGTGTTAGGAAGTGTTCTAATTTCATTCTTTTATATATAGTTATCAGTGACTCCATGTTTTGATTTGGTTTTCTTCACTTTCAAGATTTCTTCTGTGAATTTCAGAATTATTTATTTTGACATCTACATGGGCCTATCTAAAAGACATCTAAAATAAGGCAGTCCTTGCTTTGCTTGGTCCCTGTATACACACATTTCAGTAATCAAACTTTAAATCAATCTTCCAATAACACATTTCCAATTCCTGTCACCATAATATATTAACTCTAGGTGATTGTCTAAATTACAAGCTTTACTTCTACTTCTTCAGTCCAAAAGTTGCTACATAAATAACAGACATATTTTGTCATCAGTGATTAATCATATCACTTATTTCAAAGTCTGTTGGTGACAGTAACCGCTGCTGTGTATTTGGTATTCAGTTCCAGCAGAGAGCAAAGCATGTGGTTATGTTACCTCCTTGTCTCCAAAATAATAAATTCATATTATATTTTACAAAGGTGATAATTGGGAAAGAAAACTGGCCAAGAAAAAGTGCTGCAAAAGAAAAAAAAATAAAAAGTGATAGCTGATAACACGAGAAGTATAAATAGAGTAAAATATAAATGGAGCTGAAGAACTAGCTGATCTTCTAAATGTTAACATTACCACCTTTAGAAAGAGTTTTGATTTGCAGCCAGAGGGAATATAAATAAAGGCAAAATTTACCAACAAAAAGAAGAAAGTGGTTACAATAAAAAGGATGACAATATGCCAGAGGAAATGATGCCAGCAAAGAAATACACATTAAAGAAATTCTAGCAAAAATTTTGCAACAGTAGATTCACAAAGGATCTAAATTGGGAAAGGAACACAGTGAATTTCCAATTTTCTTGTCAAATATATCCTGCTATGTTGAGAAAATACATTATTCTTCACAAATTCTCTAAGATTTCTGGAGGAGTTGATAAATATAGTTTTATTGAGGCAACACTGTAAAATCCTAGGTCAGAAAGAGAGCTGGATAGTGTCTTTATTTTGTTTACAGCCCCATAATCATGAACTATCACTATATTTCAAGCATCCCTGTCTCTTTCCTGATCAACATTTCCCCAACAGTGTCTTTTATAAAATGGGTAAGTCCAACACCAATGCTAAGAGAACTGAGAAGAAGGGAGTTATTCAATGACTTGAGAAAGTACCAGACAAAAATGGTAATTTTATATCAGGCCCTGGAGAAAGAAATGGCACTCACTCCAGTATTCTTGCCTGACAAAACCCATGGACAGAAGAGTCTGGCAGGCTAAGCAAAAGAGTCAGACGTGACTTAGCGAAACAATAGAAAATATAAAACCTTGTAGATATAAATAACATGATCTATTTTATTTAAATGCTAATTTTATTTTCCACCTTTTTTTTTCTTGAGAGTATTATTAACTATCATTAGATAAATAATTCTTTGTTCCCACAACCTTCAGAGCACACTGTATAGAGCTGTTCCTGTAAGGAGCAGCTCAGTTACAAATCAGCAACCAAGTCTGGCAGATCAGCCATCAAGGCTTCCAGTTTTTGAAGCGTGTAGCTGAAACCAGTGTTGGTTTTCTGTTCATGATATGATGATTTATATGAATGTCACTGTGGATCAGAAGGCATATCTTGGTAGCATATTTTTCATCTTCTGAAAAATGACTGCTTATTTCTCTTAGGCGCTCACCAGGAAAACTTGAAACAGAATCATGAGTATCTTACATGTCCTTCTAATTTTATTTTCCACCTTTTTTTTTCTTGAGAGTATTATTAACTATCATTAGATAAATAATTCTTTGTTCCCACAACCTTCAGAGCACACTGTATAGAGCTGTTCCTGTAAGGAGCAGCTCAGTTACAAATCAGCAACCAAGTCTGGCAGATCAGCCATCAAGGCTTCCAGTTTTTGAAGCGTGTAGCTGAAACCAGTGTTGGTTTTCTGTTCATGATATGATGATTTATATGAATGTCACTGTGGATCAGAAGGCATATCTTGGTAGCATATTTTTCATCTTCTGAAAAATGACTGCTTATTTCTCTTAGGCGCTCACCAGGAAAACTTGAAACAGAATCATGAGTATCTTACATGTCCTATTCTATAAACACACAATGTACATTTGATGATTATCATTCCAAATGTTTCAAACTGATTCAACAACTTATAACAAGAGACAGAAATTTAATTTTAATTTTGTTTTTATGTTTGGGATGTATTTCATTACACCTGCAACTCAAAAAAAAACATACAAAGAGCTTTTCAGACTATCATACCAGATGGTAATGTTCAGAAAGAGTCCAGAATGGCATACTGATGTGATCTTTACGAATATACACACAAATATACCTTATTTATGCTCTCAGTGCAGGGGAGTGTGTGTGTGTGTGTGTGTGTGTGGATGTGTGTGTGTGTGCGTGTATGTGTGTGTGTGTGTGTACATAAAATACACTGATTATTTTACTCACTGTTTATTTTTTCAACTAACTTGTATAAGTCGTTCACTCCTGACAGACAGATGTGAGGACAACAAGAACCATCCACCCATGTGGGGCACTGAGGTTACTGAGAAGATGGTTATGTATCCCAAGGGCAGGGGGGATCAGACAAGCTACTGATTTCCACCAGGTGAGTATGACTAAGCCCACTGGACTCTAGTGATTTATCAAACCTCCAGAGGTGGAGAAGTCTCATAAACCGTATTCATCGTGAAATTCCCTGAATTCTAGCACCTAGTCTCTTTCCACTTGTCTGGTATCATCTTGTGTCCAGTTACTCTTAGTGAAGATTGTCTTTCCAACACCAGTGGAGAATGAGCTACAGATTCTTTATCTTACCTTCTATTTCCTCCCAGTTCCATTTTTTGCTTTTAATGTTTCTTTTTTTTCTGAAGCAAAAAAGGATAAGAAGAAAAAATATAATCATGATCTATTAATGAAACCACAGAACTTCTGCTTTGGGTCTTTTTTATGCCTTAATTGACCTTTGGGGTAAAACTGTATATCACGGAGAGGACATAAGCATATTTATGAAAATTTGGTGCTTAAATATTCTCAGTCCATGGTTAATTTTCATGTTCATCTCAAATATAACTTGAAAGGCAAAGTGAGATCGTGTAAGGTAAGAACTGTGTAGCATGAAAATCTGGGCTTGAATCTTTATTGTTCTGTCTACACTCTGTGACATCCTGGTAGATTCTTGTCTCTATGTTTGTCAGTTTCTTTATATGTATTAAAGAGTCAATGAATCTCAAACATAGAAGAGGGAAAGAAAGAGTTCAAATACAGAAAGACTTGTCAAAAATTATCTTTCCTTCCTACTGAACATGATCTTTAATTTTCACATTAAGACATATAGCTATTATAAGGAATAAAATACAACATTTACTGAAAGCTTACTATGTTCCAGGCACTGGGCTTAGTGCTTTTATATATTGATCTGTTTTATTCTTATAACAAATGTATAAATTGGGAACTATTATTATCTCTCTCTTACAGTCAAAGAAAATGAGGCATTCAGAGTCACAGTAATTCCCTGAAGTTGGAAATTAGGCAACTAGAATCTGGCTCATCCATCTCTTCTGTGCTGTTATACACTAGACTACCAATCTCTTCACTAAAGCATCATTTCCAAACATTTCTTTCAAATTATCATTATATAAAATTTTAGGGAAACATTTCCATCTAAAATATTGAAGCAGTTTCTGAAATATTCTGATCCCAGATGTTGTTTAAATGCACTACCATTGAAGGGCTTTGCTGCTGCTGCTGCTGCTGCTAAGTCGCTTCAGTCGTGTCTGACTCTGTGCGACCCCAGAGATGGCAGCCCACCAGGCTCCCCCATCCCTGGGATTTGCCAGGATGAACACTGTAGTGGTTTGCCATTTCCTTCTCCAATGCATGAAAGTGAAAAGTGAAAGTGAAGTCGCTCAGTCGTGTCCGACTCCTAGCGACCCCATGGACTGCAGCCTATCAGGCTCCTCCATCCATGGAATTTTCCAGGCAAGAGTACTGGAGTGGGGTGCCATTGAAGGGCTTTAGGAGAAGGTTAATTCAAAAAGATAAGTGAAAAATTCTGAGTTCAGATGATAAAACTAAAACAGTTGATCACCAGACCACCAAATGTCAGTGAATTCTCACTGTGATCCAGTCCTCTTCAATTCCCTTCAGCTCTAGATTTGGAAATGCTTAATTATTAATCTCAATATTTACAAATTATTTTAATGTCAATAAGCAAGGGATTTTATTTAGAAAACTAAGCATGTATCTATCTCATTAAGACTAAATGATAATTATTTCTTATTTCAGGTAGATGGAGAAGGCGATGGCACCACACTCCAGTACTCTTGCCTGGAAAATTCCATGGACAGAGGAGCCTGATAGGCTGCGGTCCATGAGATCGCAAAGAGTCGGACACAACTGAGCGACTTCCCTTTCCTTTTCAGGTAGAAGTACAAACTTTCTGAAAGAGGAAATTTAAATATATTGAAGAAAATAAAGATGATGACTCTGATATATCAGGTCTTTGACAAAGGAAGGGAGATAATTCTTTACTCTGAGTAGTACCCATTCATCTTCCTATAGTTATAGAGATGTGATGGGAGTGTGTGCACTCCTGTGTGTGTGCATGCAATTGTCGGTGGTGAAGTAGGCTAGTTTAAGCCCAGTCAGGTCTGGTGGCTCACGAGATTTCTCCAGCCTTTGGCCTGAACAAAGTTCTCTCTGCCCAAGGCCAGCGATTCTGATGATTGATTATATTTCTGTGCAGTAAGCTGTTAGAGGGGAGAGAGGAGCCTCCCTGAATCCCTTATCATCTTACACTCCAGTTTCCTTTTACGCCTGGAACTATCATTGTACTCTGGCCCTTCAATCATCACCTCCACTTTCACATTCAAAGCTCTTACTGAAGGGTCCCAAAATGTCACAAAGATAAGATATATGAATGTATGGAGGAAATAGAGAATCCTCAGCTCTATTTGTATTCACTGTAATCTTGCCAGCAAGAAGAGAGTGGCACGTGTTACTTTTTGGCTGGAAAACTATAAGGGAAAAAAAAAAAAAGGCAATTTGCCACAAGAAGACTATATTATGTTTTCCAGAAGAATAACTGGTTTAACCTCCAAAGAAGTACCCTCTTAATGTGTGTGTGTGTGTGTGTGTGTGTGTTAATGGTAAATTTTGATTTAAGTAGAAGATCGATTAGTTTTCTGATTTACCAAAGGGTTCTTAATATGTACTCTAAGTACAAAAGAAGCATCATTTTTAAGACTGAGGCTGTTTTATTTCACTGCAGGTATTTCAGTATTAATAGTATTTTCTTGCTTTACTGTCGAGTGGATTCTCAGTAATGACGATCTGTGATGTATATACAACACCTACATTTGGGAGGAGGTTGAATTAAGGTATCTCCCAATTGTCTTTCCAGAATTCATGATATCTTTGTGTACATATGCAACCAAAAGCAGAAAGGTCAGAGGTTGGTCTTTTTTTCCCCATTGCCTGTTATGGCAGTTCTGGCATTTCTTCTTCAGTTGATGTGGTTATCAGTTTCTTCAAGCTTTCAGGAGTTATTCTGACAGCAAGTTTGTAATGTCTTCTAGAATCTAGATCAGATTGTTAAA
The DNA here is from genome assembly GCA_006408695.1 of Aepyceros melampus. Taxonomy (NCBI): domain Eukaryota; kingdom Metazoa; phylum Chordata; class Mammalia; order Artiodactyla; family Bovidae; genus Aepyceros; species Aepyceros melampus. The sequence goes on from SJXQ01002074.1 coordinate 11,785, forward strand.
TTCAGAGCTCAGGAGAGTGCTTCCATCTTGATAAACTTTCCCTTGTCTAACTTGATCTTCTTCCTGCCCTCTTGCTCCAGCGCCATCAGAATCCAGTCCCATACACACTCTCATGATTCCTGCCCTGCAAGTTGGTTGAGTCCTGTAGGTCCTTCAGCCTCTAGTCCCATTCCCGTCTTAGCAGGTTCAGCCCCTTTGACTATCTTACATTGTTTTTCAACCACCTGATACACTTTATTAATCAGTGTATTTCCCTCCATTCAGAGATCTTCTGAGCTTACAACTAATGATAAGTTTAAGACTACACCACTACCTGGTATAGCAATATATCACAATATATCAATACTCCATTTATTGCCAGGAAGGGGTCCTCATTGCTAGACAAGCAGTGTATGACCCAGACCCAAAATTTCATCTTAGATTCTGTTTCCTTAACCACTTTCAATACAACTGCTACAGTTTGCATTTCCAGGAAAACAGATACCAAACATATATTAGTATGCAAGAAGTTAACTGATGAGTGCATCTAAAAATATTAAAATATACCTGCATAGAAACAGAAGAGTGAAAATGAACAGAGTAGAAATTGGGCCATAATGCAGTCACCACAAGCCCTCAGCTGAATCCATGGGTCCTTTGAAGCCAGACTGGCCCATTAGAGTTGCCCCATGGCAGGGCAAGGAAGCTAGACATTTACATTCAACATTCAACCAGTGATGATTCCAGGAAGAGTACTTTTCTTTGGGAGAGGTAACTTCTCAACAGAGGACAATCAGCTGAGAGGACTGACCTCTGAGATCTATCATCAAACATCTAGGGAATCAAGTCCTTCAGTCTTGGAAGGAAAATAGAGATGGCAGAGTGCAGCACCCATTAGGACACCTGATTCATGCTGCTTCTTCTATAACTTAGATTTTTGTGTCTATAAAGACTACCTTTCTTTCTAGCCTCATATCATAAGCTACGTAATTTTTTCATATACTGCCATATATTTTTTGTGCATTGAAGACAAGCAAAGCTCTTCTCCTGCTTTAGTCATCCCAAGTCCATGCATAAATCAGAGAAGTGTCCCATTTCTATGAGCACAGGAATTAAGAAGAGATTGTATATTTGGAGCATGGAGCAGTATGTAAATTGTATGATTTTCTCATGAATATTAGAAATGTAGATACATTTTGGCTACTTAAGAATGATTTCAATTAGAATCGAAGAAGTCTCCCACTTCCCCCCCACACCATCCATCCCAACTCTGCATCAGTTAATTGGCAGAAATCTGGAGTTATATCTTCTTTAGTGTGTATTACTTCTATGGTTATGGTTCTATATATGGTTATGTTATTTAGCAAATACTGTGCTGATCAATTTTTGTGATCTTTTGTGATCTTTTCTCACACACAATTTAGGCTTCCCTTTTTTTTTTTTTACATTCTGATTTTAATTTATGCAGTTTTGATAGTCATCTGTTTTGAGGTTGCTGGATATTGGATAAGACCTCAGTGATGTCACCATGGTGCTAAGAGATATTGTTGAAGGCTTAAAGAACAAAAGCTCGGAAAGAGAAGACAAACACTACAGTTTAGTTAGAAAGCCTCTGCCTCTATTACCCTCAACACAGAGACCCACATAATCACCCACATCCATATATGTTTAGTGATCAAAGATTAGCCTGTTAGTACCTGATTTCTCTTAACATAATTAACAGCAGATGTTTATTTGTAGATTTATTTATTTAGCTTTAATTTTAAAATTTTAATTGCTATTTTTTAGTTTATACTTTTTAGAGTTTATAAAATTTTAGAGAATTATTAGTTATTAACTCTGATTTAGATGTAGAAAACAATAGCAAGAATGTTATAAAGTTTATTTTTGGCTAGGATAATTAATGAAAGTTACTGGTCTCATATGCTTCAAATAAAATACTAAAAAATATGCTTTAGGCTATTACTTGAGGTTAGTTTTATTAAAACTTTTTATTTTGAGGATCAGACTTATAAAATGTTGCAGGATTACTAAGAATTCCCTTCACTTAGATTTCTCAAATGTTAACATTTTAAAATGTTTGTCATATCCTTCTCTCTATTATTGTCTATTATGTAAATTTCATTTTTTCTGAAACTTTTGAGAGTAAGCTGCAGGCATGATGACCCCAACATTTAAATACTTCAATATGCTTTCTATAAACTAATAAATTCTTTCACATAACTGCAGTGTAATTATCAAAAACAGGAAGGAAGTTTTCTTAAAAAAAACAAAACAACAAAAACTAAACAACAAACAACTGCTGCTGCTGCTGCTAAGTCGCTTCAGCTATGTCCGACTCTGTGCGACCCCATAGACAGCAGCCCACCGGGCTCCCCCATCGCTGGGATTCTCCAGGCAAGAACACTGGAGTGGGTTGCCATATCCTTCTCCAATGCATGAAAGTGAAAAGTGAAAAATGAAATCGTTCAGTTGTGTACTACACTTAGCGACCTCATGGACTGCAGCCTACCAGGCTCCTCTGTCCATGGGATTTTCCAGGCAAGAGTACTGGAGTGGGGTGCCATTGCCTTCTCCAAAGAACTACCATACCACTCAGCAATTCGATTACTAAGCATACATCCTGAGAAAACCATAACTCAACAGACACAAATACCCCAGTGTTTACTGCAGCACTATTTACAATAGCCAACATGTGGAAGTAACTTAGATGTCCATCTACAGATGAATGGATAAAGAAGACGTAGCACACACATACAGTGGAATATTAGTCAACCATAAATGGAACAAAATTAAATAGTTTCTAATGAGCTAATGAACCTAGAGCCTGTTATGAAAGTGAAGTTAGAAAGAGAAAAACAAATATCATATATTAACACATACATATGAAATCTAGAAAAATGGTATGATGAAACTATTTGCAGGACAAGAATAGAGGCAGAGACAATAAAAAACCGACTTGTGGACACAGAAGAGAAGGAGCGGGGATGAACTGAAACAGTAGCTTTGACATATATACACTGTGTGTGCTCGTGTTCAGTCATGGCCAACTCTTTGCAACCTCATGGCCAGGCTCCTCTGCCTATGAAATTTTCCAACTAAGAATACTGGAATGTGCTCCCATTTCCTATACCAAGGGATCTTCCCGATCCAGGGATCAACTCATGTCTTGTGTCTTCTGCACTGGCAGGTGGATTCTTTACCACTGGCACCCCAGGGAAACCCATATATACACCAGGTGCCATATGCTAAGTCACTTCAGTCATGTCCAACTCTGTGCGAGCCTAAGGACTGTAGCCCACCAGGCTCCTCTGTCCATGGGATTCTCCAGGCATGAATACTGGAGTGAGTTGCCATGCCCTCCTCCAGAGGATCTTTCCAATCCAGGGATGGAACCTACATTTCTTATGTCTCCTGCAATAGCAGACAGGTTCTTTGCCACTAGTGCCACCTGGGAAGTCTTTAATTATATACACAACCATGTATAAAATTGGAGAAGAGCATGGCAACCCACTCCAGTATTCTTGCTTAGAGAATTCCATGAGCAGAGAAGCCTGGTGGGCTATAGTCCATAGACACACAAAGAGTCGGACACAACTGAGTGATTAAAACATGCATAATGTATAAAATAGCTAGCTAGCAGGAAGCTGCTGTATAGCACAGGGAGCTCAGCTCAGAGTCTGTGATGACCTAGAGGGGTGGGAGGGGAAGGTGGGAGAGAAGCTCAAAAGAGAAGGGATATATGTGTACACATAGCTGGTTCACATTGTTGTACAGCAGAAACTAACACAGCATTGTAAAACAATTATATTCCAATAAAGAAAATGAAGACTGTCCAAAAAAAAGAAAACTCTTCAAAAGTATTGATGAATTTTTCTGTTTGTTTTTGTCACTTTCCTTATATCAACCAAAACTTTCATTCTTGCTTTTGTCACAGCTTACAGTGAAAATACACATTTCAGCCTATGATCTAAATGCAAATGCAAACCTCTTTCATATTTGTGAATATTTCCCAGCTGCTTTGAGATAGGAAGCCAATTATGTACAATATATCACAGAGAGGAAGCAATTACATTCATTTTCTTGGGCACTGAGAAATTTGATAAGGGTGACACTTGGCACATTGAGCTGTGATAACAGTTAATTTTTTAAAAGGCATAAAATATAGGGCAGTTGAATTGAAGCCATTTGTTTTTAAATTGTAGGAAATTGTGTTACCTTAGATGCTTTCATATACAAGAGGGAGTGAAAAAATTAATTTAGAAATCTGTTCTAAATGCAAAATGAATACTAGGCCCATTCAATTAAAACAAAACACTTCATTCTAAGAATAAGCCAACTCCTGAAACCTAACAATTAGCTTCAGATTGGACTGGACTTTTGTAAAACTGAAGAAGGCAAAGTCTTCTCACTATGCATAATGTTGTTTTCCTGAACTCTCTTCCATTTATAAATAATGCTTCTTTTTCTTTTTTATCTGTAAGGCAAGCAACATCCATATTTCTTCTTCTCTTCATTAAAATGCTTTCCAAGGGATATCAGGTAAATTTATCAATACTCTGTGATAGGTGACTTAAAATTCTAACTGCACAGAGTGCTTTCATCCATTTATTCAGTAGGTATCTCAAATTGGACACATACTACACAATTTATTCACTATACCATGTGTGCGTTAAGGACTGATGCTTTCAAACTGTGATGCTGGAGAAGACTCTTGAGAGTCCCTGGAATGGCAAGGATCAAACAATTCAATCCTAAAGGAAATCAACCCTGAATATTCATTGGAAAGACTGATGCTGAAGCTCCAATACTTAGGCCACCTGATATCAGGGAAAAGCTGACTCTTTGGAAAAGACTCTGATGCTGGGAAAGATTGCGAGCAAGAGATGGGAGTGGCAGAGGATGAGATGGTTGGATGGCATCACTGACCCAAAGGACATGAGTCTGAGCAAACTCAGGGAGATAGTGAAGGACAGGGGAAGCTTGGCTTGCTGCAGTTCATGGGGTCCCGAAGAATTGGACACAACTTCGAACAACAACAATATTAGACGTTACTGGGCTTCCCTGGTGGCTCAGTGTTAAAGAATCCACCTGCCAAAGTAGGAGACGTGGGTTAGATCCCTAGATGGGGAAGATCCCCTGAAGAAGGAAGTAGCAACCAACTCTAGTATTCTTGCCTGGAAACTTCCTAAACAAAAGAGTCCAAGGGGTCACAAAAGATTTGGACATGACTTAGTGACTAAACAACAACAGTGCAACTTTCTTTCTTTCTTACCATTAGAACAGCAATGAAAAGTGAGCAAGCAAAAGCAAGCTCACTGTGTCATATCTGAGGTCACATTTGTAGGATTGGCACTTGCTCAGTATTTTATCACAACAAAATTAAGATAATCTGCTTTTACTTTATGGCAACTAAGAGAGTATTCTTTATTTCAAGCTTTAATTAAAGGTGTTTATCTCAATAAATGTCCCCAAATGCATTTGTTTCTTTGCAAAATTATTTCTTCTCCTGAATGGGAAGTGTAAGTCAAAATGTTTCTGTTTCAGAATTTTGGTGCCCTAATTGTTCATACGTTCCTGCTCTAAAAACAGTGAAGAAAGTTGCACTTCCTTTGCAATGAGACCAAAGCAGCATCCCAGACAGAGTTCATCAGTCATAATCCCAAGAGACTCCTTTCATTCCACATAGATGCCCAGTCAGACAGTGATCTTTTTCTCTTATATTTCCTGATAAATGCATTGAAATATCACTCACTTATATTGTAGGGTTGTGAAGAAAAAAGTTAATTGCATGATGATATAATATGCTAGGATTAGGGTCTGTAATATTAACCTTAAAAGAAAATAAGTTCTAAGTTGGTTCATGCACAATGAAATAGGAAGCAAAACTCAAGAGGTAAGGGCTACAAAAACCTAAAGAGTGGTCAACTTCATTTTTTAAATGGAGAATCAAATTCTTTGTAGCCAACACATTCATTCACTCATTCAACAAATCATTGCTTTATTTTATTTCCAGCTAGAGAGATCCACAGTTGCAAGAACTAAAGGTGAATGTGCGAAAGTGAGACAAGCCAGAGAGGTAAACGGAGGGGCTCAACCATGGGATGACCTCGGGGTCAGGTCAAAGGGTAAACACAACACGAGACTATTAGACAGACTGAAGGATGAGAATATCTCCACCAAACACTTTGGTTTCAAAGGATGTAGAGGAATATCGAAAAAATTTTATTTATGGGTTTAATGTAAATTCCACTTTAACTATTAATTACAGGTAGTTCCAACTTCAGTTAATTATAAAGTCAGCCTCTTACTTAAAAGCATCTATGGCACATTACCCATTTTGGAAACTGAGAACTGAAATGCATGCATCAATGTCAGTGCTTATTCCTTTTATTTATTTGTTCATATCTGAACAAGCTCTTTTTAGGTGCCTGGCATCATACTAGAGGCTTCCCAGGTGCTGCAGTGGTAAAGAATTCACCTGCCAATGCACCAGATGCAAGAGATGTGGGTTTGATACCTGATTTGGGAAGATTCCCCTAGAATAGGAAATGGCAACCTGCTCTAGTATTCTTGCCTAGAAAATTCCATGGACAGTTCCTGAGGTCACAAAGAGTTGGACACAACTGAATTTGGCTGAACATCCATATACACACATCACACTAGGTGAAACTGATAAGAGCAAGTAAAAGATCTGTGGGCATCTGATCTTCTAAGTCTTCCTGGCTCACTATATATTAAACTATGTAATAAAATTTGTTATTTGTAAGCTTTTATACTTTTAACATTTTTTTCCTACCCATTGGATACTGGGTTAAACATTGGAGAGGGAAAGATTAAACTGGCTTTGCTTTCATGGAGCTCACAATGCAAAATCATATCTAAAATTATTTGTATGTATGACAAACATTTTTATAAGGTAATTAAAACACAGTGAAGTGGGATATTTAATTTACTGACAATTATTTTGTTTTACCCTGCACACTGCTCAACAACAGACCATTCTGGGCTGGACTCTGGTTCTGGGCACATTCAAGGTTCTGGAAAAATTATCAAAATACTCCTGATCCCTAAGAATGATAAAAGAATGCAATAAGAGCTGTCAATTCAAAATTTATGAAAGACGGTCACTCCAGTAGTGATAATCATCAATATCCATCATTAAGTTATAATAATAAAAATTTACTATCACAAATTTTATGACCTGCTTATTAATGCATTTTGTCCAGAGTTTAGACTTCATGTTGTACCAACGTCTGTGGTATTTGGTAAGTGTGAGGGGATTTAATACACCTTAGGTGTTTAATGGAGAAGGCAATGGCACCCCACTCCAGTACTCTTGCCTGGAAAATCCCATGGACGGAGGAGCCTGGTAGGCTGCAGTCCATGGGGTCGCACAGAGTCGGATATGACTGAAGCGACTTAGCAGCAGCAGCAGCAGCAGGTGATTTAATATCTTTGTCTAACTGTCCAAAGTGTTTTTTTTTTTTAATCTCTCAAACTATCTTTATTAATTTATAACTTGGTTTAATTTGACAGTATCACTTTTTTTCTTTGAACATGCTGCACTCTTTCAATCATCTGTGTCTGGGGTTAGAAACATTTTATCTCATTGTATCTTAGAATAATTTGTCTTTTACTTGTTTATTTTATTCCATTGGGACACCTATTATGTGTAACAGGCTGTCATTTAGTGTCTCGATTATTATTAATGTAATCTTTAACCTTTCTGTTCTTTCTTTTTTTTGTTGTTCTTTTCAATTTATCTTCAACTTCATTTTCTTTGAAGCTTTTTCTCCATAGCTTTAACTGTTATTTGCTAAATCAAATTTTTAAAAATAAAGATTTTATCTTTTCAACTCAACTTATTTTGTCTTTGATATTCTTTTTTATGAAGATCTACATTTCTGACCCATATACTTTTCCTTCTGTTAAAGTTCTTCCTTAATGTTTCTGGCAAGGCAGGTCTATTGGCAACAAACTCCCTCAGTTTTTGCTTGTCTGGGAAAATCTTCACTTTTGGAAGACAATTTCACAGGGTAGATAATTTCAGATTGGTAGATTTTTTTTTTTCCTTCTCACAACACTTTAAATATTTCACTTCACTCTCTTGCTATATTATGGTTTCTGAGAAGTTGGATGTAATCTTTATTCTATTTTCCCCTGATATCCTTCAGGGTTTTTTCCTTTAAACTTCACTTTCTGTCATCTGGAAAAAAATATATGTCAAGGTATAGTGGGGTTTTGTTTCTTGATTAATTGGTATTCATCCATGGTCTTCTGTGGGCTTCCTGAATCTATATTTTGGTGCTTGACATTAATTGGGAAATATAGGTTTTCCCTGCTATCTGAAAGTAGAGCATTCTTATGAAATCTCTCGTTGAAATTGTATAAAACGAAGGTGCAATTACCTTAGGCCAGATCTGCTAATGGATGCACAATACAAATTGACATAAAGCACAGTCACAGACACACTTCAAAGCTATGGCGGCTTGATGCTGAGATGCTGAATATAGGTCCTGGGGGAGGAGATTTTCACTGTTGTTCTCTCTCCTCCGGTGTGTGCTGCCTCTGCACATAATGGCTTGCTGCAGAACAAATGCTGATGCTACTTTTGCTTTTCCCCTTTTTAAATAAAAGTGACAGTCCTTTTCGTGTTTCCTTCAGCTAGTTAAAACAGAAAATAGTGTAGGTCTTCTATAAAAGTGAAGTGACGTAAAGTAAACTTTCAAAAAACAGGAATACCTGTGCTCAGTTATTGATTTTTCAAATATTTCTTCTTCTTTTCTTTCTTCTCTGGTATTCTCCTTACATGTAGATTACATCTTTTGTAGCAGTCCCACAGTTCTTGGATATTCTGTTCTCTTTTCAGTTTTTTCCCCTGTTTTCTTTCCGGTTTTACCTATTGAGATGTCATCAAGCTCAGCCATCCTTTCTTCAGCTACTTCCAGTCTAAGAGGTCCATTAAAATCTTTTTTTTTTTAAATTTCTCTGAAAGTGTCTCCAGCATTTCTTTTTGGTTCTTTCTTAAAACTTCCTTAAAATTTTCCTTTCCTTAAAATTTCTTTTTCTTACATTGTCCATCTGTTATTGCATCCTATTGACTTTATCCATTAGAGCCCTTAGCATATGAATCATAGTTATCTTAAATTTTAGTCTGATAATTCCAACATTCTTGATGTATCTGAGTCTGGTTCAGACACTTCCTTTGTCTCTTCAAACTGTACTTTTTGCCTATAGTGTGTTTTGGAATTTTTTCTGGACAGCCAAGGACAATGTCCTGGGTAAAAGGAACCATAGTAAACAGGCTCTAGTATTGAGTCTTTTGCTTCTGAACTGTGAACTGAAAGGGACCTTTCGGTCTTCTCCCCTTGCTGCTCTTGCTGATAAGTCACTTCAGTTGTGTCGACTCTGTGTGACCCCAGAGATGGCAGCCCAGGAGGCTCCCCTGTCCCTGGATTCTCCAGGCAAGAACACTGGAGTGGGTTGCCATTTCCTTCTCCACTTAGGTGAATAATGAAGCCAGAGCCAGTTGGAGTTGAGTATTTAACTTCCCCCATGATAGGGAGTTCATGATCTGAGCCACAGTCAGCTCCTGGTCTTGTTTTTGTTGACTATGTAGAGCTTCTCCATCTTTGGCTGCAAAGAATATAATCAATCTGATTTCGGTGTTGACCATCTGGTGATGTCCATGTGTAGAGTCTTCTCTTGTGTTGTTGGAAGAGGGTGTTTGCTATGACCAGTGCATTTTCTTGGCAAAACTCTATTAGTCTCTGCCCTGCTTCATTCTGCATTCCAAGGCCAAATTTGCCTGTTACTCCAGGTGTTTCTTAAATTTCTACTTTTGCATTCTAGTCCTCTTTAATGAAAAGGATATCTTTTTGGGGGTATTAGTTCTAAAAGGTCTTGTAGGACTTCAAGGAACTGTTCAACTTCAGCTTCTTCAGGTTTACTGGTTGGGGCATAGACTTCGATTACTGTGATATTGAATGGTTTGCCTTGGAGGTGAACAGAGATCATTCTGTCGTTTTTGAGATTGCATCCAAGTACTGCATTTTGGACTCTTTTGTTGACCATGATGGCTACTCCATTTCTTCTGAGGAATTCCTGCCCGCAGTAGTAGATATAATGGTCATCTGAGTTAAATTCACCATTCCAGTCCATTTTAGTTTGCTGATTCCTAGAATGTCAACATTCATTCTTGCAATCTCTTGTTTGACCACTTCCAATTTGCCTTGATTCATGGACCTGACATTCCAGGTTCCTATGCAATATTGGTCTTTACAACATTGGACCTTCCTTCCATCACCAGTCACATCCACAGCTGGGTACTTTTTTTTTGCTTTGGCTCCATCCCTTCATTCTTTTGTTTGACCACTTCCAATTTGCCTTGATTCATGGACCTGACATTCCAGGTTCCTATGCAATATTGGTCTTTACAACATTGGACCTTCCTTCCATCACCAGTCACATCCACAGCTGGGTACTTTTTTTTGCTTTGGCTCCATCCCTTCATTCTTTCTAGAGTTATTTCTAGGACACCTAATGACCTGTGGAGTTGCTCTTTCAGTATCCTATCATTTTGCCTTTTCATACTGTTCATGGGGTTCTCAAGGCAGGAATACAGAAGTGGTTTGCCATTCTCGTCTCCAGTGGACCACATTCTGTCAGACCTCTCCACCATGACCCGCCCATCTTGGGTTGCCCCACAGGCATGGCTTAGTTTCATTGAGTTAGACAAGGCTATGGTCCTAGTGTGATTAGATTGACTAGTTTTCTGTGAGTATGGTTTCAGTGTGTTTGCCCTCTGATGCCCTCTTGCAACACCTACCATCTTACTTGGGTTTCTCTTACCTTGGGCATGGGGTATATCTTCACAGCTGCTCCAGCAAAGCACTGCCACTGCTCCTTACCTTGGACCGTGGCTCAGATTATGAACTCCTTATTGCCAAATTCAGATGTAAATTGAAGAAAGTAGGAAAAACTGCTAGACCATTCAGGTATGACCTAAATCATATCCCTTATGATTATACAGTGGAGGTGAGAAATAGATTTAAGGGCCTAGATCTGATAGATAGAGTGCCTGATGAACTATGGAATGAGGTTCATGACATTGTACAGGAGACAGGAATCAAGACCATCCCCATGGAAAAGAAATGCAAAAAAGCAAAATGGCTGTCTGGGGAGGCCTTACAAATAGCTGTGAAAAGAAGAGAGGTGAAAAACAAACAAAGGATAAAAGGAAAGATATAAGCATCTGAATGCAGAGTTCCAAAAAATAGCAACAAAAGATAAGAAAGCTTTCTTCAGTGATCAATGCAAAGAAATAGAGGAAAAGAACAGAATGGGAAAGACTAGAGATCTCTTCAAGAAAATTATAGATACCAAGGGAACATTTCATGCAAAGATGGGCTCGATAAAGGACAGAAATGGTCTGGACCTAACAGAAGCAGAAGATATTAAGAAGAGGTGGCAAGAATACACAGAAGAACTGTACAAAAAAGATCTTCACGACCCAGATAATCACAATGGTGTGATCACTCATCTAGAGCCAGACATCCTGGAATGTGAAGTCAAGTGGGCCTTAGAAAGCATCACTATGAACAAAGCTAGTGGAGGTGATGGAATTCCAGTTGAGCTGTTTCAAATCCTGAAAGATGATGCTGTGAAAGTGCTGCACTCAACATGCCATCAAATTTGGAAAACTCAGCAGTGGCCACAGGACTGGAAAAGATCCGTTTTCATTCCAATCCCAAAGAAAGGCAATGCCAGTATTTAACTTACAGTATATCAGATGAAGCCAGACCCCAAAGAGTATGTACTACATGATTTCACTTACATGGAATTCTAAAACACACAAAACTAATCTTTGATGGTAGAAATCACCTGTGTTTTCTTGGAGGTGGAGATTGGGAAGGAGCATAAGAAAAATTTCTAGGTGATAGAATATTCTAATGTTAAGTGTACAGTTTACACAGGTGTATGCGCTTGTTAAAACTAATCAAACTGCTGCTGCTGCTAAGTCACTTCAGTTGTGTCTGACTGTGTGTGACCCCATTGACAGCAGCCCACCAGGCTCCCCTGTCCCTGGGATCTCCAGGCAAGAACACTGGAGTGGGTTGCCATTTCCTTCTCCAATGCAGAAAAGTGAAAGTGAAGTCACTCAGTCATGTCCGACCCTTAGCGACCCCATGGACTGCAGCCCACCAGGCTCCTAATCAAACTGCACTATATGTAAATTATATTTCAATAAAATGAGTAAAAGTTCACCCAACTGGTGTGAAGAGAGTCAGAGAGAAAGTGGATATGATTTGGATGCTGGTGGGTGCTGGAGATACCATTCTGTTGCCTCGTTCACTGTATTTTACTCCAGTAATGTCCAACAAGGCACCTGCTGAGGTGTCCAGCGGATGAGTAAGTCACTTCAGTTGTGTCTGACTGTGTGTGACCCCATTGACAGCAGCCCACCAGGCTCCCCTGTCCCTGGGATCTCCAGGCAAGAACACTGGAGTGGGTTGCCATTTCCTTCTCCAATGCAGAAAAGTGAAAGTGAAGTCACTCAGTCATGTCCGACCCTTAGCGACCCCATGGACTGCAGCCCACCAGGCTCCTAATCAAACTGCACTATATGTAAATTATATTTCAATAAAATGAGTAAAAGTTCACCCAACTGGTGTGAAGAGAGTCAGAGAGAAAGTGGATATGATTTGGATGCTGGTGGGTGCTGGAGATACCATTCTGTTGCCTCGTTCACTGTATTTTACTCCAGTAATGTCCAACAAGGCACCTGCTGAGGTGTCCAGCGGATGAGCCGAGAGGCCTGAGTCAAGAGCTCCCGTGTGTGGGGTAGTAAAAGCCACCAAGAGCTGCCTGCTACCTTTCTGTCTGCCTCCTGCCTCTGTCCAGGGTGGACTGGGGCATTCTGGGACAGAGCTCATGGACCTAGAGACCTGAGTTGGGTCTAGAGGAAGTCAGTCATGGAGGCTGACTCTAGTTGCCTCTTCCACCCAGCAAGGCAATGAACCCTACCCACTGTCATAAGTCATTCCAAGGGAGAAAGGCGCTGGAGAAAAGGCTTGGTATGACCAAGTTTAAATCTTGAATTGCTGCATTTACAAATGGCAGTGACAGATTTCACTTTGAGTGGCAAAGGTAGGTGTTTCAACCGCCAAAGAGAATTGAGCTTTCAGGAGCCAAGCTGATTTTACTTAAAGAGAAGTGAGTAAGATTATGCTCCTGTTTATCTCAGGGGTTTACTCTTTATACGTGGGTATACACTGCTCACACCTGGTTCATTGTAGATGCCAATGGTCATTTAAGACTCTTCCTCTCTCCCTCACCCAAATCAACTGTAACAACTTAAGGCTATAAATGTAAAAGTACATCACCTGTCATTAATAACGTGGGCTCAACTGAGGCCACAAGGAAGAACACCAAGACAGCAAACGTATAGGTTTACAAAAATTAAAATGCAATGACATTTAGAAATATGACATTACCAATGGAAAGCAATTCCTGCAGTTGTAAACTGAAAGATGATTTTTTCCCCATTATTTCAGGATGAATGAAATCTGGAAAAACACAAAAATTAAAAGTAAGAATTGATTTGTCAGCAGCATCTTCAGTTCAGTTCAGTCACCCAGTCGTGTCCAACTCTTTGTGACCGCATGAATTGCAGTACACCATGCCTCCCTGTCCATCACCAACTCCTGGAGTTTACCCAAACTCATGTCCATTGAGCCGGTGATGCCATCCAGCCATCTCATCCTCTGTCATCCCTTTCTCCTCCTGCCCTTAATCTTTCCCAGCATCAAGGTCTTTTTCAATGAGTCAGCCCTTTCATCAGGTGGCCAAAGTATTGGAGTTTCAGCTTCAACATCAGTCCTTCTAATGAACACCCAGGACTGATCTTTAGGATGGACTGTTTGGATCTCCTTGCAGTCCAAGGGACTCTCAAGAGTCTTCTCCAACACCACAGTGCAAAAGCATCAGTTCTTCAGCACTCAGCTTTCTTCACAGTCCAACTCTCACATCTATACATGGCTACTGGAAAAACCATAGCCTTGACTAGATGGACCTTTGTTGGCAAAGTAATGTCTCTGCTTTTTAATGTGCCGTTTGCTGCTGCTGCTGCTGCTGCTAAGTTGCTTCAGTTGTGTCCAACTCTGTGTGACCCCAGAGATGGCAGCTCACCAGGCTCCCCCATTCCTGGGATTCTCCAGGCAAGAACACTGGAGTGGGTTGCCATTTCCTTTTCCAATGTATGAGAGTGAAAAGTGAAAGTGAAGTCACTCAGTCGTATCCAACTCCTAGTGACCCCATAGACTGCAGCCTACCAGGCTCCTCCATCCGTGGGATTTTCCAGTCAAGAATACTGGAATGGGGTGCCATTGCCTTCTCCAATGTGCTGTTTAGATTGGTCATAACTTTCTTTCAAGGAACTTTTAATTTCATGGCTGCAGTCACCATCTACAGTGATTTTGGAGCCCTGAAAAATAAAATCAGCCACTGTTTCCATTGTTTGCCCATCAATTTGCCATGAAGTGATGGGAATGAATGCCACGATCTTAGTTTTCTGAATGTTGAGTTTTAAGCCAACTTTTTCACTCTCTTCTTTCACTTTCATCAAGAGGCTCTTTAGTTCTTCACTTTCTGCCATAAGAGTGGTGTCATCTGTATATCTGAGATTATTGATATTTCTCCTGGCAATCTTGATTCCAGCCTGTGCTTCTTCTAGCACAGTGTTTCTCATGATGTACTCTGCCTCAGGCTTCCCAGTCCATCACCAACTCCCAGAGTTTGCTCAAACTTAAGCCCATGGAATCAGTGATGCCATCCAACTATTCTCTGTCAGGTCAATCCCAGATAGGTGACCTATATTTAATAGTTAAAGTGATTCATAGTATAAAAGTTAATGATATAAAAATAAGGAAATTTTACCCATAGAGCTAGAGTAGGGTCTTCTATTTTTATTTATTTATTTATTTTTCAGACAAATTCATTCATTCCTGAGTTTCTCCTATGAGATCCATTATTATTTTTCTAAATGGGACTAGTTTACTTTCTCTTGACAGTTCCTTATAAATGTTTGAATCACCTTGCAGAAAGAAATGCAGGAAACAGTGACATTTGAAGCACTAGAAGGACATAAAATTTCCAGCAAGTGGATAAAAGGGCTCTGTGGTGGAGGAACACCTTGACACTGACTGTTTTAATGTACCTATGGTCAATTAATCTACTACAAAGGAGATAAGAATATATAATGGAGAAAAGACAATGTCTTCAATAAATAGTGCTGGTAAACTGTATCAGTTCAGTTCAGTTCAGTCACTCAGAAATGTCCGACTCTTTGCAACCCCATGAATTGCAGCACACCAGGCTTCCCTGCCCATCACCAACTCCCGGAGTTCACTCAGACTCACGCCCATCGAGTGATGCCATCCAGCCATCTCATCCTCTGTTGTCCCCTTCTCCTCCTGTCCCCAATCCCTCCCAGCATCAGAGTCTTTTCCAATGAGTCAACTCTTCGCGTGACGTGGACAAAGTACTGGAGTTTCAGCTTCAGCATCATTCCCTCCAAAGAAATCCCAGGGCTGATCTCCTTCAGAATGGACTGGTAGGATCTCCTTCAGAATGGACTGGTTGGATCTCCTTGCAGTCCAAGGGACTCTCAAGAGTCTTCTCCAACACCACATTTCAAAAGCATCAATTCTTCAGTGCTCAGCTTTCTTCACAGTCCAACTCTCACACCCATACATGACTACTGGAAAAACCATAGCCTTGACTAGACGGAACTTTGTGGCAAAGTAATGTCTCTGCTTTTCAATATGCTGTCTAGGTTGGTCATAGTCACATGTAAAAGAATGAAATTGGAGCATTCTCTACAGTGTATACAAAAATAAACTCAAAATGGATTAACAACCTAAAGTGAAAAGTGAAAGTAAAAGTCACTCAGCCGTGTCCAACTCTTTGTGACCCCATGAACTATACAGTCTATGGATTCTCCAGGCCAGAATACTAGAGTGGTTAGCCTTTCCCTCTTCCAGGGGATCTTCCCAACCCAGGGATCGAATCCAGGTCTCCTGCATAAGCTCAAATAGTATAAAACTCATAGATGAAAAAATAAGAAGAACAATCTTTGATATAAATCACCATGATATCTTTTTGAATTCACCTCTAGAATAATGAATATAAAAACAAAAACAAACAAATGGGACTTAAAAGCATTTGCACAGCAAAGGAAACTATAAACAAAAAGACAACTCATGGAATGGGAGAAAATATTTGCAAACCATGTGGCCAACAAATGATCAATCTCCAAAATATACATACAAACAGCACATGCAGCTCTATCAAAAAAACCCAAACAATTCAATCAACAAATAGGCAGAAGATATAAATAGACATTTCTCCAAATAAGACATACAGATAGCCAAGAAGAACATGAAAAGATGCTCAAATTGCCAATTATCAGAGAAATGCAAATCAAAACTATAATGAAGTATCACCTACACCTGTCAGAATGGCAATCATCAAAAAGTCTGCAAGCAATAAACTCTGGGAACTTCCCTGGTGGTCCAGTGGCTGAGAATCCACTTTGCAATGTTTAGGACACAGGTTCGATCGCTGGTCGGGAAACTAGGGTCCCGCATGCCATGGAGCAACTAAGCCTGAATGCCGCAACGAAAGATCCTGCATGCCACAACGATGACCCGAGGCAGCCAGATAGATAGGTAAGTGAATAAATAAATATTAAAAAAGCCAAAGCTGGAGGGAGTGAAAAGAGAACACTTCTATCCTGTTGGTGCAAACATAAATTGGTACAGCCATTCTGGAGAACAATGTGGAGGTTCCTTATAAAACTAAAAATACCATATGATCTAGCAATCCCATTCCTGGGCATGTACCAGAGAAAACTTAAAAAAGATACTTGCACCCTAATGTTTGTTGCAGCATTATTTACAATGGCCAAGCCATGGAACCGACCTAAATTTCCATCAATTGATAAATGGATAAAGAGGACGCAGTACATGTATTCAATGGATTATTCATCAACCATAGAAGGAATAAAATAATGCCATTTGTCGCAATATGCATGGACCTAGATATTATTATACTAACTAAAATAAGACAGAGAAAGACAAATACCATATGACATCACTTATGTGGAACCTAATAAAGTGATACAAATGAAGTTATTTATGAAAACAGAAACAGACTCACAGACTTTGAAAACACTTTTAGTTACCAACAGGGAAACGTTGGGGGAAGGGATAAATTAGGAGTTTTGGATTAACATATACACACTCTTACAAATAAAATAGAAAACCAACAGAGACCTCCTGTATAGCACAGGGAACTCTATTTAATGCTCTGTAATCCCATGGAGAAAGGAGCCTGGCAGGCTACAGTCCATGGGGTTGCAAAGAATTGGACACGACCGAGCAACTAACATACACAAATAACCTATCCAGGAAAAAAATCTATAAAAGAACAGATTTATGTATAATTGAATCACTTTGCTGTACCTCTGGATCTAACAATATCGTAAATCAACTATAGTGAAGTGAAGTCACTCAGTCATGTGTGACTCTTCACGACCCCATGGACTGTAGCCTACCAGGCTCCTCTGTCCATGGGATTTTCCAGGCAAGAGTACTGGAATGGGTTGCTGCCCTGGTGGATCCAGGGTAATTTGAAGGGGAGATGGAGTAGGCATGGAAAAATGTATTTATTTAGAAATATAAAGAGAGATTAGGAAGACATAGTATAGTAGGAAAATTTAGTGGAGAAAAAGAGGCTGAATAACTTGGTTTATGTGGAAAACCAATAAAGTTCCAGACAAGGAACTTGCACCATCTACATTAGGCCACTGGCACCCACTTGAATAGTGGAGGGTGCCCCACCTTAGGCTCCCTCTTGCATGGGCTTAAAAGCCAGGGCAAGTAAGTAGACTCGGAGAGCCTCCATGCCCCAGATGGGAATTCAGCCTGAAAATAGAGTAAGAAAAGAAGACACGGGGGAAGCCAGTCTTTCTAGTGAGTGGCCCCTCCTCTATTGCCAGAAAGGCCTTTTATACTTTTGATTGTACATAGAGATAATGGGTAATACAAAATTATGCATCATCAGCAGCCCTGACTCTTATCAAGATCAGGCTTTCTCTCTGCATACCTAGTTGTATACACAAGTCTTAGGTGATTTACATCATCTTCTGGCCAGAAGGCCAATTAACATTTTATGGCCTTTTTCTGATAAGGATCTGTCAACCAGAGAATTTATTTGTGTTGTTCTTCCCAAAGTCTGGTGCCACTCTCAGAAAGCACTAAATAAAGTTACATTCTTACATAGCAAGGACACACAATTTATAACAATGAAAGAAGTACAGTGATTTATAACAAAGAGAAAAGTAATTAACTCAAAAGTCTAGTGTTGCTAACATCAAAACTACTATATTCCTTTTTCTATATCCCAATTACATTGATTAGTATCCTTCAGGTGCCTAAAAGATAAAGAATATAGAGGCCTGGCAGCAGTCATTGAGTCAACAGTGAAACCCATCACCAATATAATTTTCAGCTCTTTAGAAAAGGCTCTATATCTTTAAGATGCTTTAAGCTTTGTGCCTCTTGAGGTTGGGGGGCTGTAAACAGTTCACAAGTTGTAAAAGTCTGGGCAGACCAGTCAGGTAAGTTAGAAAGCTTTCAGAGGGGTTTAAGCTGAGACATTCTTTTTATATGCAGGAGACTGTTAACTGGAGCTCTGAGTTAACTCTTTCCAGAGAAAAGTGGTCAGGGATGGCCCCCTGTTATGTCAGAAGAGTGGAAAGCACAGTACAATAAGGCAGGCAGACTCTGGTTTTTGGGGGTAGATGTTCAAGAAAACCCAAGGGGAACCCCTGAAGCCAGATCATGCCTTTGTGTATGTCTGGCTTTCTTCCTCATGACCTTCGCACGGGCGGGATTCCTCATACTGGCTCCCGGCAGGTTGCCATTTCCTCCTCCAGGGGATTTTCCCAACTCAGGGATTGAACCCAGGTTTCCTGTATATTCCAATATATTAAAAAAAAAAAAGTTAAAAAATTGCACATCACCACCTTGATTAAAAAAAAAAAGATCTATGACAAATACTTTCATAAAGCTTGTCTCACGTAATGCATCCACTAGTGGCATAGTAGAGGGCATGGACTCAGGGAAGTTGAGCAAATGTCCTGAGGTGACACGCCATGTGTTTGGGACATGAGTGCACAGCCAGTGTATTTTCCCACTCAGCACAGTGTTTCTCTGTACCACGAGGTCAGGTCCATCTGTTAAGGTTATCGACGAGGTGGCGAGACTACTATCTCTTTGTAGTAGTCTTCTCAGGCGGCCATAACACAGCTCCACAGACTGAATGGCTTGCATGGCACACAGACTTGTTCTTCACACAGTTCTAGAGGCCAAAGTCCAAGGTCAAGGTGTCAGCAGATTTGCCTTCTCCTGAGTTCTCCCTCCTTTGTTGGCAGCGAGCTCTCCCCTCACTGTGTCCTCATGTGGTCTACCCTCCGTGCATGGACATCCCTGAGGTCTCTCTGTGGGTCCAAGTTGGCTTTTCTTATAAGGACACTCAGTTCAGTTCAGTTCAGTTGCTCAGTCATGTCCGACTCTTTGCAACCCCATGAATCGCAGCACGCCAGGCCTCCCTGTCCATCACCAACTCCTGGAGTTCACCCAAACTCACGCCCATTGAGTCAGTGATGCCATCTAGCCATCTCATCTTGGTCATCCCCTTCTCCTCCTGCCCCCAATCCCTCCCAGCATCAGTCTTTTCCAGTGAGTCAACTCTTCCTATGAGGTGGCCAAAGTACTGGAGTTTCAGCTTCAGCATCATTCCTTCCAAAGAACACCCAGGACCGATCTCCTTTAGAATGGACTGGTTGGATCTCCTTGCAGTCCAAGGGACTCTCAAGAGTCTTCTACAACACCACACTTCAAAACATCAATTCTTCAGTGCTCAGCTTTCTTCACAGTCCAACTCTCACATCCATACATGACCACAGGAAAAACCATAGCCTTGACTAGATGGACCTTTGTTGGCAAAGTAATGTCTCTGCTTTTGAATATGCTAGCCAGGTGGATTAGAGCCCACCTTAATAGTGTCAGGAAATCATCTCCAAATACAATCACATCCTGAGGTACTGTGGGTTAGGTCTTCAACTTAGGAATTTGGGGGGACACAGTTCAGCATATAATCATGTTCACATGGCTGTGGGCTGTGTAGGACCAAGAATGACCCCTGGGACAAGAGGAACCCAAAGAAAATCATAAATTCCCTCTGTCCCCTTCTGGTTTTTTTTTTTTTTTTTTTAAGCTTCTGGCTCCAGATTATTGCCCCCCTTCCTTTGTTCTCTGTTTGGCAGGATGCTGTGCTCCTGGATGGGGTCAGAGCCCTGTGGGGTCAGAGCCCTCATGGGGCGGGTAGGTGCTGTGCCTCTTGTACTCACCGGTAGTGAGGCTGTGCAGCATGAAGTGGCCCAAGTCCTGTTTGGAGATGACCCTCGAGGGCCCTCGTCCATTCAGGGTCCCTGTGTGGGCCCCAGTCAGCGACTGGTCTCCCATAGGTGGTGGCATCCCTGGCTGCATACTTCAGGCCTGACTCCTGCAGTATCTGTGCATCCGGATTTGGTCATCAGTCACATCCTGCAGTCTTGGGGGCACCTTGGAAGGGTCCCACGGTAGGAAGGCCGAGGTGCAGGCCAGGACATTGTCTGCACCATGGGTCTTCACGGCTGCCACAATATTCCGGCACCCTCAGACATCACTGTGGTAAGGACCTGCTTGCACTGCCAGGGCCAGTGTGGTGAGCCTGATCTTGCTGGTGGCGTGGAAGATGGCAATCTTCTTGATGGCCATACCACCAGGCATAGGGGCGTGAGGCCCTGGAGTCTCAGGACACTCCAGAAGGCTTGGCTGATGGGCCACCCTCCAGCCCTTCCTTAGAGGGAAGGACAGGGAGGGGTGCTCAGAGGGGCACACCTCAGCCCGCCTCCAGCCTCAGACTGTGGTTGAGGGGCCAGGCCAAAAGGCCATGCCTCTCCCTCTGTCCCCTTCTATATAAGCTTTTCACACTGGGAAATTTGGTTAGAATTGCCCAACAGGAAACAGTTGAAAGGTTCGTTGTGAAAGGAACAAATCCCAGCTGATGAAACCACTTCTTCCTCTCCTCTAACCCCCTTCTGCCCCTCTGAGATGCTTGCTAACCAATCACTTACTCATTTGTTTATCCAAACATTATTTACCTGGTCCCTGGTTGTACGGCCTTATGGCAGACAGTGAGGAAGAACTAAAGAGCCTCTTGATGAAAGTGAAAGAGGAGAGTGAAAAAGTTGTCTTAAAACTCAACATTCAGAAAACTAAGATCATGGCATCTGGTTCCATCAATTCATGGCAAATAGATGGGGAAACAGTGGAAACAGTGGCTGACTTCTTTATTTTGGGGGGCTCCAAAATCACTGCAGATGGTTACTGCAGCCATGAAATTAAAAGACGCTTACTCCTTGGAAGCAAAGTTATGACCAACCTAGACAGCATATTAAAAAGCAGAGACATTACTTTGCCAACAAAGGTCCATCTAGTCAAGGCTATGGTTTATCCAGTGGTCATGTATGGATGTGAGAGTTGGACTATAAAGAAAGCTGAGCACTGAAGAATCGATGCTTTTGCACTATGGTGTTGGAGAAGACTCTTGAGAGTCCCTTGGACTGCAAGGAGATCCAAACAGTCCATCCTAAAAGAGATCAGTCCTGGGTGTTCATTGGAAGGATTGATGTTGAAGCTGAAAGTCCAATACTTTGGCCATGTGATGCAAAGAGCTGACTCATTTGAAAAGACCCTGATGATGGGAAAGATTGAGGGCAGGAGGAGAAGGGGATGACAGAGGATGAGATGGTTCAATGGCATCACTGACTCAATGGACATGGTATGGGTGGACTCCGGAAGTTGGTGATGGACAGGGAGGCCTGGTGTGCTGTGGCTCATGGGTTGCAAAGAGTTGGCCATGACTGAGCGACTGAACTGAACTAAACTGAACTGATTGTACTGAGGCAGTTTGCTAGACGTTGAGAATACACCAGCATACACCTGTTTGCATGGGGCTTCCTTTCCTGTTGGGACGACAGAAGGTAAAAGGCACAGTAATTACCCACTGGGATAAGCACTGTAACTGGGTGGGTGGTGGAGGATGTGTTTGAGGTTGGTGGTTGGGTATGGTTTCTTAAGGTGGTGATGTTTAGGCAGAGACCTGAACCATGAGAAGGAGCTGCCTCCTGAAAAATTGAAAGTTGATGGAAGAGGTTTCCAGACCTCTTCCATGGAAGACCTCTTTGATGGAAGAGGAAACCTCTTGGTAAATGCAAAGTCTTTCAGCAAGAAAGGAATGTTCTAGGAAAGAAGAAGAAACCTGGGTGGTAGTGCTGAGTGAAGTTGGAGAGAAAAGCAGGAGAGAGAGCTCGGAAATGAATGGCTGTGGCAAGAAAATCCCAAATTGGGGACTATAACTCCTTTAACAAAACCCATTCTAAGGATGAGCTTTAGGCAGAGCGAGTACAGATTAGACCTTGTTTGTGTAGTAAGATTTGAAGGAAGTACTGACCTCCCCAGAAATCTAGCTTTCACAATCATTAGCATCTGTTTGTAGAGCCTGCCATTCTATCAGTGAAGCATCTTTTATCTTTTACGCCCCATTTATTTGTCTAGGAAGAGGCTCTTGTTTAAGTACAGATAACCCTGGAAGCCTGTCTCATTAGACTTACCCACAGTGTGACAGCTGGAGGGGAGCAGCTTGTCGGAGAATAAGATATGTACTGGGTTCTGTCTGTACTGTATCCAACCCTGAAACTGGCGTCTTTAATGACATCATCTACTCTTTCCCTTGAGTATCTCTGATATTCTTTTTCCTGTCTCCCCAGCTCCACCAAGTCACCCTTCCTCCAACTTCAGACCCTTCCCCACGGCCCCAGTCTGTGCCCTCTCCCTTCTGGAGTTAGTCAGCTCTGCACACAGCCGGACTCAGTGTGCATACATCATGGCCCTCATGTCAGTCTCGGATTTGTCACCTTGTAAACTTTAGTGACACGCATGATGCAGACCCCAGCCCTTGAGCAGTCAGATCATTTCTCCATCCTGGCTGTGGTTTCTGAGATGCACTGAAGAAAATCTCATGACCTTGCTAATTGGCTGTGAGACCCGCCCCCAATCCCCACTGATGGTACAACTTTGTTAGCTGGACCACTGCCCTTTATTCCAAACTTTATTTCATTGCTTAACACATTTCTCTTCTTTAGGTTTCTTGGTACCTACAGAGAAATAACCTATGCTTAGAAATCACAGCTGTGGTTTCCAGATCTCACCCTACTTCTTTGCTTATTAGCTGGTGGTCTTTGCCATGTTATTTAGCTTCCCTGAGCTTCTGCTTCCTTATTGCCAAAACAAACCCCTTTGCACTGTTGATGGGAATGTAAATTGATGCACCCGACATGGAGAACAGTAGCAAGGGTCCTTAAAAAACTAAAAATAGAACTACCATATGACCCAGCAAACCCACTCACAGGCATATAAGCTGGGAATACCATAATTCAAAAAGATACACGTACCCCAGTGTTCATTGCAGCACTATTTACAATAGCCAGGACGTGAAAATGCCACTGACAAATGAGTGGATAAAGAAAATGTGGTACATATATACAGTGGAATATTACTCAGCCATAAAAAGGAATTAAATTGGGTCATTTGGAGTGATGTGGATGAACCTAGGGTCTGTCATGCAGAGTGAGGGAAGTCAGAAGCAGAAAAATGGTATTGTATATTAATGTGACTGCCATACACACAAAGTGCATGTATATGGGACCTAGGAAAAATGGCATTGATAAACCTATCTGCAGGGCAGGAACAGAGGCACAGATGTAGAGAACAGACTTGCGGACATGGGCTGAGAGGAAGGGGCGCGTGGGACAAACTGAGACAGTAGCACTGACATATATGCTACCATGTGTAGTATAGATAGCTAGTGGGAAGCTGCTGTATAGCTAGGGAGCTCAGCTCAGTGCTCTGTGATGACCTAGAGGAGTCGGGTGTAGGGGGGTGGAAGGGGATTTCTGTATACATATAGCTCATTCACTTTGTTGTACGGCAGACGCTAACACACATTGTAAGCAATTGTACTCCAATGAAAGAAAACCTATTCGCTGTGCTCAGTACGAATGAGGTAAACTGTTCAGTGTTTAGTTTGGTGAGTAGACTGATAGATGACAGGCAATGTAGATTCACTTCCTTTTCCATCTCAGTGCTCCAAGAGCAGATGCCACATTAGTGGAACCTTCAGACCCTCGTAAGGAACATTACACAGCCTCTTTAGAGGAAGCCCGGCCAAGTCCTGCCTGTGAACCCCATGTGATTGCCGACATCAGAGGCAAAGTTGTTCTTCCTTCATCAGCCCCACTCTCCAGAGCAGTGTCCAATCTCCAGTACCAACAAATCATGTCTCAGTCTCATAAATTCAAGGAGTACTGCTAAATTTGCTTCTCTTTTCACCCAAGGCCAAAGTCCTTGTTGAATTTAATCAGGATGGAAGTGGAAACAAGAATAAGCAACCTGCAAGATATATGTGCAACAACTAATAAACACATTCCAGTACAGCTTCTCTGCCTGGAGAGGCAAAGCAACAACAGAGCCACGACACCATAAAAAAAAGGGAAAAATAATGAATGGCAATGAGTAGAAAATAATTCCAATCTAATCAGGTTGCTCATGACCCATAAGCTGGAAAAATTAAAGGACATTTTTCCTTCCCTCCACCCCACCAAGTAGGTATCAAAGACAAAATGCAGTTTAAAAATGTAGGCAGTCTTTTATAATGGCTACATGGCCATCTCTAAATTACTCTTTAATATAGGGAGGGAGGAGGTTGACCAGAAAGCTTATATTAAACAAGTGGTGCTTTAGTACTTACTATGTGTCTTGAGTAACTTCTGAAAAAAACAAACAAACTGAAAGTCACTCAGTTGTGTCCAACTCTTTGTGACCCCATGGACCATACTATCCATGGAATTCCCAGGCCAGAATACTGGAGTGGGTAGCCTTTCCCTTCTCCAGAGGATCTTCCCAACCCAGGGATCAAACCCAGGTCTCTCACATTGCAGGCAGATTCATTACCAGCTGAGCCACAAGGGAAGCCCAAGATTACTGGAGAGGGTAGCCTATCCCTTCTCCAGGGGATCTTCCCAACCCAGGAACTGAACAGGGGTCTCCTGCATTGCAGGTGGATTCTTTACCAACTGAGCTATCAGGGTCAGAACATGCAAAGAGTTTCCATGAACCTGTCTGTTATCTTGACATGAATGAAAACACAATGAATATTGTCTATTACAACTCTTCAATATTTTATTTTAAAAATCAGTCATGTCATAGGTAACATTTATAACTAAATAGCAATCCATTGCACAAATATAGCATGATTTAGTCATTCCACAATTGATAGACATTTAGGTAGTTCCATTTGGGATGACTCATAGCTATGTTTCTCTTCTAGGAGTAACAGTATATTTAGTCATAGGATTTAGTATATTTAGTGTAAATTTAGTCATAGAATTTCACCTGAATTCCAAGCTAACTCAACAGCTCATTTCACTTTTACTCACACTTATTATGCACGGGGTTGCAAAGAGTCAGACATGACTAAGCAACTTTCACTTCACCTATATAAGTAGGAGGTAATTTAAGGTCAGGATATTTGATCAACCTGTTGCTCTCAAAATTTTCTGGGCCTGGGGCATTTCCACATCAGTAACACAGTCAGTGGCAAACTGAGCCCCTTGGTTAAAATATGGCATCTCCTCATCCTTAAATGTCATTTCATAAGCAGAGTTTCTCTTAAACCATTTTTCAAAGAAAATTCTCTTAAAAATTTTTTCAAAGGAGAAGCTAGTCCCCTTCAAACACTTATGGATTTCTTTTGAACCCACTATTAATATGATTTTGGGTGATTTACTTTTTTTTCTAGCCAAGTGTATTATAGGAAATCTAGTTAAATTCAGCAAATTTTTATTTAGTGACTATGATGCAGTGAGAGACTATTTCTTGGCTCCAAAATCCCTGTAGATGGTGATGCAGCCATGAAACTAAAAGGGCTTGCTTCTTGGAAGAAAAGCTATGACCAACCTAGACAGCATATTCAAAAGCAGAGACGTTACTTTGTCAACAAAGTAGTCTAGTCTAGTCAAGGCTATGGTTTTTCCTGTGGTCATGTATGGATGTGAGAGTTGAACTATAAAGAAAGCTGAGTGCTGAAGAATTGATGCTTTTGAACTGTGGTGTTGGAGAAGACTCTTGAGAGTCCCTTGGACTTCAAGGAGATCCAGCCAGTCCATCCAAAAGGAGATCAACCCTGGGATTTCTTTGGAAGGACTAATGCTAAAGCTGAAACTCCAGTACTTTGGCCACCTGATGCAGAGTTGACTCATTGGAAAAGACTCTGATACTGGGAGGGATTAGGGGCAGGAGGAGAAGGGGACAACAGAGAATGAGATGGCTGGATGGCATCACCGACTTGATGGACATGAGTTTGAATGAACTCCAGGAGTTGGTGATGGACAGGGAGGCCTGGCATGCTGCAATTCATGGGGTTGCAAAGAGTCTGACACGACTGAGCGACTGAACTGAATATGCTGGGTGCTGTGAAAGACATCAAGTCACACAAAACAGAGTCCTACCTGTCGTGAAGCAAACCTCTTCACTAAGAAACTATTTAAGCCCTTTCCTTTATTCAAAGGATATGAAATATAATGCCACCTCACTCTTCCAAAATCCAGGTACTTCATGACTTTGTCGAGGAGTTAGCCAAGAAGCAAACTCATTGTAAAATAGATGCCACAAAATTCATGCACTACATACAGGATTCCCTGGGTGTTTATACAACCTAGTTATGCTTTTTATGTGACCACAATCTTTATTAAGCTAGCCATCTGGTTTATCAACCTACCACAGATCAGGACTCACAAATAAAAAGAGGCAAGCAGGGTAGTAAGGAGAAGTGACAGCAAACTTGTGACAGCCAGGGGAAAAAACCAAAAAGCATGAAAACCAGATAAGCACGCTGCATTTTATGCAGTGGACACAAGGACAAATTGGCCTTCATGAATCAATAGGTCCTGGGGCACTTCTGCATTTCATCAGAGCTCAGGAAGGAACAGCTGTGCCAATTACTGGCCTTGGAACACTGAGATAAAGTCAACTCAGTCTATCCTAGGTAAGAAGGAAAGTGAATTGTGTAATAAATTTTTAAGAATTTCTATCAAAGGGTTACACTGTTTAAAAACTCTGATGCTTAAATCAGCAGTATTTTTTTCTAGGTCAGAAACTTAGGTACCTCTTACCTGTTATTTCTTAAGTTCTGTTATGTGCCACAAGTGTATATATAAATATTCCTCTCCCTCAAAGAGCAAGATCATTGTCAATACTAAATTGAGATTCAGAGAAGTTGAGAAATTTTCCAAGTCATGCATCTGCTACTTGATTGACCCAAGATACAAACGCTTGATTTTCTAACTCCAAAATCCGTGTTATGTCATTATACCACACAGCTTTATTTATCCGAGTCACCTTCCTCAGGGTTACCTTAGGATTGACATATATACACTACTGATACCATGCATAAAATAAATAACTAACAAGAACAGATTCTACAGCACAGGGAACTATATTCAATGCTCTGTGGCTACCTAAATGGGAAAGAAATCCAAAAAAGAAGGGATATATATGCAGACGTAGAGCTGATTCACTTTTCTGTATAGCAGAAATGCACACAACATTGTAAAACAATTATACTCCAATAAAATTTTTTAAAAAGGTGACTTTTTCTCCATGAAGATATCCTAAAATGAAGTGTAAGTATGTAACCCAGAGTTATCAGCATGCTCGATTTACTTCTTTGCCTCAGGGAATAATTAGATATCCAGGTTGCTACTGTGTTTAATTTGTACTTACCATATGCCCCGGTGCCCTGTAGAAGGACATATGAAGACGTCTTTCAGCTGAGGACTTCTCTGGATTCCCAGGTTCAAGCACTGCTGGGAGACAGGGGTGAGCTCACACCAGTGCTTCTGGAGGTCAGCCTGGCAAGAATGAGGGACAGTGTCTTATCTAACCTCAACACAGAAACAGAGGCTGCATCACATGGGCATATCGACTTGGCAAATGAAAAGACCTCCGAGTTTTGTTCTAAAAAGCAGTTTGTAGGAAGAACTGGGATAGGAAGCTCTTGGGTACATCCAGGGACATCCTCTGGAGGAGGGAGAAGGGCCAGATCCCTGCAGGCCACGTCTTTCAGACAGATGTTTGTGAAGAGGGAGCTAAGAGCTAAGAGCTAAGAGGGAGCCCAAGACTTTGGAATAAAAATAAAAAAACATTTGAATGTGAGACTTAACAAGTGAAAATTAATACAAAAGTTCATGTTGCCCAACATATCCAAAGTTAAGTAAAAACAGGATGAGTGTTACTGCTGTTTCCTTTGTGTCGGGATTTGCTTTGGGTAACATCAACAGAGAGTTAACATAAATGTTCTTTTTTTGTTCTAATTTGTGTTTTAATTGGAGGAAAATGGCTTTGCAATGTTCTGTTGGTTTCTGCCATGCGACAGTGTGAGTCATAATTACACATATATGCCCTCTCTCTTCCCATCCCACCCCTCTAGGTAGACACAGAGTGCCGGGCTGGGCTCCCTGTGTTATACAGCAACTTCTTACTAGTGCAGAATAGTGTATATATGTCAATGCTGCTTTCTTTCTTTCTTATAAAGAAAATCAGTCTTTATTGTGTGATCACAAGAGCATTATAGCCTTTTTGTTTAAAACAATCGAACATTACAACAAGGAAAGTTGTGACAGTTTCTGAAAATCCCATCTCCTTAGAAAACCACCATGAGCATCTGATCCAAAGGCTGCTGTGCACACGCACACAGGAGCACGCACATGTGCAAACAAACGCATCTAAATTTAGATGAGAGCTTACTAGACACATTCTTTAGCAACTCGGCCCTTCTCACATAATCAGGCATCTTAGGTATTAGTCAGCTCTTGTCACAATATTGCTGATTAACAGGATGGTCCCCCAAACTCAGAGGCTTAAAGCAACAATCATGCATTTCAAGCTCACGGTCTGTGGGTTAGCATGGTCTTTCATGGTGGGTCACCAGCATGCAAGAGAACACTGCTTTCCTAATTTGTCCAACTTTCTCCTTCCTTGGTTGTATCTATAATTCCACCCTACATCTGCATCTCCATTCCTTCCCTGCAGACAGGCTCATCAGTACCATTTTTCTAGGTTCCATGATTAAATCTCTTTTCTTGGATATTTATTATTTTGCTGCACTGGGTCTTGGTTGCCGCATGTAATCTCCGATCTTCCTTGTGGCAAGTACATTCTTAGTTACCGCCTGTGGGATCTAGTTCCCCAACCAGGCACTGAATCTGGAACCTCTACACTGAGCATGGAGTCTCAGCCATTGGACCACCAGAGTAACAATGTTCTTTAAAAAAGAAGGGTGAATACCTGGCTGCAGAAAGATGGTGATTTGGGAGATTATTTTTAAATTACAAGGTTCACTAGATGGAAGAAATAAAAATTACCTTGGAGTTTTTAAGTATGGGAGGGAACTGCAGCATGAGACAGCAATTCTCAACTGTCCCTTTGCTCAAAATACCACCAGTGAGCACCAGAGTCAAGGGAAACAGCTTAAAAGCATCATTAGATTGCAGAGCCTGGTCTTGCTGGACTTGGCCATATGACTTACTTTGGCTTGTAGAACACAGAAAGAAGTGAAATTGTGATAAACTGAGCCTAGACCTCAAGAGACATCACAGGTTCCTACTCATTTTCTACTCACTTTCTTGCAGTTCTATCATTGCCAGGAAGGGAACTTGCCCCAGGTAACCTGCTGGTCCCAAAAGAATGAGAGTCACATGAACCTATGATAAACTAAACCCATGGCCTGAAGCCACACTCAGCCAACCATGTTGGAATCATTAGGGCTGCCCAGTCTCCCTCAGACATGCATGAATAGATGATGCTTATTCAGTTCAGTTCAGTTTAGTCACTTAGTCTTGTCCAACTCTTTGCAACCCCATGAACCGCAGCACACCAGGCCTCCCTGTCCATCACCAACTCCGGAGTTTGCCCAAACTCATGTCCATTGAGTCGGTGATGCCATCTAACCATCTCATCCTCTGTCATCCCCTTCTCCTGCCTTCAATCTTTCCCAGCATCAGGGTCTTTTCAAATGAGTCAGTTGTTCTCATCAGGTGGTCAAAATACTGGAGTTTCAGCTTTAACATCAGTCCTTCCAATAAACACCCAGGACCAGTTTCCCTTAGGATGGACTGGTTGGATCTCCTTGCAGTCCAAGGGACTCTCAAGAGTCTTCTCCAACACCACAGTTCAAAAGCATCAATTCTGTGCTCAGCCCTCTTTATAGTCCAACTCTCACATCCATGTATGACCACTGGAAAAACCATAGTCTTGACTAGATAGACCTTTGTTGACAAAGTAATGTCTCTGCTTTTTAATATGCTGTCTAGGTTGGCCATATCTTTCCTTCCAAGGAGTAAGCATTTTTTAATTTCATGGCTGCAATCACCATCTATAGTGATTTTGGAGCTCCCCCCAAAATATAGCCTGACACTGTTTCCACTGTTTCCCCATCTATTTGCCATGAAGTGATGGGACCAGATGCCATGATCTTTGTTTTCTGAATGTTGAGTTTTAAGCCAATGTTTTCACTCTCCTCTTTCACTTTCATCAAGAGGCTCTTTAGTTCCTCTTCACTTTCTGCCATAAGGGTGGTGTTATCTGCATATCTGAGGTTATTGATATTTCTCCTGGCAATCTTGATTCCAGCTTGTGTTTCCTCCAGGCCAGTGTTTCTCATGATGTACTCTGCATATAAGTTAAATAAGCAGGGTGACAATATACAACCTTGACGTGCTCCATTTCCTATTTGGAACCAGTCTGCTGTTCCATGTCCAGTTCTAACTGTTGCTTCCTGACCTGCATATAAGTTTCTCAAGAGGCAAGTCAAGTGGTCTGGTATTCCCATCTCTTTCAGAATTTTTCATAGTTTTTTTTTTGTGATCCACGCAGTCAAAGGCTTTGGCATATTCAATAAAGCAGAAATAGATGTTTTTCTGGAACCTCTTGCTTTTTCCATGATCCAGCTGATGTTGGCAATTTGATCTCTGGTTCCTCTGCCTTTTCTAAATCCAGCTTGAACATCTGGAAGTTCATGTTTCATGTATTGCTGAAGCCTGGCTTGGAGAATTTTGACTCTGTGCGACCCCATAGACGGCAGTCCACCAGGCTCCCCTGTCCCTGGAATTCTCCAGGGAAGAACACTGGAGTGGGTTGCCATTTCCTTCTCCAATGCATGAAAGTGAAAAGTGAAAGTGAAGTTGCTCAATCGTGTCCAACTCTTTGCGACCCCATGGACTACAGCCCACCAGGCTCCTCTGTCCATGGGATCTTTCAGGCAAGAGTATTGGAGTGGGGTTGCCATTGCCTTCTCCGTACTAGTGTGTGAGATGAGTGCAATTGTATGGTAGTTTGAGAATTCTTTGGCATTGCCTTTCTTTGGGATTAGAATGAAAACTGATCTTTTCCAGTACTGTGGCCACTGCTGAGTTTTCCAAAGTTGCTGGCAAATTGAGTGAAGCACTTTCATAGCATCATGTTTTAGGATTTGAAATAGCTTACTGTAATTCCATCATCTCCACTAGCTCTACTAGAGATCTCTTCAAGAAAATTAAAGATACCAAGGGAACATTTCATGCAAAGATAGGCTCAATAAAGGACAGAAATGGTATGGACCTAACAGAAGCAGAAGATATTAAGAAGAGGTGGAAAGAATACACAGAAGAACTATACAAAAAAGATCTTCATTGAGGCTTGATCACGCCTTTGCGTATGCCAAGCCTCCTTCCTCATGACCTTTGCCATGGGCGGAGTTCCTCACGCTGGCCCCTTCATGACCTAGATAATCATGATGGTGTGATAACTTACCTAGAGCCAGACATCCTAGAATGTGAAGTCAAGTGGGCCTTAGGAAGTATCACTATGAATAAAGCTAGTGGAGGTGATGGAATTCAAATTGAGTTATTTAAAATCCTAAAGATAATAATAATAATTATTGTTATTGTGAGATTTTTGTGGTTGTCTGTACACAGAAATAGCTGACTGATACATTGTCAACAAGTTGAAACATTCAGCAACTTCTTAAGCCTTTGCTTAGATCAGTGATTATCAGCCCTAAATATACAACATAATTGCCCAGACAGTTTGAAAATAGCCAATGCCCAGATCCTCACCTCAGACCACTTCTTTTAGAATCTCTAGTGATTGCTCTTGGGCACCAGACATTTCAAGAGCTCCTTGAGGGATTTCCCTGACTGTCCAATGGTTAGACTGCACTCTTCCAATGCAGTGAACACAGGTTCGATCCATGGTCAGGGAACTAAGATCCCACATGCAAAAAAAAAATGCTCTTCAGGTGATTTTCAAATGTGCAGCCAGGGTCAATAACACTGATGTAGATACAAAAATCTTATCACCAGCATGAAGAACGACGTGAGCACATGAGCTCACTTTGTACTGGGTGCTGCAAGTGTAAAAAGCCAATCCTCAGAATCCAAAAGTTCATCAGATTGTATCTTCCAAGATATTGGAAGACTTATAAACACATTGCTAGCAGGGATTAACATATATTAATACAGTGACCTGAACACACCTCTACCGGGAAGCTATTTCAGGATCACTTGGCGGAATTTGAGAGTATGCAGATTCCTGACCCCACAGGCTGGAGATTCTGATACAGTAGGTCTGGGTCTTGGGTATATTCTGGGTTTTTTTAGATACCACAAGGCATTTTGATATGTAGTCAGGTCAGGAAATTATTGCTTTGGAATGTGCCAGGTTGGTCTTATTAAGAAGTGGAATCAGGACTCAATCTGAGTTAAAGCTCATAAGCTCCCCTTAGAGTGTTCAGTGAGATTAGGGCAGCTTTCTGCTCTGAGCCTCTATCAAAATTCCTTTTCTAGGAGCCTAGCAAAAGGATTTTAGACCCTGAATATGGGAGAAATGATTTTTAAAAGTGAGAGATCTTTTAATTAGATGATGCAAAACCTAAGTTTGAAAGAAGAGATTTTTACTACCCCCCTCCTCTGTCACTAGAGGGATTTTTAGTACTAGAGAGTATGTTCCAAAACCAAAGCAGAGAGAAAATGTAGAGTGAAAGTGAGATGAGACAGGTTGGTGCATGAATGCAACTCTGGAAAGTTCCAAGGGTGGAAGGATATTCCAGGTGTGCACTTCAAGCAATAAC
Organism: Aepyceros melampus; assembly: GCA_006408695.1. Taxonomy (NCBI): domain Eukaryota; kingdom Metazoa; phylum Chordata; class Mammalia; order Artiodactyla; family Bovidae; genus Aepyceros; species Aepyceros melampus. Next base: position 45,160 of record SJXQ01002074.1, read on the forward strand.
CAGGCACAAGATCAGAGTGTGAGATGTAATGAACTCTCTCTAGCTGAGATTTCTAATGAAGACCTGGCCCTTGGATATTTGTCTGTCTTTTTGGAGGATTCCCAGATCCCCAAGATAGTGGTTGGCCCTCCACCACCAGCTCAGCAAGAATCTCTCCCCTGCTGCTCCCAGGACTCACACCCCTCACAAGAGACGGCACATCCCATCTGCTCTGTTTGCGAATTTCACTGCTGTTTTTGTGTTTCTCTCTGTGTTTGGTTTTGTTTGTGACAGCTTTCTATGCGTTGTCTAGATAAATAAACTAGTAGGTAAACCAGCATTATTGGAGAAGGAAAGGGCAACCCACTCCAGTATTCTGGAGAGCCCCATGGACAGAGGAATGTAGCGGTTTACAGTCCACAGGGTTGCAAAGAGTCTAACAGGACTTAGCGACAACAACGAACCGCCATCATATCCTGGTGGCTTCCCTGGTGGCTCAGACAGTAAAGTGTCTGCCTACAATGCAGGAGACCTGGGTTCGATCCCTGGGTCAGGAAGATGCCCTGGAGAAGGAAATGGCAACCCACTCCAGTATTCTCGCCTGGAAAATTCCATGGGTGGAGGAGCCTGGTAGGCTACAGTCCATGGGGTCACAAAGAGTCAGACATGGCTGAGCAACCTCACTGGTTCACTGGATTATATCCTAATGGATAGAATCATTGTCAGTTTTTCTTACGTAGGAAAGAGAGAGTTCCTATATACTAGAAGACTTTGGGAAAATCTTTCTAAATAGAAAGTAAATTCATTCAATTGGGTTTATTCAAGGCCAGCTGATATCAGGAAAATTATGACAGAACACCTATGAATCATTATGGCCCATTATTTGGAAGTAGGAGTGGAGGAAGGGAACAGAAACATCTCCTGGCCAGATAAAGTCCCTTCTCATGACCACAACCATCCATTTTAGGATAGCTGAACTCTCAAGCCTCCTTCCTCAGAGCCTACCAAAATGTTCCAGACTCCCTGTCTATTTTTTTTTAATGCTTTTGAAGTGGACCATTAAAAAAATCAGACTTTTAATTTTGTATTAGAGGATAACCCATTAATGATGGTATGACAGTTGCAAGTGGACAGCAAAGGGTCCCCGCCATGTGAACACATCTATCCACTCTCCCTCAAACCCCCTTCCCATTCAGGCTGCCATACAATGTTAAGCAGGGTTCCCTGTGCTGTACAGCAGGTCATTGCTGGTTATCTGTTTTAAATACAGCAGTGTGTACTTGTCCATTTTTAGAATCCTTATTAACTTTGTTACAATGTTGCTTCTGTTTTACAGGGGTTTTTTTGTTTTGTTTTGTTTTTTCGTTTTTTGTTTTTTTGGCAGGCGAGGCATGTGGGATCCCAGCTCCCTGACAAGGGGCTAAACCCACACCCCCGGCTTTGGAAGGTGAAGTCTCACCCACTGGGCCAACAGGGAAGTCCCTCCCTGTCTAGTTTTGAGCATTAAACCGGTGCAAGATTCCAGGAGTCCTTTCCTGGTGAGATTTCCTTCCACTTCCCAGGCAGGACAAGGGTTAAACGGAGGCTGGTCCATGGTCAGAACTGATGCTCAGTGACTCCCAGGCTCTCACTGCACAGGCGTCCTGTACAGAACCAGATTTTCTTCACCTGGGAGTGCTCTGAAGAGATATGCAGCTACCTTAAGGGAATACTCTAGCTTTTCATTTAATGGTTGCCGAGAGCAGCAGTCTTAGGAGTGTTGTTGTCAACTCTCCAAGGAGGCTTCTTCCAAGATCAAAGGGCCCTGAGGAACTGACTCTCCAACGTGTTGAAAGAGGCTGTGCTGGGCTCATCAATCACAGAGAAAAAGGACATCTGAATTTCCCTCTGGGAGGCGGTGATCTCGGCTGTCTTATCCACACTTTGTATCCATTAAACTAATTAAAATGTGAACAAATAAAATATCAGCAGAAACAGATAACATACATATTTCAGTAGCGTTTTTCAAAGCACTAAGTCGATGAAGGACTATGTAAGAAGTTGGAGATCGGCTCTTTGGAATCCAGGAGACAGCAGATGGGAGAACAGAGCGAACAGGGGTGAGAAATGGGTTGAAAATAGGGGATTCGAGAATGACAGCATTCATTGGCCCTTGTGCCTTGATTACCCACCTCCACTCCAGGCTGGAGATATAGGTCCTGAAGAGAAGGAATTGCAGTCTAGTCCCTATGTGATCCAGAAATAACCCACCTTCACAGCTATGTAAACTCTGGCTAATGTTTTTTTTAAAAAATATTTGTTAATTTATTTGTTTGACTGTGCTGTGCCCTAGTTGTGTAATGTGAGATCTTTCATTGCAGACCACGGGCTCTTCAGTCACAGAATACAGACTCTGTAGTTGCAGCGAGTGGGCTTTAGTTGCTCTGCTGCATGGAGGATCTTGGTTCCCTGACTAGGGATTGAACCCATGTCCCCTGCCTTGCAAGTTGGACTCTTAACCACTGGACTACCAAGGAAGTCCCTGGAGATAGTTTTCAACTTTTGCATCAACTGCAAGACAACCGCAGAACGTTTGATGATGTTTTCAGGACTACATAAATGTTAAAGATTATGGCAATGGTAAGAGAGGAGAGGAGAAGTACAAAGAGTATATAGGGAGGGGGTTGTGATACACCTTCAGTTCAGTTCAGTTTAGGCGCTCAGTCGTGTCTGACCCTTGGTGACCCCATGGGCTGCAGCACGCCAAGCCTCCCTGTCCATCACCAACTCCTGGAGTTTACTCAAATTCATGTCGATTGAGTCAGTGATATCATCCAACCATCTCATCCTCTGTCATCCCCTTCTCCTCCTGCCCTCAATCTTTCCCAGCATTAGTGTCTTTTCCAATGAGTCAGTTCTTCCATCAAGTGGCCAAAGTATCGGAGTTTCAGCTTCAGCATCAGTCCTTCCATGAATATTCAGGGTTGATTTCCTTCAGAATGGACTGGTTGGATCTTCTTGCAGTCCAAGGGACTCTCAAGAGTCTTCTCCAACACCACAGTTCAAAAGCATCAGTTCTTTGGCACTCAGCTTTCTTTGTAGTCCAACTCTCACATTCATACATGACTACTGTAAAAACCATAGCTTTGACATAGCTATGTAATAGCAAAGTAATATCTCTGCTTTTTAGTATGCTGTCTAGGTTGGGTCATAACTTTTCTTCCAAGGAGTAAGCGTCTTTTAATTTCATGGCTGCAGTCACCATGTGCATTTTGGAGCCCCTCAAAATAAAATCTGTCACTGTTTCCACTGTTTCCCATGAAACACTTCCTATTTGCCATTAAGTGATGGGGCCAGATGTCATGATCTTAGTTTTCTGAAAATTGAGTTTTAAGCTAAATTTTTTGCTCTCCTCTTTCACTTTCATCAGGAGGCTCTTTAGCTCTTCTTTGCTTTCTGCCATAAGGGTGGTATCATCACCATATCTGAGGTTACTGATATTTCTGCCGCCAATCTTTGCCGGGGTCCAGCCCTGGTGGATCCAGGGTGATTTGAAGGTGGAGACGGAGTCGGCGTACTAGGAAAGAACTTATTCAATTACAGATATATAGAGATTAAGAAATTAGCTGAAAAAAGGAGCTGAATAACTTGGCTTACATGGGATGCCAATCACCACCTACATAGGCCACAGGCGTCTTTCCATTCTCCCGAAGGAGAGGAGGCACTGAGGCCTCCCCGGTCCGATCTTAGAAGCCCAGGCAGAGTTAGTAGGCTTGGTGAGGACCCACATGCCAGATGGGAATTCAGCCAGAAAATAGTAAGAGATATTAGAGGAGAGAAAGAGGCTGAATAACTTGGTTTACACGGAATACCAATAAAATTCCAAGACAAGGAATTTGCACCATCAACATTGGGCCACCGGCACCACTTGAACATCGAAAGGTGCCCCTCCTTGGGCACCTTTTCACGTGGACTTGAAAGCCGGGGCAAGTTATACTTATTTCTCTTATATGCTAGTTATATTCATTATAGGGGCAGGGAATATGAAGATTTAGCAACAAAACATCAGCCCAACAAGTGAAATCCTTTCACCAATGTTCCCCTTAAGATCTATTTAGTTTTAAGATAATGATAAAGTTACATTTTTACATAGAAAGGACACAGCAATTTATAACAAAGTACAGTGATCTTTAACAAAGAAGAAAATTCATTAACTCAACAAATCTAGTATTGCTAACATCAAAACTACTATATTTCTTTTTCATATTCCAAATACATTGATTAATATATTCCCAGGTGCCTAAGGATGTGGAGGCCTGGCGGCAATCATTGACTCAACAATGAGAAAAGCCCCATGCGAACCAAGACCTTCAAAATACCCGAAACTCTCTGTGCTGTTTATGGTTGAGAGGCAGCAAACAATCAGGTGCTCCGTAGTGGCAGGAGTATGGATAATCCTATCATACAAGCTAGCTTGCCAGCAGAGAGGTTTGACCCGAGACACCCCTATCACACCCAGGGCAGGGAATTAAAAGCAATTATTGGCACAACAAATGAAAAACCCTTCACCAATACAATTCCTAATCAACCAACTATACTAATAAATTCTAACTTCCCAAAAGAATCTGCCTTTAGTGAGTCTAAAACATTTCGTGCCTCTCGCTGTTGGGAGGCTGTAAACAATCACATTTGGCCGGATGAACCTATACAGGCAGGCTAGATAAGCTTCAGAGGAGTTCGTAAGCTGAAACAGTCTTGTCACGCCCAGGAATTTTATCAACTGGAGCTGCAAGTTAACTCCTTTTCTGAGAGAAATGGTTATGGGGGAGAGCCCCCCATAAAGTCAGAGGTGTAGGTGAGAGCATAAAACAGACTCTGGTTTTGGGGGTAGATGCTCCGGAACAGGGGGTTTCCTGAGGCTTGATCACGCCTTTGCGTATGCCAAGCCTCCTTCCTCATGACCTTTGCCATGGGCAGAATTCCTCACACTGGCCCCCGGCAAATCTTGATTCCAGCTTGCACTTCTTCCAGCCCAGCATTTCTCATGATGTACTCTGCATATAAGTTAAATAAGCAGGGTGACAGTATACAGCCTTGATGTACTTCTTTCCCGATTTGAAACCAGTATGTTGTTCCATGTCCAGTTCTAACTGTTGCTTCCTGACCTGCATACAGATTTCTCAAGAGGCAGGTCAGGTGGTCTGGTATTCCCATCTCTTGAAGAATTCCACAGTTTGTCATGATCCACACAGTCAAAGGCTTTGACATAGTTAATAAAGCAGAAAAGATGTCTTTCTGGAACTCTGTCACTTTTTTGATGATCCAGCAGATGTTGTCAATTTGATCTCTGGTTCCTCTGCCTTTTCTAAAACCACCTTGAACATCAGGAAGTTCATGGTTCATGTATTGTTGAAGCCTGGCTTGGAGAATTTTGAGCATTACTTTGCTAGCGTGTGAGATGACTGCAATTGTGCTGTAGTTTGAACATTCTGTGGCATTGCCTTTCTTTGGGATTGGAATGAAAACTGACTTTTCCAGTCCTGTGTCCACTGCTGAGTTTTCCAAGTTTGCTGGCATACTGAGTGCAGCACTTTCACAGCATCATCTTTTAGGATTCGAAATAGCTCAACTGGAATTCCATCACCTCCACTAGCTTTGTTCGTAGTGATGCTTTCTAAGGCCCACTTGACTTCACATTCCAGGATGTCTGGCTCTAGGTGATATAATTTAGGAAATGATAAACGCAAAGCACTACACTGTTATTCAAAGTTGCAACTGTGACCAACAGAAGTAGAATGATAATTTTTTTTTTAAAAAGAGAGCTGAGAGGGAAGGGAGAGAGGGCATCACATAGTATGAGTGAGCTACATGAGATAAATAAAACGAGATAAATCAATAAGTTGCCTCTATTTTTTTAAGTCTAGTAATTATCTGGAGTTGTGAAGTTAAACAGATCTAAAGCAAAAATTATTAAAAGAGCTTTTCTTTGAGGAGTAGCATTCCTAGTTAGAAAGGGGGTAGAGGTGAAACCATTGCTGTGTTAAAGTCTTTAGTATCATATCACTGTATTTGTACGTATATATGAAGTGATGCCTCCCAGGTGCCACTAGTGGTAAAGAACCTGCCTGCCAATGCAAGAAATGCAAGAGACGTGAGTTCGATTCCTGGGTTGGGAAGGTCCCCTGGAGGAGGAAATGGCAACCCACTCCTGTATTCTTGCCTGGAGAATCCTATGGACTGAGAAGCCTGGTGGGGTCACAGTCAGTCATGATTGAAGTGACTTAACACACATAGCACATGTGAAATGTCATGCGGGTGAACTCTGGAGGCTGTAAGATGTGTGATTTTAGGTGACTTCACCTCATTTCTCCATGCCTCAGTGTCAGTGTATATAAAGGCAGGATTAATAATAATGTATATCCCATATTGTAGGAAGAATTTAATGGGATGATGTAATTAAAGCATTTAATGTAATGACCGAGTAACTTGTCAATAAAGATTGGTTATAATAATAATTATTATCATCATCACTTGTAACTTGCTTTTATCCACTTAGTACATCTTTTAACAGCTCTACAAATTGAGACACATAGCTCTAAGTCACTGTTTGGTAGCTGCATTATAGTCCATAGTTTAGGCTGCCATACTCCTTCCGCCTTTTAACTGCTAAGGTCCAAACATGCTCCTATTGAAACCAGGGTTTCTCAGTCTCAGCACTCTAGCATTTGGGGTCAGATCATTCTTTGTTGTGTGGGACTGTCCTGGGCATTATCACATGTTGAGCACCATCTGTGGCCTCTGCTCACTACATACACCACCTCCCCCAATTCTAGCCACCAGAATGTCTCTACACGTCACCAAATGCCCTTGGTTGCAGTGGAGAAGAGGGATAACATAACCCCATTTAAGAGTCACTGTACTAAACTAACACGTCTAAAATCCATCCCAGCGATTTCAGTGACTGCCCACCTAGAGCCAGGTTTCTCTTCATAAGAAACCGTCCTGGAGCTAGCTACAGGCAGATATAAAATGCTGCAATCCCCTCCGAGCAGTGGTTCCCAACAGTTTCAGCACCAGGAACCAGTTTTGTGGAAGACAATTTTTCTATGGACCCGGGATGTGTGTGTGACGGTTTCGGATGATTCTGGCGCATTGCATTTCTTATATCATCGTTGATCTGACAGGCGGCAGAGCTCACGTGACAATGCAAGAGATGGGAAGTGGCTGTAAATACAGGTGAAACTTCACTCACTCACCCGCTGCTCACATCCTGCTGTGCAACTTGGTTCCTAACAAGCTGCAGACATGTAAGAGTCCGTGGCCTGGGGGGGGGGACCCCTGCTTTTAGGTATTACTCATCTGAAATTCAAGATTAGAGAGGCAGCTGCATTGTGCCTTTAGTCTCAGTTGCACTTTATAAGACTTTGGAAAAGAAGCAAGGAGTATTATTCAAGGCCTAATATTAACCTCTTCAATCAGGCCAACCAATGGCAGACTATTAGAATGATATCATTCAGCCTCTTGGATCTTATGAACTCCATCATAAGTTTATCACAGAAGAAACTGGGTACAATTTTTGAAGAAGTAGTTAATAGCTAATTTAGCATAAAGCAGAGTGTTTTTCCACAAATTTTCCTTCTAACCAAGGCTAATAGCCTTGCCATGGAATGCCAAGGGATCCAGCAACTCCATAAAGGCCCAGTTCAATGATTAGGTGAGGACAAGACATGAAATCCACATCCAAATACCACGAGCTCAGAGTTTACCTTCATAAACGCATGAGAACAAATAAATACAAGTAGAATCCTATGATTACAAACCATTTTAATTTAGCATTGTGGTTAGCAAAACTACATCCATTTCTTTGGGGACAGTTTATCATAGCAGTACTTTGCGGATGTGGTTTCAGAAAATTATTTTAAATGAAAAATCCTGTAGAACAGTGTGTTCACAAGTCCCTGTCCACAGAACAGTGTATCTGCTTAATGAAAACATGGTTATGGCTCAGAATTAGTGCTTTCTACTGTATCACTAGTGTTATATTAGGGACCCAGAGGAGTAAAGGAGGTTGAAAAGAAATGAGAGTGAGGAAATTGTCAGAACTAGAGGTCAGGAAAAGAATATCTCCAAGGAAGGTAACTTAACATGGTGCAGAGGAAAGGAGATGAAAATGAAGAAGAAACAGAAAAACCAGGACATAAAAACAATGCTGGCTTTATTTAGATAAACCAAATTCAACCCAGTAACACCACCTCTGTGCTCTAATATCATTTCATTTAAATATAATTGGAATGTAGCAATGCCACTTCCACCTCTCTCGAATTTATCAAAATGAGATTTTATAAGTATTCCAAGCTATTCCTTCTTCAAATCATCCTTGTACCAGGGGAGTCCTAAGACTACTTTGTTTTCAAAAGTCATTGATTGAAATTCTATTTAGTTCCTCTACTGTTCAGCCAGCTTTGGAATAATTAATTTTTTATGCTTTGTCTCCAAAGCAAGCAAGGACAATCACATTTGAAGATTGCTGCAGAGAAGCTGTCTCTCTCTACAGCACTATGGACTGATTCCTGCTCCCCCTAGAATTCATATGTTGAAGCCCTAATCCCCAATGCGATGGTATTAGAAGATGGGGACTTTGGAACTAATTAGGTCATGAGGATGGAGCCCCCGTCATGGAATTAGTGCCCTTATAAAGACCACGGAGCTTGCTTGCCTCTTCTCCTCTCTCCCTTTACTTCTCTTTCTCTTTCCCTCTCCCATTCTCTCTCTCCTCTCTCTATTCCTCTCTTCCTCTCTCTCCCTTTCTCCCCTCAACGTAAGGACATAATAAGAATACACCTATCTACACTCTAGCAGGAAAGCCCTAATCAAGAACCAAATCAGTCAGCTCCTTGATCATGGACTGTACCAATTTCAGAACTATGAGAAATCAGTCTGTTGTTTAAACCATCCAGCTCCTGTACTGTGTTATGGTAGCCTGAGCTAACACATGCAAGTGTGTAACACATTTTTCTTTTTGTTTTGCTTGTGTTTACATGTAACAGAAGTCAGCCAGCAAGATCCTTGTTCTAGAGAGCTATACTTTCAATCAACATGAAGCCCAAATCCCATGTACACCCTATTCATCCTGAAACCACAAAGAAGGCAAATTTTATCTGATCAGAAATAAGAAAAATTTGAGGAAAGCCAGCAATTTAATTTTGGTTGATGGAAGAGGGAGCTGGTAACAATAAAGGTAAACCTTGAAATGGATAACACTGGCACTTTTAAATGACACAACAGAAAAAAACATCAATTTACTCTTGAATGTTAGTTAACCGCTAAGAACTATCAAAAGAGCTGAGATTTTAATCAAATAGCATGCCTTTTTTTAAGAGGCCACCACACTCATTTCTAACTTTAGTAGTTGAGTTTCTTTTTCTTTTCTTTTTATTAATCACTTGGAATTATCTTTAATTTGGTACAAAGACTTTTCCAATCACATCACATAGAGATCATTTTATCCCCTGCTCTGTTTGGCTGCCAGCCTCTTGTCTCTCTCCTCAGCAGCAGTAAGGCAAATACCCTTTCCACAGGGAAGAGAGATCCATGGTTTGTTGCCTTTGCCAATAAGGAAGACGTTTGAGAGCCATGTGGCAAAGCTGTTGCCATTCACATCTTTCTCATGAACTACATTAAAGGAACCTGGATGTCTCTTCCGGTTGGTCATCGCACCAGTTCTTCCCAGGTTAGCACCTCCAGTCACCACGCACAGGTTGCCAGTTTCAAATTTGACGAAATCAGTGGTCTTGCCAGTCTCCAAGTCAATTTGGATGGTGTCATTCACCTTGAGGAGGGGATCAGGGTAATGGATAGTGTGAGCATCACGGATCACCGGATGAGGGACTCCTTTTGTCCCCACAAAGGTCTTTCTTACTGTACAGTTTTTACACTTGGCCTCCTCAGGTGTAATACGATGAACAGCAAAGCGACCCTTGGTGTCGTAGCTCAAACGAAAATTCTCTCCAGTCTTATCAATGCTGATGACATCCATAAAGCCAGCAGGGTAGGTTCTATCGGTGCAGACTTTGCCATCCATCTTAATGAAACGCTGCATGCAAATCTTTACTTCATCTCCTGTTAGGGCACACTTAAGTCTGTTCCTTAAGAAAATGGTTAGGGGGAAACATTCCCTCATCCTGTGGGGCCAGGTAGATGGACGAGGGGCAAACACACCAGTCACTTTGTCCAGCATCCAATGTTTTGGAGCTGCTACACACTTTGTGGGACCCTGAGTCATGGCTGCGCTAGGCAAGAAAAGAGCGACTTTCTTTTAAAACATAGAAAGTTTAGACCAAAACTGGGAAAATACTTCTCATTAAAAGGAAGGTAAAACAAATATTTTCATAAAATTATCTCCCTTTTTTTTGGCATGCATGTTCAGTCGTGTCTGACTCTGTCAACCCATAGAGTATAGCCTGCCAGGCTCCTCTGTCCATGGGATTTTCCAGGCAAGAATACTGGAATGGGTTGCCATTTCCTCCTCCAGGAAAATCTATCCCCTAAGACATTTCTAAAGTGATACTGACTGTATTTTATTAGAAACTACCTGCAATAGAGGTTATACTGTTAGTTGCTTTCGATATTATTGAAAAATAATAGCAACTGTCTTATCTTGATTTGCTGATGCAGGTAGCAACAGAGTTCCTTTAGATTCAGCTTGATTTGTCTTTTTTCATTAGCTTTATTAAAATATATTAATATATGTATTTTTTATAGTTTGCAATGCACATACATTATTGTCCTTAATCTTTTCAACGATCCTGTGAATTTAGTAATATTATCATCGCTATTTTATTTTTTTCAGAGAAGTAATTGGCTGCTAGAGAGGGAAAGGAATTTGCCAGATGTTAATCAGTATAAAAGTGGTACAGCTAGAATCTTGCAGAATCCACAGGCTTTTATAAGGTACTTTTTGGTCTCCTCACACAAATGAAGTGTGGTCCTTTCTCAACAAACACACACATACACATAAAACATAACTTATTTTAGAGACTGATTACAATTGGCCACATATATGAGAAAACTTTCACAGACTTGGAGTCCTTCATGACGAATTTTCTCCTTACAGGCTACAATCCTCATTTTGATTAGTGACTTGGAGATTAGATGGAAAGTAAAACACTCTGCTGATTGGAGGCCTATTGAGTTCCCAGAGGACAATCAGACTCACCATGTCCCCAGTGGACCCACCCAATCAAATAAAGCTTTCTTTCTTCATCCTCATTTAAAAAAACTTTTCTGAAAGCCTTCCTGTGATGATCAATTTGCCTGCTAAAATTATGTCAGTCAAGAATTTTGAAAAATGTGTGTTGACTTATATTGAAGATTGCTCAGCATTTTTCTATCCCTCTGACTCCAGATACCCCCCCTTGAGACAGGTTCTAAATGAGAACACCCTGCTAAACTGTCTAGACCTTGTGGAGAACACTCAAGCAGAAACAGTATAGGGGCTTCACTGGGTGTGTAAGTGAGAAACCAGCCTTGTAGTTAAGTGTGCCATGATAGAATGAGGTCACTTGGATTTGCATCTAGGCCCTGCTATTTTCACTAAAACTGAGAATTTGCCTAAATTATTTAATAGCGTTGAATATTTAACTCATTGCTGTATCATGAGAACTAAATGAGTTAATAGAGGAAAGTACTTCAAAAGCATCAGGCACACAGAAACCACTGTTAAAGTATTAGCTATTATTATTACTATCAGAGGATGAGACGGTGAGTGGTGTCACTGACTCAATGGATGTGAGTTTGAGCAAACTCTGGGAGATGGTGATGGACAGGGAAGCCTGATGTGCTGCAGTCCGAGGGGTCACAAAGAATCAGACATGAATGAATGATTGAACAACACCAATTACTATCATCGCCATGTAAAAAAAATTCTTCCTCTCAAAACTTTAGGGACAAACAATAATTTTTGAAACAGTTTTATGATCAAGACCCACTAATTTCCCCCTCTTTTATTTTCCAAGTCAGAGCTCTGCAAACTCCAACACATGGAGCAAATCCAGCCCACTACTTGTTTTTGTATAACCATCAAGTTAAGAAAGGCTTTGCCATCTTAAATGGTTGAAAAAATATCAAAAGAAGAAGCAGTTTCATGACACATGATTCAGAAGAGAAATATGAGACTTTGGGTGAAGCATGAAACTCAAAGCCCAACTTTTCCCAAATAAATCTCTCCAAGTTTCAGGCTCTTCTACCCATACCATGATCTTGGTCTCTTTCCCAGCCTGGAGTAGGCAGCCAGCTGAGAGTCACAAAATAGGGTTTTGATTCTCCTTTACAAGTCCCAGTTAGGGGGTCCAGTTGCTCACTTTGGAGTGTGGGAACGTTTGAGACTTTTTACCTGGGAATCTCAACCAAAATGAGACAAGAAAGAGTCCTAATAAAAAAGAATTATTTGCCCCATACATACAATTTACCTTTGCATTTTATCTCAGGATGAATACCAAAAAAAAGAAAAAGAGAGAAAAGTGGTTTTCTCATAATGTCTTTAGTTTAACGGCATTTAAAATCTTTACTCTGACAAATAAGTTATACAGTAACCCATTTAAGCATGTTCTTAAAACAAGCCAACAGAACAAACACCTTTGAGGTGTGACTGAAATCTGGAGCTGTGATGAAATCTTAATCTCATTTTCTTTCCAGTCTCTAGGCTTCTGTCCTTTACTTTGATCCACCCTGTATAAAGCTACTGGCAAATGTTTCACTGAATTTGATGTTATAAATTGTACATAAATTCACACACCCTCACATTTGCCTTGTAACAGAAATGGCAACTTGTAAATGATGACATAACAATGACTCAGCAGTTTGAAGCCCTCCCAACAACTTACCTCACCTCTTTATATGGAGCTTTATCCACACTTCTTCGCTGGGAAGCTTCCTTGATTACTGAGAGGATCAGTAGACAGACAGGCATCTACCTTCCATATATGCTGGCAGACATCACCTGCAGAGAATCCCAAAGATGAGAGGAAAGGAAAATAAATAAGAAACAAATATGAGGCACAGTCCAGCAAAACTTGGTATCTGAATAAGCATAGAACAAAGGTTGATCACCAGGTCATGGTGGGGAATTATCCTGTGTGTCTGGTCCACCACCTGCTCATCTTGAAATGTAGAGAGATAAGGAAAATAATCCCTAAAATTCTGGGATCCTAACTAAGGTTGGCTTCCCAGGGAGCTCAGTGGTAAAGAATCAGCCTGCAAAGCAGGAGATGCAGGTTTGATCCCTGGATTGGGAAGATCTTCCTGGAGAAGAAAATGGCAACCCACTCCAGTATTCTTCCCTGGAGAAGCATATGGACAGAGGGGACTGGTGGGCTAGAGTCCATGGGGTCACATAGAGTTGGACGTTACTTAGTGACAAAATCAACAACAAGAACAACAGCTAGGGTTGAGGCAATCATGTCCCCTTATGTTTATTTTCATTGAGTATCAACTCTGACTAGGTTAAATTCATCAGTATACATATAAGGGACATCCCATAAGTGTTCCCTACAAAGGGGACAGAAAAACTATGGACCACCAGCCAAATCTGACTACGGCCTGTTTTTGTACAACCTGTGGGCTAAGCATGATTTTTGTTTTCAGGTGACTGAAAAGAATTAAAAGAAAGCTACTATTTCATGACGTGTGAAAATTGTATAAAATTCAAGCTTCAGTTTCTATAAGCACAGTTGAATGGAACCTTGCCACACTCATTTGCATTGTCTACAGCTGCTTTCACACTACATGGCAGAGCAGAGTAGGTCGGGTAGAAACAGAGGGAGCACAACACCTAGAATGTTTATTCTGATCCTTTGCAGAAAAAGTTTTCCAACACTGCTCTATGGTCATTAAGAGCATGGATAAGGAGGCTGCCTCAGTATGAAGGAGTAGGCTGCGTCCCAATTCCCTTCCTAAAACCATGATGTTTGCTTAGTTGCTTAGTCATGTGATATCTTCAAATTGGCACTGGCATCTGTCTTCTGCTCAAAATGAAAACATCCCTGGGAGGTCTCTTTAGTACTCCAGAAGAATACAATAAGGTGGGGAGGGGAGATGGAAGAAGGAAAAGGTGATCAAGGGAGTTGTCTTGTTGTTTCTCACATACTAACGATCTAAAGGTTGAACAGTAGCCTTCTGGTAAACTTAAGGGTTGAGCCAGATAATCTGGCTTCATTCTAGGTCTAAACTGCTCTGATATTCTCTGTTTTTATTCTCTTTCAGGCCTCAAGGGTTTCAAAATCTTACCCTTATCTTAATAAGCATAACTACGAAAATTGAAGTTGGCCTTAAAATATTAGGTTAGGGGTATCACTGACTTTTGTATAAGGACTGAAACCTTTAAAGGATATGACCTTTCCATATTCAAATGCTTACTTCCAAAGATTTGTCAGGAGCACACATATGCCAACAAGGAGTTTATACTTGTGGTTGACTACCAACAGACATTACCATTAGCATATAAGCTTCCCAATGAAACTGGGACTTCCTGTCATTAAATAGATAATTCCTCAAAGGCAGAATGCACATCAGCTTCTGCTGTCCTCAAAGGGCCTTGTATTTGTAGGATGACACCATAAACAGTGGTTGAGTAAATATTTTATTTATTCAGACAAGTTTACATTTTCATTTCATGTTGCATTTGTATGTTAATCCATAACATAATTCTGGATATTTTGATGCATTTTAATATGGTAATATTAAGCAAACATTTGCATGCACACATCACTACGAGAAAGCTGGCTTAAAATTTAACATTCAAAACACTAAGATCATGGCACACAGGCCCATCACTTCATGGCAAATAGATGGGGAAAAAAATGGAAACAGTGACAGACAATTTTCTTGGGCTCCAAAATCACTGCAGATGGTGACTGTAGCCATGAAATTAAAAGATGCTTGCTCCTTGGAAGAAAAGCTATGACCAACCTAGACAGCATATTAAAAAGCAGAGACATTACTTTGCCAACAAAGGTCAGTTCAGTTCAGTTCAGTCACTCAGTCATGTCTGACTCTTTGGGACACCATGGACTGCAGCATGCCAAGCTTCCCAGTCCATGACCAACTCAAAGAGCTTGGTTAAATTCATGCCCATTGAGTCAGTGATGCCACCCAATCATCTCATCCTCTGTCATCCCATTCTCCTCCTGGTTTCAGTCTTTCCCAGCATTAGGGTCTTTTCTAATGAGTCAGTTTTTTGAATCAAGTGGAGCTTGATTGAATCAAGTATTGCAGCTTCAGCTTCAGCATCAGTCCTTCCAATGAATATTCAGAACTGATTTCCTTTGGAATTGAATGGTTTGATCTCCTTGCAGTCCAAGGGACTCTCAAGAGTCTTCTCCAACACCACAGTTCAAAAGCATCAGTTCTTCGATGCTCAGCTTTCTTTATGGTCAAACTCTCACATCCATACATGACTACTGGAAAAACCATAGCTTTTACTAGATGGGCCTGTGTCAGAAAAGTCTCTCTTTTTAATATGCTGTCTAGGTTTGTCATTGGAGAAGGCAATGGCATGCCACTCCAGTATTCTTGCCTAGAGAATTCCAAGGATGGAGGAGCCTGGTGGGCCGCCATCTATGGCGGCGCACAGAGTTGGACATGACTGAAGCAACTTAGCAGCAGCAGCAGCAGCAGCAGGTTTGTCATAGCTTTTCTTCCAAGGAGCAAGCAGTCATGGCTGCAGTCACCATCTGCAGTGATTTTAGAGCCCAAGAAAATAAAGTCTGACACTGTTTCCACTATTTCCCCATCTATTTGCCATGAAGTGATGGGGCCAGATGCCATGATCTTACTGTTTTGAATGTTGAGTTTTAAGCCAACTTTTTCACTCTCATCTTTCACTTTCATCAAGAGGCTCTTTAGTTCTTCTTTGCTTTCTGACATATGGGTGGGGTCATATGCATATCTGAGGTTATTGATATTCCTCCCGGCAATCTTGATTCCAGCTTCTGCTTCACCCTGCCATCATGTCTCACGATGTACTCTGCATAGAAGTTAAATAAGCAGGGTGACAATATACAGCCTTGACATACTCCTTTCCCAGTTTGGAACCAGTCTGTTGTTCCATGTCTGGTTCTAACTGTTGCTTCTTGACCTGCATACAGATTTCTCAGGAGGCGGGTCAGGTGGTCTGGTATTCTCATCTCTTGAAGAACTTTCCACAGTTTGTTGTGATCCACACAGTCAAAGGCTTTGGCATAGTCTGTAAAGCAGAAGTAGATGTTTTTCTGGAACTCTCTTGCTTTTTAATGATCCAATAGATATTGGCAGTTTGATTTCTGGTTCCTCTGCCTTTTCTAAATCCAAGTTGAACATCTGGAAGTTCTCTGTTCATGTACTGTTGAACCCTAGCTTGGAGAATTTTGAGCATTACTTTGCTAGCGTATGAGATGAGTGCAATTATGTGGTAGTTTGAACCTTTTTTGGCATTGCCTTTCTTTGGGATTGGAATGAAAATGGACCTTTCCAGTCCTGTGGTCACTGCTGAGTTTCCAAATTTGCTGGAATCAAACCGAGGTCTCCTACATTGGAGGCAGATTCTTTACCTGCAATGTGAGTGAGTGAAGTCGCTCAGTTGTGTCTGAGTCTTTCTGACCCCATGGACTGTAGCCTACCAGGCTCCTCCCTCCATGGGATTCTCCAGGCAAGAGTACCCACTGGAGTGGGTTGCCATTTCCTTCTCCTACCTGCAATGTAGGTAAAGGGAAACCCCACCAAGAAAAGTCTCTATAGGCAAAGCTATGGTTTTTCCAGTAGTCATGTATAGATGTGAGCATTGGACCATGAAGAAGGCTGAGCACTAAAGAACTGATGTTTTTGAACTGTGGTGTTGGAGAAGACTCTTGAGAGTCCCTTGGACTGCAAAGAGATCAAGCCAGACAATCCTAAGGGAAATCAACCCTGACTATTCCTTGGAAGGACTGATGCTGAAGTTGAAACTCCAATACTTTGGCCAACCGATGCGAAGAGCTGACTCATTGGAAAAAATCCTGATGCTGGGAAAGATTGAAGGTGGGAGGAGAAGGGGACAATAGAGGATGAGATGGTTGGATGGCATCACTGACTCAATAGACATGAGTTTAAACAAGCTATAGGAGTTGGTGATGGGTGGGGAGGCCTGGTATGCTGCAGTCCATGGGTTAAAAAAGAGTTGGACATGACTGAGTGACTGAATAACAACAGCAATCATTATGTAATACATAAAAGTTTCAGCATATACAAATGAAATACAATAGGTACACTCAGTTCAGTTCAGTTCATTCGCTCAGTCGTGTCCAACTCTTTGCGACCCCATGAATCATAGCATGCCAGGCCTCCCTGTCCATCACCATCTCCCGGAGTTCACTTAAACTCACGTCCATCGATTCAGTGATCATCCTCTGTCGTCCCCTTCTCCTCCTGCCTCCAATCTGTCCCAGCATCAGAGTCTTTTCCAATGAGTCAACTCTTCGCATGAGGTGGCCAACACTGCTGATCCCTAAAAACCATTCCAGAGTTTTGGGTCACATAGACAAAATAACATTCATTCATGAAGTGAGAAACCTGTCATACGAAGTGAGCACTATGAAAATAGTTCCCCAAATGACAAATAAATATATTCCATTTGTAAATATACAAGCAAGAAAGTTGTAGGGAAGCAACACAGATGGTTTTAAACTATTGAATTTGGTAAACATTTGGGGACAAGACAAATGAAAAATACATCTCCTAAGTAATTATGAAGACACACTTTGGGTAACTCTCTTCTATAAGTTATTATTTTCCTTCTTAAAGTCAAAAATACTTATAAAAATTTTCTCATCAGAGCATGAATTCATAGGCAATTGCAGCAGGGTTATCTACAAAAGTCATCATCAGAGCCCATTGCAGTAAGAATTCACAGGAAGCTTGTACCATCAACATTTGTATGGAACGTACAATTAGCCACTAAAAGCACAAAATATTAGAATAATAGAAATACAGTGACTAAAGGTCTCTGTGCTTCAGGGACTTAACTCAAAATATAAATG
The DNA here is from genome assembly GCA_006408695.1 of Aepyceros melampus. Lineage (NCBI taxonomy): Eukaryota > Metazoa > Chordata > Mammalia > Artiodactyla > Bovidae > Aepyceros > Aepyceros melampus. Next base: position 63,165 of record SJXQ01002074.1, read on the forward strand.
TTCACTGACACAAAGACTCACTCTCAAATTCAAAGAAAACCTTCTTTTGTTGTTAAGAAGAGATATTGGGCCAAATAGATTCTACTAACCTTTGTCATCAGTGTCCTGGGTCCCAGAATGATGGCACTGTTCAGGGCTCTCGGTTCCATATAATGGAAACCAACTCTGATTACTTGAAAGCAAAAAGCAATTTTTCCTAAGAATGGGGAGTAATTTGCAGGATTCAGGCAGAGCTAATCAACCAGGCACAAAAGTGGGCAAAATGAAGGGAGGCCAGAACCACAGCCAAAATCATTACAATGGAACTCTATGTAGGACCTTATTGCGGCCACGTTATTCCAGCATCACTGCTAACCCTACCACCAGTAGACAGTGGAAATCACTGCAGCCACTACAAGATGAGTTCGAGAATGCCCCTCTACTTTGTATCACTGCCCTAGAGTCAAAGCCCGAGGGAGGAACACAGTAGACTTTGCTGTCCTTGTTCAGTTGCTAAGCTGTATCTGGCCCAGCAACCCTCTCTGCCATTTAGATTTCTCAGGCAAGAATCCTGGAGTGGGTTGCCATTTCCTTCTCCAGGGACAGTAGGCTTTGCTTTGGTCAGATACTTATTCCCTACCTTGCATCAGGGGAATGGGATAAGAACATCTTTTTTTTTTTTAAGAAATCTTTTTTTAAGATCTTGAAATAAATTTCCTTAATGAGAATCAAGGTCCTGCTCACCCTGATCTTTTTTTTCTTATATTTTAATAATTACTTATATTATTAATTATTTATTAATAATATTTATTTAGTTATTATTTAAATAAACCATATATACTTGATACTTATTTATTTAAATGATATTTATTTATACGGGATCTTAGTTGTAGCATCTTTCATTGCTACATGCAGGCCGAGTTGCTCTGCAGCATGTGGGAAATTAGGTCCCTGACTGGGTATTGAACCACATTTTCTGCATCGGAAGGCAGATCCTTAACCTCTGGAGCACCAGGAAAGTCCCACACTTCCTCTTATCTTAAGCTTCCTTCAAAACAAGGGTGGTTTTCAGATGTGAGATGAATGTCCGTTTGGTTGCCCTCCCCTTTTGCAAGGAAGTGCAAAATAAACACAGATATCACTGTTACACATGAGAGGGAATAAATGACAACACATGATGAAATATTATAATTCTAGGAACATACAACTGTTCCACGGTCAATCCTAACGGGGGAAGTAGCACTTCACTTCACTTCTGCATGTTGCTCTAGTTCTTCCAGAATTGAAACCAATGAGAAAGATCCCGAAGTTAGTTCCTCACATCCTTCTGCAGCCACCTGCTGCGGGCACCCCAGTTCCACTGGGCTGTGGCCATTGGGTAAGTTTGGGAGGACAGTAGAGGATGGCAAGTGGATCCGGTCCCAGGGAAAGGGGGAAAAGTCGTAATGTCCACATTCACCCAACAACGAAGTGTGTGAAGAGAGTTGTGTGGGGCCTTTAGCTTCAACTCCATAGGGACAGGGAGGTTCATAATGGGAGCATCCCTAACTAATGAGACAATTACAGAGGCCAGAACCGCAATATTGTCCATCAGTTCCTAACCAGTCCAGGTATGGAAGGCTAATCAATGACACCATTATGGGAGGCCAACGCTCTGACTTTGACTTTGAACTAGGAGGCCCCAGACTCCACGAGGGACCCTCACAGTGCCAGGAACCATCAAAATCTAGAGCCATCCAGCTTCTTCTCCTTAAAAAAAAAATTATTTGTTATTGAAGAATAATTGATTTACAGGATTTTGTTGTTTTCTGTCAAACTTCAACATGAATTAGGCATAAGTAAGCAGAGACATTACTTTGCTGACTAAGGTCCATCTAGTCAAGGCTATGGTTATTCCTGTGGTCATGTATGGATGTGAGAGTTGGACTGTGAAGAAGGCTGAGCGCAGAAGAATTGATGCTTTTGAACTGTGGTGTTGGAGAAGACTCTTCAGAGTCCCTTGGACTGCATGGAGATTCAACCAGTCCATTCTGAAGGAGATCAGCCCTGGGATTTCTTTGGAAGGAATGATGCTAAAGCTGAAACTCCAGTACTTTGGCCACCTCATGCAAGGAGTTGACTCATTGGAAAAGACCCTGATGCTGGGAGGGATTGGGGGCAGGAGGAGAAGGGGATGACCGAGGATGAGATGGCTGGATGGCATCACTGACTGGATGGACGTGAGTCTGAGTGAACTCCGGGAGCTGGTGATGGACAGGGAGGCCTGGCGTACTGCGATTCATGGGTCGCAAAGAGTCGGACACGACTGCGCGACTGAACTGAACTGAACTAATGTAAGGTCCCATGTTACTCTTTCCATACATCTCACCCTCTCCTCCCTTCTCCCTATTTCCATAAGTCTATTCTCTATGTCTATTTCTCTACTGTTGCCCTGTAAATAAATTCTTCAGTACCATTTTTCTAGATTCTGTATATATGCCTTAGAATATGATATTTATCTTTCTCTTTCTGACTTACTTCACTCTGTATAATAGGTTCTAGGTTCATCTACCTCATTAGAACTGACTCAAATGCATTCCTTTTTATGGCGAGTAGTATTCAATTGTGTATATGTACCACAACTTCTTTATCCGTTCATCTGTCAATGGACATCTAGGTTGCTTTCATGTTCTAGCTATTGTAAGTTGTGCTGCAATGAACAGTGGCATACATGTGTCTTTTTCAATTTTGGTTCCCTAAGGGTATATGCCTAGGAGTGGGATTGATGGATCATATGGTGGTTTTATTCCTAGGTTTTTAAGGAATCTCCATACTGTCTTCCATAATGGCTGTATCAATTTACATTCCCACCAACAGTGCAAGAGCATTCCCTTTCCTCCACACCCTCTCCAGCATTTATTGTTTGTAGACTTTTTAATGATGGCCATTCTGACTGGTGTGAGGTGTAGTTCTGAAGTTTGGATTTGCATTTCTCTAATAATGAGTGACGCTGGGCATGTTTTCATGTGTTTGTTAGCCATCTGTATGTCTTCTTTGGAGAAATGTCTGTTTAGGTCTTTTTCCCACTTTTTGATTTGTTTTTCTGGCTTTCAGTTGTATGAGCTGTTTGCATATTTTGAATATTAATCCTTTGTCAGTTGTTTCATTTGTTATTATTTTCTCCCATTCTGAGGGTTGTCTTTTCACCTTGCTTATATTTTCCTTTGCTGTGCAAAAGCTTTTAAGTTTAATCAGGTCCCACTTGTTTACTTTTATTTCCCTTACTCTAGGAGGTGGGTCACAGAGGATCTTGCTTTGATTTATGTCATCAAATGTCCTGCCTATGTTTTCCTCTAAGAGTTTTATAGTGTCTGGTCTTCCATTTAGGTCTTTAATCCATTTTGAGTTTATCTTTGTGTGTGGTGTTAGGAAGTGTTCTAATTTCATTCTTTTACATGTAGCTGTCCAGTGTTTCCAAAACCATTTATTGAAGAGGCTGCCTTTGTCCTATTGTATATTCTTGCCTCCTTTTCAAAAATAAGATGCCCATAGGTGCATGGGTTTATTTCTGGGCTTTCTAACTTGTTCCATTGGTATATATTTCTGTTTTTGTGCCAGTACCATACTGTCTTATGACTGTAGCTTTGCAGTGTAATCTGAAGTCAGGAAGGTTGTTTCCTCCAGCTCCATTCTCCGTTCTCAAAACTGCTTTGGCTATTCGAGTTTTTTTTGTGTTTCCATATGAATTGTGAAATTTTTTGTTCTAGTTCTGAGCCATTCAGCTTCTAATTGCTTCTCTTTCATAACTGAAAAGAACTAACTGTATTTCTAAACTTCTTTAGAATGCTTTGAAAACTTAGGGAATATTTTGCTCACTCGGTGGCTCAGCTGGATTGTGAAGTCCTGACAATTCATGCCAATAGATAATAAGACAAGAAGCATGGTTTTTGTTTAGAAAAAAAATGGCACTGTTTTAAAAGAGATATATATTTACTGACAAAGTGTACATTACCGTATGATAAGCACCTCCACTATCTTATTAAAAATGCCTTTAAACTATCCATATGCTTTTGATAGAATTATTTCCTAGTGACTGAAATGAGAAATGTTTGTCAAATTCAAGGGAAGGAGGTGGTCTTTGCTGCTGAGAAAAGGAATAAGTACTCAATCCTTATAGCAGAAATAGTAACCTGGAAAAAAATAGGCTGAATACAGTCCTGAATCAGGACAGGATTTATTTGGTTTGCTTCCTATTCTCAGGGCATAGGGATATCCCTGATGAACTGATGCCAATGAGTCCATGAGCATTCAGCCCAGCAGGGGAAAGGACTGGACCCACCACTCCAGAAGCCAATCCTTTTAAGGCTTGGCCAAAGCATACTGTAATTAGGCATTAACATCTAAAAAATAATAAGAGAATATAATTATAAAGCATGGGCTTCTCAGGTAGCATGGAGGTAAAGAATCTACCTGTCAATGCAAAAGATATGGCTTTGATCCCTGGGTGGGGAAGATACCTTAGAGGAGGAAATGGCAACCCACTCCAGTATTCTTGTCTGGAGAAGCTCATGGACAGAGAAGCCTGGTGGGCTATGGTCCGTGGGGTTGCAAATAGTCAAACACGACTGAGCATGCGCCGTGACTATAAAGCACTTGCAAAATGAGAAGACTACACGAGTATCCATCATTCACAATAACGATGCTCTAGGTAATTGCAACATTCAGGAAGCAGTTTAGTCCTAGGCAGCCTTGGCAGGGAGACCACTAATGTCCAAAAGGCTGAGCACTAAATGTTTCAATTCCTTTCTGGCTGGAAGACTGCCCAGAAAAGAAGGCAAGCCCACAGAGCTCTTGAGATGATTTCTGAGAGCTGCACTGAAGATGCAAACATTGCCAAGGAAATATCATTACATCTCCTTAACAGATATTTGGAGCAGCAGCCTCATTTTCAGATTTACAAAACAGGTCCCCTTCAGAGTCCTTAGAAGAAGAAACTGAGAAAACACTTAAATAAATCAAGGACTCAGCCACCTTTGCAACCACCTTCAAAATTACAATTAATTCAAGGAAGAGGTTAAAGGGCGTATGTTGTCTTTTAGGACAATTTCAACAAAAATTTCAATTCCTTTATATTCTGGTTATTTGAATGAATTATTTTCCTTAAGTAATCATGACATTTTGCAAACACTTGAATTTTTATTTTATATTTTATTTCTAATTATGCAAACATTTTCTTTGTAGCCTTTATCCAAATCTGGCAGTCTTTGTTCGTTTGTTCATTCTTTGAATGTCTACAGCACTGAGAGTGGTTGACGTCACTGTGCAGAGAGTATTTTTTGTTTCATTGCATTCTCTAATTTTTACGTGCATTTAGATTTTTCATCTCCACGATAAACCCCTAGAGACCAATGACAATATACTGGGTGCTGATTTGGCTTTCCTCTGGACTGACAGCAGTGCTCTCTCGTGGATCGGTTTGCTGTTGTTCAGTCGCTCAGTCATGTCTGACTCTTTGTGACCCCATGGACTGCAGCACACCAGGCCTCCCTGTCCATCACTGTCTCCTGGAATTTGCTCAAACTCATGTCCATTGTGTCGGTGATGCCATCCAACCATCTCATCGTCTGTTGTCCCCTTATTCTCCTGCCCTCAATCTTTCCCAGCATCAGGGTTTTTCCAGTGAGTCAGCTCTTCACATCAGGTGGCCAAAGTATTGGAGTTTCAGCTTCAACATCAGTCCTTCCAATGAACACCCATGACTGATTTCTTTTAGGATGGACTGGTTGGATTTCCTTTCTGTCCAAGGGACTCTCAAGTGTCTTCTCCAGTACCACAATTTGAAAGCATCAGTCCAATGAAACGATCCCTCATTAGAGCAATTTCATCAGGTAACTGATCCACTTTTTATACTGTAGATTGGTTACACGACAAAATGGCTCTAATGAGGGATCTTTTGATTGCACATTTCTATTCTTAACACTTAAAACACTTCAAGCAACATTTTAGATGTAATTTAGGCAGCAGTGAGGTTCACCTCTGCTCGAAAGTCCCTCCTTCTTAATATGTAGATTAATCATCTCAACAGCATTGCAAGGAAGAGCATTCAGTACCTGTGGCCAAAATCAAGTGCACTCAAGAACCTCCCAAGTTCTCATCTGTCTGACAGTTGACAGGTCATCCTGGCTCACTTAAAGGGAAGAAAAAGACCGGTAGTTTTTTCTAACAAAAATTTTTGGAACACTTTGAGGCCTTCCTTTTTGAGTGCTTTGATAAGAAATATATACCTGATTTTCCATTTATCTACAAATGCAATACAGAGTCAGTGCCCTCAAGCAACCAACACAGACACATTAAAGGAAAAAAACTGAAGAAAACTCATTCTTGTCTATTCCTAGATATCCGGTGCCAACAGTTTGAAATATTCTTTCAAGGTTTTTTCTGAGGCTCAAAAATATCAAAGCATGCTTATTCACATATAGTTTTGCTTCTTGTTTTGTTTTCAAAATTGAGATATTATGACACATATTCCTTTGTAAACTTGCTTCTTTTGTACTCAGCAATGCATAAGGGATGTTCCTCTGAATCGATGAAATATTAATTCTTCTTCTTTCTAGTAATTGTGTTATATTCCCTTGTATGGGGCTTCCCAGGGGGCTCACTGGTAAAGAATCCGCCTGCAAAGCCGGAGCTGCTGCTTTATCCCTGGGTCAGGTGTATCCCTTGGAGAAGGAAATGGCAACCCATTTCAGTATTTGTGCCTGGGAAATCTCATGGACAGAGAAACCTGGTGGGCAACAGTCCATGGTGTCACAAAAGGGTCAGACACAGTTTAACTACTGAGCATGCGCATAGTTGCAGATGACACCACCCTTATGGCAGAAAGTGAAGAAGAACCAAAGAATCTCTTGATGAAAGTGAAAGAAGAGAGTGAAAAAGTTGGCTTAAAGCTCAACATTCAGAAAACTAAGATCATAGCATCCAGTCCCATCACTTCATGGCAAATAGAAGGGGAAACAATGGAAACAGAGGCTTACTTTATTTTTTTGGGCTCCAAAATCACTGCAGATGGTGATTGCAGCCATGAAATTAAAAGATGCTTGCTCCTTTGAAGGAAAGTTATGACCAACCTGGATAGCATATTAAAAAGCAGAGACATTACTTTGCCGACTAAGGTCCGTCTAGTCAAGGCTATGGTTCTTCCTGTGGTCATGTATGGATGTGAGAGTTGGACTGTGAAGAAGGCTGAGCGCCAAAGAGTTGATGCTTTTGAACTGTGGTATTGGAGAAGACTCTTGAGAGTCCCTTGGACTGCAAGGAGATCCAACCAGTCCATTCTGAGGGAGATCAACCCTGGGATTTCTTTGGAAGGAATGATACTAAAACTGAAGCTCCAGTACTTTGGCCACCTTATGCGAAGAGTCGACTCATTGGAAAGGACCCTGATGCTGGGAGGGATTGGGGGCAGGAGGAGAAAGGGACGACCGAGGATGAGATGGCTGGATGGCATCACTGACTGGATGGACGTGAGTCTGAGTGAACTCCGGGAGTTGGTGATGGACAGGGAGGCCTGGCGTGCTGCAATTCATGGGGTCGCAAAGAGTCGGACACGACTGCATGACTGAACTGAACTGAACTGAAAGTTAATAAATATTTACTTAATTCAATTTCTTGAAACTACTTTCAATTTGAACTTTAAAACACTGCGATAGTCCCTGAGGCAATGAGAATATTCTACAATCATCCTTGATACTAGGGAATGTTCACACTTCTGAAATTCCTTTAAAATAATTAAAATAAGGAGTTGAATGTTCTGGCACAATTCTATTACTATGACCTAGAAATAAATATATTTCTATACAAACATTTTCTACCAGCTGTTTTGGGTAACACTGTCCAGGGAAAAGCTAACAGTGATTAAAATGTTTAGGAAAATGCTATTTTAAACTAAATATGCAATTTTTAAAATTCTGATTTTTGTGTGTGTTTGTGTGTGAAGGTGATCATTTCCTTACCTCTTTCCCTAGTTTCTCCTTAGGCAGTGAGGGTACCTCTCCAGACTGGTCATGGCAAGACAGAGAACCTCACCCTGCAGTCTCTCTATACCATATACGTAGAGTTCCTGGGAGATGCCTGTAGCATCTCCAGCATCCTGCCCACCCCTCCCCCAGCTCCTTTTTATCCCATGCACATGTCCTTGCTGAAACAGCAAGCAATCAGACAAGACAGAACTAAAAAATCATCCTTCTCACTTAGTCTGTGCCCTCAATCTTTTTTTGTTCTTTCAATCGAAATGAAAGTGACATTTGGATTCACCTGTTAATCATTCATGAGAAACTCTCTGCAAGTACAGGACAAAGTGGCTTAGTTTGAGCTTAGAAATCAGAGTGCGCCTTAAACACAGGCATTTGACAGATCGGTTCTCACCCCAAGCAGTAGAGTAAAACGAGGCCTGCCCTTCCTGTCTGTACATCAGGGAAACTCGAGGCCCACCCTGGGAAGTCAAAGCGGCCTGAGGCCGCTTCACACAGCCCGGTCTGAGCCCCTCCACCCAGCCACCAACCCCGACTCACTATTCAATAAGTACCTCACTTTCACAGTACATCAGAGGGATTCATAGGAACTAATGTCACAGGAATTATCTTTTTCTAACCAAGTGATATCCAGCATATTTGAGTATTCTTCCCCTTGGGGATAACTGTGCTAGAGACTGAGAAAAAAAGAAACTTTTTCTCAAAGACTAACATCTAGAACAATAGACCATTTCCTCAGAGAGAAGGACCACAGGATGCTAAGTGACAAAAGCCAAAAAGGGTCATCATTCCTATCCTCAGAAATGAGAGCTCCTGCACTTTCCAGAACAAAACCTCTTGGGCAGACAAGAGGACCAACTCAGTAAGAATTACCCTGGGCTTGGTCCTTTTTTTTTTTAAAGGACTGGCCTGGCTCAGACTTGCCTCATCGGATCATAAACATGTGTGTTCTGAAATCTACCCCTTTTGCAAGCATCCTAGAAGATTCTGATGGACACAAAAACTTTTAAAACCATAGGATTTCCCAGGCAAGAGTACTGGAGTGGGTTGCCATTTCCTTCTCCAGAGAATCTTCCTGACCCAGGGATCAAACCTGAGTCTCCAGCATCTCCTGCATTTGCAGGCATGTTCTTTATCACTGATACCACCTAGGAAGCTCAGTAGAAACCATAGTGGTACTCTAGCTGTGGTCCATAAACCAGCAGCATCCAGAGCACATGGATCTTATTACATATAGGATGGATGAACAAGTTCCTACTGCATAGCACAAGGAACTATATCCAATTTCCTGGGATTCACCATAATGGAAAACATTTCAAATAAAAAGAATGTGTGTAATGGAGTCACTTTGCTGTACAGCAGAAATTAACACAGCATTGTAAATCAACTATATTTCAATAATAATAATAATAAAGAACCAAAGCACCTGGGTCTTGTTAGAGATATACATTTTGTACCACTACAGACAGGCTGATTCAGAAATTCTGGCCAAGGCTCAGCAATCTCTGTTTAAGAAGTCTTCCAGGTGATCTTCATGTGTGGCAAAATTTGAGAAACACTGCCATAGCACACTTCTGTGGGACTCAGTTTGGAAAATATTGGAATGGCCAGTGAGAACACAAGAGTTTACAGACGGAAGCCATTTGAAACTGTGATAGCATGTATTAGTGGCTCCTTGAGAGAGGAGCTCACCTTTAGGGCAGAGATTTAAATTATGGATGATTTAGTGGAAAGAGAAGAAAGGGCACTTGAGACAAAGGGAAGAATGGGAGAAAACTGTAACTGGCAGAAATACAGGTCTGTCCAGATCTATAATCAGTTCAGCAAGCATGGAGGTTTCATGTCATTTTTGAGTTGCGGGAATTATAGTTGGACAGGTGTGCTCTTGGGATCTGGGAGAACTTAAGAGAACAATAAAGAGTGTGGACCTTCTTGTTCAGGCACTGGGGACACATCATAGGATGATGAGGTGAGGAATAAATACCAAGCTACAAGACTGTGTTTAGGAAATATGATTATGCATTGGTGAACATTGGGAAGCACAGTGGGGAGGTTGAAAGTGAGTAATTGAAAATCTTGCAAACCTCCCTGGTGGTCCAGGGGTTGAGAAACTGCCTGCCAGTACAGGGGACGTGGGTTTGGTCCCTGGTTGAGGAGCCGTCCACATGCTGCTGGGCAACTAAGCCACAATACTGCAGCCTGTGCACGCTACAGCTCGTGCTCTGCAACACGAGAAGCCCCCACAATAAGTCCACACGCTGCAACTGAAGAGCAGAGAAACCGCAGCTCGAGAAAACCCTCTCACAGCAGAAAGGCCCAGTGCAGCCCCCGCCCCCCAAAAGTCTTGCAGTATTCCGGAAATAAAGGGATGAGGCTTTGGGTAAAAAGTCTTGCAGTGTTCCAGAAATAAAAGGATGAGGGTTTGGGTTAGGGTGATGTCTGTGAGAAGCAAAGTAATCAAATAGATGTGAGTCTTCAAGAAGTAAAGATAGGCTGTACTTGGTGTTTGGATGGGGTAGGGAGAGAGTGAAGAAGAGAAAGAGAAGAAAGGGAGGGGAAAAATTAAGTGACCGAGGGTGACACTCCAGCTTCAAGACTAATAAACCAGGAGCATTAATGAACTTGGGCAGTTCTGAAGGGGGCTCAGGCTGGGGGAAACAGAGATTGGGTCTTTTGATTGTTTCTCAATCATCTCTACTCTTCACATCACTAGCAGTTGTCAGAACAAATCAATCTGCTATGAAGAAAAAGACAGTATTCTATGAGACATGTAGCAACTGAGTATCAGTCCTTTCCAGCTGACAAAGTCAGAAGTACAAAGAAGTTTTTGTTTCTTCATATATGTGAAGAATATATTTCTTCATATATGTGAAGAATATATATATTTCTTCATATAACAGCTGAAGTACAGCTGTGATTGTTATCCTCAACTCTTCAAGGAAATTCCTCTGGGAAGCTGGGATTCTGGCTTTCATTCTGGCTAGCTAAACACACCCTGGTTAATTGGATATATGCCTGAGCCAGATTACCTGGAATTTCAAATTTGCCAACAGAAAGCTTGTCTTTACTTTCCTTTGCTTTCTCACGAAAATATTTCAGTGAAAGAGGCCAACTTTGAAGAATTCTGGAAGCATGCTTTTGCTTCTGCCTCCTCTTATTAATGCTATGCAAGGATATGTATAAAACATAGGATAAAACATGTAAAATCTATCCATGGAATTCTCCAGGCAAGAATACTAGAATGGGTAGTATTCCCTTCTCCAAGGGATCTTCCCGAACCAGGGATCCAACCCAGATCTTCTGTATTTCAGGCCAATTCTTTACCCTCTGAGCCATCAGGGAAGCCCCCAAAACTGGGGAGGGGCACAGGAAAACCTGCACGGTGCCAGTATTCTGGCTTAATTCTCTTCTCCTTGGCAAGCTTTCTGGATTGTAAGCAATGCTAACATTCTTGGGTGTACTGATGGGTGCCTGAATAGTTAAAGAGCAGTAAAACATTAAAGGTCATTATTTGGTTTAGGATTTGGAGATGGCCTGGCTCTGTGCAGAACTGACTCAGAGACTCTGCTGAGCAGGGTGAGGCCCTGCACCTTGGAGAGGGTACTCAAAGAACGAGCAACACATAGCAGGGTGGGAGGTATGGACGCCTGGGGAAAACTGCTGCTGCCAACTAAGAGAGTCCCCAGTGACCAGAGCCATAAACTAAATACTTTAGTGCTGGATCATATAAATAAGCTCATAGATAAAAATTATATATGGGTTACAGGAGGCCCCCATCTGGAGAACTTTCAAAGATGTGAGTGTGTCCCTGTGTGCCAGGCGTTGGATTGTACTACTGTGATTTTCAAGGTACTGTACCATGAGATTAAAAATGTTTTTATTTTTTGTATTTGTTTTTAATGCATTATTTGTGTGATAAGTATTATAGACCTATTATTATTCAGTATTATGTAGCCTATTGTGTTAGTTGGGTACCTAGACTAACTTTGTTGGACTTACAAACAAATTGGACTTATGAGCCTGCCCTCAGAAAGGAATTCACTTGAATGCAGGGGACTTAACTATATACACAAAATTCCATACTTAAAAAAAAATGAGTCTCCATAGCCCATACTGACAGTATCAGTTTCCCGTGGCTGCTGTAACAAACTAGGGGACTTAATAGGAAATCTAAAGTCTAAAGGCTAGAGGTCTGGCATCAAGGTGTCAGCAGGGTGATGCTCTGTGATGGAATCTATTGGAGAACCTATTCTTTGTCTCTTTTAGCTCCTGGTGGCTCCACGCGGCTCTTGACCTGTGGCTGCATCATTCCAGCCACTGCCTTCATCTTCAAGTGGTCTTCTCCTCTGTGTCTTCTCTTCTTTCTCTTGTAAGAACATTTGTCTTTGGGTTTAGGACTCACCCCGATAACCCAGGATGATCTCATCTCAAGATCCTTATTTAATTACATCTGCAAAGACTCTTTTCCCAAATAATGTTACACTCACAGGGCGTAAGGGCTACGATGTGGATATAACTTTTGTGGTGCTTTCATTCAATCCACTATGTGTCTGCATCCTAAGTTGCTTCAGTCATGTCCCAACTCTTTGTGACCCTATGGACCATAGCCTGTCAGGCTCCTTTGTCCACGGGGATGCTCCAGGCAAGAATCCTGGGGTGGGTTGCCATGCCCTCCTCCAGCTGATCTTCCTAATCCAGAAATCAAACCCAAGTTTCTTGTCTCCTGCATTGGCAGGTGGGTTCTTTACCACTAGTGCCACCTGGAAAGTCCATTCAATCCACGACACCAATATAAATACAGATTGAATATGTAGGTAAATAGGTGGGTTGTTGTTGGTGGTGGTTTAATCACTAAATCGTGTCTAACTCTTGAGACCCCCATGGACTGTAGCCCGCCAGGTTTCTCTGTCCATGGGATTTCCCAGGCAAGAATAATGGAGTGAGTAGCCATTTCCTTCTTCCAGGGATCTTTCCGATCCAGGGATCAAACGTGTGTCCTACTGCATTACAGGTAGATTCTTTATCATCTGAGCCACCAGGGATTCCCAAGTAAGTAGGAGGGAATAGGCAAATTTCCAGCGCTTAAAATTCCAAGTAATATATGTAAATACTCCCCCTTCAAGGAGATGGAGCGCTAGTCCCCTCTCCTTAAATGTGGGCTGCACACAGTGAATTCTATCCAAACAGTCCAGTACTGGCTTCTACTCACTAGATGTCAGTAGAATCTGTTCCCTTCTCTACCTCACTGTGTGGACAACCAAATATGTATCCTACTGATATTGCCAAATATTAGTTACTATTACTGTAATTTACTATAATCTTTATTTTATAATAATTTCTTATCATTATTAAGCCTATTCTTCACCCTAAGAAAGATGAATAACATCCTACCAGTAAAGGACTTCCCTGGTGGCTCAGAGGTTAAAGTGTCTGCCTGGAATGCAGGAGACGAGGGTTCGATCCCTGGGTCGGGAAGATCCCCTGGAGAAGGAAATTGCAACCCACTCCAGTACTCTTGCCTGGAGAATCCCATGGAGGGAGGGGCCTGGTAGGCTACAGTCCATGGGGTCGCAAAGAGTCGGACACGACTGAACGACTTCACTTCACTTCACTTCACTTCACTTCACCAGTAAAGGTCTCAGTTCAGTTCAGTTCAGTCACTCAGTCATGTCTGACTGTTTGCAACCTCATGGGTTACAGCACACCAGGCCTCCCTGTCCATAACCAACTCCTGGAGCTTGTGCAAACTCATGTTCATTGAGTTGGTGATGCCATCCAATCATCTCATCCTCTGTCACCCCATTCTCCTCCCACCTACATCTTCCCAGCATCAGGGTCTTTTCCAATGAGTCAGTTCTTTGCATCAAGTGGCCAAAGTACTGGAGTTTCAGCTTCAGCATCAGTCCTTCCAATGAACACCCAGGACTGAGTTCCTTTAGGATGGACTGGTTGGATCTCCTCGCAGTCCAAGGGACTCTCAAGAGTCTTCTCCAACAGCACAGTTCAAAAGCATCAGTTCTTTGATGCTCAGCTTTCTTTATAGTCCAACTCTCACATCCATATATGACCACTAGAAAAACCATAGCCTTGACTAGACGGACCTTCCTTTGTTGGCAAAGGAATGTCTCTACTTTTTAATATGCTGTCTAGGTTGGTCATAACTTTTCTTCCAAGGAGCAAGCATCTTTTAATTTCATGACTGCAATCACCATCTGCCCGGCCCCCTAAATCCTGAACAGTGGATGCTGCCCAGGAGAGCAGCGCATTGCATGTTGACACCGCATCCTGAGTGTCATCTGTGACCTAAGCTGTTGTTGTTTAGTTGCTCAGTCATGTCTGGTTCTTTGTGACCCCATGGACTGTAGCCCACCAGGCTCCTCTGTCTGTGGAATTCTCCAGGCAAGAATACTCGGTTGGGTTGTCATTTCCTTCTTCAGGGGATCTTCCCAACCCGGGGATTGAACCTGTGTCTCCTGCATTGGTGGGCAGATTCTTTTTTCTTTTTACCACTGAGTCACCTGGGAAGCTTGTGACATAAGCTGAGTAATCAGCTTTTTGAACAGCCAGCTTTGTTGAGATTCAATCAGGAGCAGGCTTTATTTTTCTCCAGTCACTTACTCCCAGCATGCCCCATCTGAGTTCTGTTCTCACTCCCTGAGGGCATCTCAGACAGAAAAAGGAGCTTTTAGGTCAGTGTCAGTCGTTAGAAGAGCCTCCTTGTATTATGACCCCAGCAGACCTAACTCACTAATTTAATGTAAGCTTCAACCTCAGGTCCGTTTCAGAACACAAGCCTGGGCTTTGAGTGGTGCTGTCCACTCCTCCTCTTCCTTTAGCTAATGCACCTCTAGCCAGGGAGGCTGATCCCCCTCCCTTCTGGGGATCATAGTCAGACTCTCAGAGGTTACCCTGGAAGCCGACTCCTCACTTGGCCTCCTGTTGTTTTTGTTCAGTTGCTCAATCATGTCCAACTCTTTGCAACTCTATGCACTGCAGCCCTCCAAGCCTCCCTGCCCCTGTCTGTGAATCGGGGGTCCTAGATTCACTCAATTCCAAGAGACAATCACTTGTGAGACACAACCCCCAAATGGGGCAAAATAAAGACATATCAAAACCGTAAACATCTGTATTAACAGTGAAGTGCTTCCTGCTTTTAGAAACATTGAAGTGCGCAGGAAAACCAGGAAATCAGCCATTAAAGGGCACCTGTGTGTGTGTGTGTGTGTGTGTGCGGCACTCAGTCATGTCTGCCTCTTTGCTATCCCTGGGACTGTAGCCCTCCAGGTTCCTCTGTTCATAGAATTTTCCAGGCAAGAACACTGGAGTGGTTTTCTGTTTTCTCTTCCAGGGGATCTTCCCACCCCAGGGACTGAACCCACATCTCTGTGTCTCCTGCACTGACAGGCAGATTCCTTACCACTAGCGCCACCTGGGAAGCCAAAATTAGGGAAAAAGACTTTGGAAAGTCCTTTTAGCTAACCACATGCATTCAGTTTGGCCGCTATACTCCTGCCTAAATCAAAGGAAGTCTGGCTAATTTTAAAGATTGGACTTTTTTTTTTTTCATTTTCAATGGCATTCCTTCAGTGGGAGTGAATTATAATTTGCCAGTAGTACAAATAAGAGAAAGGAAAAGTGCATGTAATTTGCATACTAAAAACTGGAATACTAATGAAGACAAATCATTTTTCTTGGTGGAATGGTCTACCAAGATCCTTCCTTTCACTCTAACTTGGCTTAGAAAAAAATTGAAACAAACAAAAAGAGAGGAAACAGGAATTTCATTTGGAAAGTGCCTTAGAGTTGTGATTTTTAGGCCTGACTTGCAGTATCTGCCTCTATCTTTTTAAATATATGGTGCGTTCAACCAAGTTTCTTATGCTTGAAACCAGATCTTGTAAGAATTAGAAATTAGTATATACCCAATTACAGAGAATAGTCTAATTTGGGATTTAATACATCATATACTGAAAACTGAATTGTATGAGACACTGTGAGCAAATGAAACCCAGTCTTTGGAGTCAGCAAAAGTAGGTTGGAACTGAACTCTGTGTCTTGCTTGGGTATGCTGCTTCTCCTCCTGTGTTTCTGTTTTTGATTTATAAAATGGTACAGACAGTTCCTAGATATTAAATATAGGACTCAAATGAAGTGTGTTAAACAACTTATCCAGTACCAAGCATTCAGTAGGTTTTTAAATCTATTCTGTTCTCATGGCCTCTTAAAAAAAATTACAGAGTTTCAAAGTAAATTTTTATTTTAAAGTGAATGAATTAATTAAGCTGCTTTAGATTTCAACATTCATGGGAAATTAGAGAGAATGTTGTGTTTTTAAAAAAGTTTTATTGATTTATTTTTGGCTGTGCTGGGTGTCCCTTGCTGTGCGAGGGCTTTCTCTAGTTGGCAGCAAGCATGGGCTACTCTCTGTTGCCGTGCACGAGCTTCTCATTGCAGTGGCTTCTCTTGCTGCAGAGCATTAGGTGTGTAGTTGTGGCACACGAGCTCAGTAGTTGTGGTGCACGGGCTTAGCTGCTCTGAGTTGTGTGGGATCTTCCCGGACCAGGGATTGAACCTGTGTCACCTGCATTGGCAGATTCTTAACCACTGGACCACCAGGGAAGTCCCAGAACTTGGTTTTTATTTACCAATTTAACAAGCAAATGGTATCTACCTAATGCCAGACACAATACAAGGGGCAACTGAAGATGGCAGGTGCCCTCAGAGACTGATTGTCTAGGAAGCTCCATGGCGATGGGGGGACTGGAGGTCTGTGAGTTGTTGGTGAGGCAGGGGTGGAGTCAAGGAGAGGTGGGTGCCATATTCTGCAGAATGGAAACAATCTATTATCATCACACCCATCAGTCAAGGACCCAGGGAAGAGACTATGATTCTATCTGCTTAACTACTGGAGAATCAAAAGGTCCAGAAATGTGTGGGATCCTTCGAGTTCATTCATCAAGGGACTTCCTTCAAGGCTTCAGATCAGCTTCCTGCCTTACTTGGCTTCCAGGATTTCATTTCCTGCAGTTCTTGTGCTTTTCATTGTATTTCATGACTCTCCCTTATATCAAGTCTGATTCCTGATGCCTCTTCCCAAGACCATGCTCCCTGGAAAAGACTTGGCAATGCCCATGGACTCGAAGTTTGCAAAAGCAATGTCTTTACAGGAGCATCCTTGGAGGCTCACTCTAAACCAGGGGCTTACCTTTTGGGACTTGGTGTTTCTAGAGTTGCAATCACCTTGTGATATCATTGCAAAGAAAGCATCTAGGATCAAATTTAAGTTTCAAGTAGAAGGAAGGGGAAAGGCCTGGGATGTGAAGCTGCTAAGTCACAGTGGAAGACGGTGAACCTTGATATTTGGCAAGATGAAGCCACTGGCCTTGGAAACAAGGGCAGGAACTCGACAGATTCACACACCAGCTCTTGACCTCTGAGTGTGGAAGCTGACGGATGCATTGTACACCTGATCTCAAGCACAGTTGAAGTTCCCTGGAGTTCTGGCTCGAGGAAGGCTGATAGGGATCAAAATAAAGAGGAAATCTGCTGCCTGGGGCAGGCTCCTGGAGCTGGAAAGAAAATAGAATGGGAAAATTTAAAAGGTCAATTTGGCAGGGGCTCAAATAGAGAGGAAGAAAGCCATCCTATGAGACTGGTGAGGTAAGGAAAGGAGTAGAACACCAGTTTAAACACCAAAGAGGATCTCAGACCAAGACAAGGACCTGAGCTCAGCTCCTCACACAGAAACAACAAAATCACAACTAATGGCTGAACAACTGTAGACAGAAAAGGCTGGAGATGACCAGAAAGGATATTCTACTCCCAAAGGCGAGGAAGAAGCCACAGGGAGATGGAGTGAGAAGGAGTGGCAGCCCACTCCAGTGTTCTTGCCTGGGAAATCCCACGGACAAGGACCCTGGTGGGCTACAGAATGCTGAACCCCACGTCAGGCTTCCCAGTCTACAGGTCTGGCACTGGGGAAAAAACATCTGTAAAATACGGAGATGTATATATTTGTTGTGTTGTATACTCAGTCGTGCCCCTCTTTGTGACCCCATGGACTGTAGCCTGCCAGGCTCCTCTGTCCATGGAATTCTCCAGGCAAGAACACTGGAGTGGGTTACCATTTCCTTCTCCAAGGGATCTTCCCGACCCAGGGATCGAACTTGTGTTTCTTATGTCTCCTGCATTGGCCACTGCACCACCTGGGAAAACTATATATACACACCTAAATTAGTTTGCTGTACACCTGAAACTAACACAACATTGTGAGTCAGCTATAACACAAAATAAAAAATTAAAAAAAAAATCAAGGCACTTTTGTGCATTCAAGTCACTTAGTGCACAGTTGGACATGTGGCTCTGGATCTCAGGAGAGGTTTTGGATTGAAAAATTAAAAAACAAAATTAAAAAATTTGTTATTCTTTAACCACAGCAACAAATATCTAAAAAATAAAGAGAATCCACCCCACCCCCACCCGCCGCCCCCACCCAATAACACTGAAAAGAACATTTGAAAGAGGAGGCTTCGGAAGATTTAGAAGCCCTCCCTCTGGGCCACCATGCCTCTGTTCTGACATTTCTCTGCCTGCTTTGATTTTTCTTTTTGAACTGCAGATTCACACTTGGCTCAGCAATGAGCAGACTCCGAGACCTGGCCCATTGCCCCTTCAGATAGTCACTCCTAACCGAGGCTGATTTATGTGTAGATTGTCTCTGCGTAACAGGCGACACCTCGTGAATTGGCTGCCCTTCGTTGTCAACGCGAGTCCCCAGTAAGACCGGAAACCTTGCTTTCTCGCCCTCCTGGTGACTCTGCACCTGTGATTCACGGTGCCTCCTTGCTCACCCCTTGACTTGCTGGCAGAGACTCAGGCTGCTTGTGGTAAGCGCTCCCCTCTCCACAGCTGCCCTCTCAGAATTCATTTCCAGAGGCAGAGGGCACAGGCGTAGACACGGGCACCTCCATCATCACATCTGATGAAAATAGTCACCAGGAGTTGGATCAGACTGGGCCCTTGCTGGGGGACTTCTGTTGAACCATCCCAAGCTGTTGACACCTCTGTATCTCATTTGGCAAGTTATCCTCTCTTATCCTAGGACTGAACGACTTTGGGATAAACTCTCGTCCAAGGTTGGGTCAGTAGCTCTGACTGGATGCTTCTGAAAGAGAGAGAGAGAGGAGTTTTCAAGGCTAAGACCTTCCAGGAAAATAATTTGAGACTAATTAAAAATAATTTAACTTTAAATACAGGTGAGGTTCCCAAGGCAACAGACCTCCCTTCTGACAGCAAGATTTAAAAAATTACATTCAAAAAAACCCAGTGCTATCAAGCCCAGTTTGCAAGCACTTGGCTTTCCTTTGAATTTTTGCAGGAAATATAAATTGCAACACATTACACGGAACCTCACCCAGAAGCACAAGCCCAAGTGCTTACAGGGCACAATCTTGATGTTCTCAGTCTGCCCTCAGTAACTGATACATTCTCATGACCATGAATAATCTGCAATCCAAGTGCATGCATGATTAAAAGTTTCTCCCAAGAGTCTAAAAATAATACTGTGAGATTCTCTTATGAGTTGACTCAGATACTCTTTGGTTCTTAGAACACAAGAAAAAAAAAATGGATGTAAAATGAGTGTATTCCTGTAATTTTCCTATTCTAACCTAATTATTTTATTTCATCATCTGTAGCCTACTAATTGCAAGTGTTGGAAATAATGTGTTAATAAACACTGGATTCCCTGGTAGCTCAGATGGTAAAGAGTCTGCCTGCAATGCAGGAGACCCGGGTTCAACCCCTGGGTCAGGAAGATCCTCTGGAGAAGGAAATGGCAACCCACTCCAGTATTCTTGCCTAGAAAATCCCATGGACAGAGGAGCCTGGACATACCATGGGGTCGCAAAGAGTCAATAAACATGATATTCCATTAACATTTTAAGTGCTTTAATAACTTATTTATTCCCCAAAACTGTCTTAGAATATTCATTATGATTACAACCCCCCTTTTAAAAATGGATGAAACAAGGGCACAGAGATGTTAAGTGGCTTAGCCAAGATCACACAGTTTCTCTACTAAGAGGCTGAGCCTGCATTCTCGCCCGGATGTTTTAGGTTTTCTGTCTGTACTCTTACCTAGTATACCATTAGGTCTCCTTACATACATCATGTGAGTAAAAAAGTGAAACTTTTTCGACACGTTCGGAAAAGTATTTTTATTTGTTTTGTTACTGGTGGTGGTGGTGGTGGGGGAGCAGGTTCAGAGAGTCTCCAAGCAACATTCGATAATTATGTGGTTACTGCTGCTGCTAAGTCGTCTCCGACTCTGTGTGATCCCATAGACGGCTGCCCACCAGGCTGCCCCGTCCCTGGGATTCTCCAGGCAAGAACACTGGAGTGGGTTGCCATTTCCTTCTCCAGTGCATGAAGGTGAAAAGTGAAAGTGAAGTCACTCAGTCGTCTCTGACTCCTAGCGACCCCATGGACTGCAGCTTACCAGGCTCCCCTGTCCCTGGGATTCTCCAGGCAAGAACACTGGAGTGGGTTATTATGCGGTTACTTGTATTGAAAAGGACCTTAGAGACCATCTCATTTATTCCCTTCCTATTTTTAACAAGGAAATTGAGGCTCAACAAAGAGATTTCCTGGAGCTAGGATTTGGGTTTTTTCCCTCCCTATAATTGTGATGAGAGAACCAAGAAACAGGTGCCTGGATTCAGGTACCAAATACCATTAATTAACCTTGGGTTAATCCCAAACAATTCTCTTGGCTCTAAAATGAAAAACTTAAAATAGATGTGTGCCAGGGTTTCTGTAGGCTCTACTTTCTGTGATTTTAAATTGAGTGATGTGCCCAGGGTCAGATAGTTTTGTACACAAGAGAAACAGAGGAAAGGTGGGAAAGTCAAGTCTAATTTCTAAGAGTCTGATAAAGTAGAGTGATACCATCACTTGAGTGGAAGCAGAGTTCTGCTGTTCTCCTCTAGGGGCTGGTGTGAGGGGCAAGAAAGGAGGACAACAGAATATTAACACCTTCACCTGATTTTGGTGTGAGTTAGAGCAGGACCCAGAGGGGAACACCCACTGCCGAAGGAAGCCCAGTAATGAATCCCAAGGGAGGGAGGCTGGGAGCTGAACTGGACCTGGAATTCTAAATAGCTATGCACAGCTGAGCACAGAGGAATTAGCTTTACTGGTGGAGAAGGCAATGGCCCCCACTCCAGTACTCTTGCCTGGAAAATCCCAAGGATGGAGGAGCCTGGTGGGCTACAGTCCATGGGGTCGCTAAGAGTCGGACACGACTGAACGACTTCACTTTCACTTTTCACTTTCATGCATTGGAGAAGGAAATGGCAACCCACTCCAGTGTTCTTGCCTGGAGAATCCCAGGGACGGGGGAGCCTGGTGGGCTGCCATCTATGGGGTCGCACAGGGTCGGACACGACTGAAGTGACTTAGCAGCAGCAGCAGCAGCACGGAAGCCTGAGGGTTGAGGGCTTATAAAACTGCAGAAGAGAACTGTGGAAAAGAAAGAAGATGGCCAAGCAACATGTAGGGATGACTAAAGAAATGAAATTGTCTTCTGTTCTTCTTTGCCTATGAAAAATAACAGCCTCCCATGAAATATATTGCCCCTCCAAAATGAAAAATTCAGCAAACTGTTACCCTGATGCCTTATTTGGGAAGGATTTTGCAAAGGTAAAAAGACAGTGAAAGTGCTGCCCTCAATATGCCAACTAATTTGTAAAACTCAGCAGTGGCCACAGGACTGGAAAAGGTCAGTTTTCATTCCAATCCCAAAGAAAGGCAATGCCAAAGAATGCTGAAACTACTGCACAATTGCACTCATCTCACATGCTAGTAAAGTAATGCTCAAAATTCTCCAAGCCAGGCTTCAACAATATGTGAACTGTGAACTTCCAAGTGTTCAAGCTGGATTTAGGAAAGGCAGAGGAACCAGATATCAAATTGCCAACATCTGCTGGATCATCGAAAAGCAAAAGAATTCCAGGAAAACATCTACTTCTGCTTTATTGACTTGGCCAAAGCCTTTGACTGTGTGGACCACAACAAACTCCAGAAAACTCTTAAAGAGATGGGAATACCAGACCACCTGACCTGCCTTTTGAGAAATCTTTTGAGAACTGGACCTGGAACAACAGACTGGTTCCAAATCAGGAAAGGAGTACTTCAAGGTTGTATACTGTCACCCTGCTTATTTAACTTCTGTGCAGAGTACATCATGAGAAACACTGGGCTGGATGAAGCACAAGTTAGAATCAAGATTTCTGGGAGAAATATCAATAACCTCAGAGATTCAGATGACACCACCTTTATGGTAGAAAGCAAGGAAGAACTAAAGAGCCTTTTGATGAAAGTGAAAGAGGAGAGTGAAAAAGTTGGCTTAAAACTCAACATTCAGAAAACTAAGATCATGGCATCTGGTCCCATCATGTCATGGCAAACAGATGGGGAAACAGTGGAAACAGTAACAGACTTTATTTTTTTGGGCTCCAAAATCACTGCAGGTGGTGATTGCAACCATGAAGAAGATGCTTGCTCCTTGGAAGAAAAGTTATGACCAACCTAGACAGCATGTTAAAAAGCAGACACATTACTTTGCCAACAAAGGTCCTTCTTGTCAAAGCTATGGTTTTTCCAGTAGTCACGTATGGATGTGAGAGTTGGACTATAAAGAAAACTGAGTGCTGAAGAATTGGTGCTTTTGAACTGTGGTGTTGGAGAAGACTCTTGAGAGTCCTTTGGGCAGGAAAGAGATCCAACAGGTCCATCCTAAAGGAAATAAGTCCTGAATATTCATTGGAAGGACTGTTGCTGAAGCTGAAACTCCAACACTTTAGCCCCCTGATATGAAGAGCTGACTCATTTGAAAAGACCCTCATGCTGGGAAAGATTGAAGGTGGGAGAAGGGGACAACAGAGGATGAGATGGTTGAATGACATCACCAACTTGATGAACATGAGTTTGAGCAAGCTCCGGGAGTTGGTGATGGACTGGAGGCCTGGTGTGCTGCAGTCCATGGGGCTGCAGAGTTGGACGTGACTGAGCAACTGAACTGAACTGAAAAAGACAGGGAGGTCAAGTTCCACATCTGGTTTGAAAGTGAACACAGAGAATAACAGTAGGAGGGAAGATGGAATTAAAATATATGAATTTCCCAGGAGCAGAAGACCAAGTCTGAGTGACCTTGAGAACATGAACTTCTAGACATTGGCAAAAATTTTGGTGAGGCTATTGGACCTCCTTCAGAGTTTTGGCTTGACCCCAGAATACTGTTACCTTCTCTACAAGAATAGTATGAGTCTGGGGTGACATCTGAATTATAGCTGGCACAGTTAGTTAAATAGCAGAATGAAGGCTCCCCAATCTAGACGCTTGGGGGAAAA
Organism: Aepyceros melampus; assembly: GCA_006408695.1. NCBI lineage: Eukaryota > Metazoa > Chordata > Mammalia > Artiodactyla > Bovidae > Aepyceros > Aepyceros melampus. The sequence goes on from SJXQ01002074.1 coordinate 86,563, forward strand.
ATGAATGAACTCAGTGTTGGCATCATGGACATTCTGAGGAGGATAACTCTGTTATGGGGTGGCTTTCATGTGCATGGTAAGAGAGTAAGGAGCATCTCCGGCCACTACCCCTTGGACACCTTGCCCGAGTTGTGACAACCAAAAATGTCTTCAAATATTCCCAAATATTCCCTGGGGGCAATGGTGTTCCCAGCTTAGAACCACTGAAGAGTGAAATGATCTTAACTCAGAGTGAGATATTGAAACACAAACAAAACAAAACCCCAAAACAACAAAAACCCCAATAGTCAAAACCAACCTCTCATGTATCCCCTTAAGGTACTTTACTCATGTTGTTGCTCAGTTGGTCGGTCAGGTCCCATTTTTTCCCACTAGCCTTCCCTATCTTCCCAGGCTTCACTATCTCCCAGAGTTTGCTCAAACTCACATCCATTGAGTTGATGATGCCATCCAACCATCTCATCTTCTGTCATCCCCTTCTCCGTTTGCCTTTCATTTTCCAGCATCAGAGTCTCTTCCAATGACTTAGCTCTTTGCATCAGGTGGCCAAAGTATTGGAGTTTCAGCTTCAGTGTCAGTCCTTCCAGTGAATATTTAGGGTTGATTGTCTTTAGGATTGACTGGTTTGATCTCTTGTAGTCCAAAGGACTCCCAAGGGTCTTCTCCAGTCCAATTGGAAAGGATTGTCCTCAGCCTTCTTTCTGGTCCAACTCTCACACCCATACATGACTACTGGAAAAACCATAGCTTTGACATTTGTCAGTAAGGTGATGGCTCTGCTTCTTAGCATGCTGTCTATGTTTGTCATAGCTTTCCTTCCAAGGAGCAAGCATTTTTTAATTTCATGGCTACAGTCACTGTCTGCAGTGATTTTGGAGCCCAAGAAATTAAAATCTGCCACTGCTTCTACTTTTTCCCCATCTATTTGCCATGAAGTGATGGGACCTGATTCCATGATCTTAGTTTTTTGAATGTTGAGTTTTAAGCCAGCTTTTTCACTCTCCTCTTTCACCTTCATGTTAAGCTAAATAAAATTGGCAAGGGACTTCCCTGGCAGTCTGCTGATTAAGACTCCATGCTTCCAATGCAGGGGGCATGGGTTCAATCCCTGGTCTGGGAGCTAAGATTCCATATGACACACAGTGCTATCAAAAAAAAAAAAAAAAACGGTAATGATTATATTCAAAGCTTTTTCATAAGTGCTTTGAATATAATCATATAAAAATAAATATAATTATTCTAACAAGTATCCTTCAGATTCCCATTGTTTCTTCAAATTTTATATTTTAAATACCCATCATTTTTCCCTCTTAGGGCTGTCAGCTTTCTTCCCCAGTTAAAATTTAGCGAAAGAGTTATTATTTCATTTTTCCCCTTGTCAAAGTTTAATCAGGCTGATTACTGGATTGAAAATGAATGGCTGTAAAATGCTAGTTTCTAAAAAGAGATCAATCAACACAATTGTGCACACCTGATAAAGGGTTCCAACAGCAGGTCCCCCGTTCCAGGAAATGTGGACTTCAGGACAGTTTCACCGCATAATAGGTCAACCTTCCTATTATCAGAAAAACCTGTTAACTAATTTCTCCCTCCCTGAGGGAATTATAATAGCTAATTAAGTGAAGTGCTGCATCAAAAATTTTTAACTCTCATTATGAGGTGCTGACGGTTAGGGGTGGAGGGCCTGAAAAATCTCAAGTTAATAGAAGTGTTACAGGTTGAACCATGTGCACCCCAAATTCATATATTAATGTCCAAACCCCCAGTACCCCAGATTGTGACCTGATTTGGTAGTAGGGTTATAGTAGATGTAATGAGTTAGGACAAGGTCATCCTGGAGTAGAAAGAAATTGTTGGTCACCGAGTCGTGTCTGACTCTTTGCGACCCATGGACTGTAGCCCACCAGACTGCCCTCTCCATGGAATTCCCCAGGCAAGAATACTGGAGTGGATAGCCATTCCCTACTCCAAGGGACCTTCCCGACCCAGAGATTGAACCTGGGTCCCTTGCATTGCAGGCAGATTCTTTACTGTCTGAGCCCCCAGGGAAGCCCCATATTGGAGTAGGAAGAGCCCATAATCTAACATGACTGATGCCCTTTAGAAAAGGGGGACATTAGCACACAGACCTGCACACAGGGAGAAGGCCATGTGAAGATGAAGACAGAGATTTGGTCTACATGCCAAAGCACAGCACAGATTATCAGAAAACCACCAGAATCTGAAGTGAGGCCCAGAAAAAGTCTTCCTCACAGGCTTTCAAAGGAACTGACCTTGCTAACACCTGATCTAGGACTTCTAGCCTCCAGAACTGTGAGACAATGCATTTCTCTGGTCAGAGCAGTCTTAGTAAACTTATTATATATAAGCTGTTCTGATTTATCTTTGCCCTGCCATAGTCAGGGAATGTAGCAAAATAATCCTCCATCAGACCAGACATGACTGCAGTGATATCTCCTAGTAGGCTCAAACAAATAGTATCAGTGTAGATAACCTTAAAAAGTGAGTAGTTTTAAGACTCGCTCGTCTACACAATCAGCTGCATGAAAACTCAGAAGCCCTAGGAACTCTGACACTTCCCAGATGACTTCTGGCTTTCAACCATGATTTTTTACATGGTTAAGCTCAAAGCCATTGTTCACTGTGAACAGCTCTAAAACTGTTTCCTTTACTAATCCTGGATTACCAAGGTTTTCCAGAGAAGTAGAACCAATGGGTTCCTTTGTATGAATACATAAGAACATATAACTTTATATATAAATTTAGATGTGAGGAAAGGCAGGGAGACTAGAAACCGGCCGTCCTTGTCAGGCCCCATAGTAACAACTTGCATGAGTTACCTTGCACATGAGGTCCTAATAAAGAACTTGGAACAAGCTGCCACCAATAGGAAGAGTTTGGGGAGAGTCAAAAGGAGAAAGGAGATACCACCAATGCATGTGTCCAGCCAGCCTTCCAGAATCCATCTTGGCCTTGTGATGCATGCGCTACCAGGAAGGGCCCTGAGTCAAGAATCCTTCACCAGAAACAATCTGGAAACTCACCCCATCACCGTAAAACCTATAGACTCGAGCCACAGGGTAGAGCAGTCCTCCTGGGTTCCTTTGCCCTCCTGCTCTCTGCCCAGGCGCCCCTTCCTAATCAAGTCTCTTCCTTTGTCAGCATGTGTGTCTTAGACAATTCATTTCTGCATGTTAGACAAAAGCCCTAGAAGGGGTTCCCCTTCTTGCAACAGAGAGAGGATTTACTATAAGGAAGTGGCTCACGTGACTATGGAGGCTGCGAGATCCCACCATCTGCCATTCGCAAGCTGGAGACCCAGGAAAGCAAATTTGGACACGAGAAGCAGGGAAGCTTATGGTATACATCCCCATCTGAGGACAGGAAAAGATGAGATGAGATGCCCCAGCTCAAGCAGTGAGTCAGGAGAAAAGGGGGCAAATTTCTCTTCCTTCCGTCTTTTGTTCTATTCAGACCCTCAATGGATTGCACGACTCATTCTGTTTGTGTGCTTGCTCAGTCGTGTCCAACTCCATGGATTGCAACCCACCAGGCTCCTCTGTCCATGGAGTTCTCCAGGCAAGAATACTGAAGTGGGTTGCCATTTCCTCCTCCAGGGCATTTTCCTGATCCAGGGATGGAACCTACATTACCTGCATTGGCAGGCCGATTCTTTACCGCGGAGCCACGGGGGAAGCCGTATCACTTACAGAGCTGCAACTAAAGGAAGACTCAGTGTTCTCAAATGTCTTATTTAAGTGGTTATAAGGAAAGTGACTTCAGAAAATGCACAATGTTTTCCAAAGGGGTTCAGTTCTCTTTCCCAAATCTTTAACTTCCTGATTTAACAAGTTTAGCAAAGATAATCCATACCTATCACGTGGACAATGTTTTGAATCAAATTTATAAACTGTGTTGTGAGGCATTTTCTCAGGGTAAAAATATGAATGAAACGCATATTTTGGCCTTCCTGAGTCTCCAGCTTGCGAATGGCAGATGATGGGATCTCTCAGCCTCCATAATAGCATGAGCCACTTCCTTATAATAAATCTTTTGTCTGTTGCAGAAAAGGTGACCCCTTCTGGGGCCTGAGAGTGGGCTCTTGGTCCAAAAAAAACTTCAGGTCCAAAAAAAACTTGTTGAATCAATAAGGTCACTGAACTACCATTCCGAAAAGAGTAGGCTGAGCGTGAGGCCCTAGGAACATGAGTTCAGGTATTACAAAAGGCAAAAATAAACAAATAAGTTTTAGTCCTCATTTTTTCATTTTGTGTCAGGCAGAAGTGAATGTTTTCACAGGTTATTAAAATGGGGCTTCTATTTCAGTATTGATTTGTGTTCAGACACTCAGTCAAGTCCTGAAAATGGGGTTCTCCAGCAGGAATACTGGAGCGGGTTGCCATGTCCTCTGCAGGGGGTCTTCCTGACCCAGGGATCGAGCCAATATCTCCTGCATTGGCACGTGGGCTCTTCACCACTGAGCCACCAGGGAAGCCCCTCGTTAGCACGCGGGCAGCTGCTTCCTTGCTGTGTCCTCACATGGTCCTTCCTCAGTGTGAGTATCGCAGGTGTCTTTCTCTCTTTTCATAAGGATTAAGGCCCTACCCACTGATCTCCTTAAACTTTAATTACCTCCTTAAAGGCCGCATCTCCAAATATAGTCACGTAAGAGGTTAGGGCTTCAATGTACTAATCTGGAGGAAATGCAGGTTATTCCATCCAGGAGTAAAGCTTATACAAGTGTCCCATAGTTCATCCCTGACCCATAAAGATCCCTGTGACAAACACGTTTATACATCTCTCCATCTTCATCCTCCCCCTTCTTCATCTGCTTGGTTTATCTTTAAATAGATTTCTCCCAAAGAATATCTAAATTCCGCCCCCCCCCCAAATTTTCTTAAATCAATATTTTAAGATACAATTGAAGAGAGCAATAGCTTTTGGACAAAAAACCTAAACGTTTTCTCACTGTGACATTGAACTTGCTATTTTTTTTAACAGTTTTTTTCCTGTTCACATTTTGCTTAGATTTCCTTGGGATTTCATTTTGATGTGTGAGTTCTAGTGTGTGTTCCCTCTGTGACAGGGAGGGAGCGGATGGAGGACAGAATTGTAAATCTGATGGCTTTCTATAACACATTTGTAAGAGTGTGTTGTAATATTTCTGTGCTAGAATCTATCTCGATCCCTTGCCAGCTGTGTCTCCTCTCCTGGGTGCCCAAGCTGATCAAATATTTTGTCAGGAAGTACAAGAACCACAAAAGCATTGACTGCCTTGAAGTAGAGATTTTTCTTTCTCCTTTCCCTGTGACAGCATGAATGTATACTGTCAGATCATATATTTCATTCCTAAGGATGTGCTCCTTTCCTTTTCTATTTCCATAGCAATCTGTTGACTTAACTCACGTGTCTCTAGGAAGTGATTGCTCAGAAACCTGGCCCATTCCATCCAATATCTGTAATCAGTTCCACTTTTGGCATAATGTCTGGTTTAGTGAATCTACTCTTGTTGATAATATTTCTCCCCAAAAGGATGATTGTCAGACTACCTAAAATTGTATTTGTAATCAACAGACAAATGTTTGAAAGCCTTGCTACATATGATCTATATTTGAATGCCTTGCAAAGAAAATATAGCCACTCAGAAAGTGCTTTCTTAAGTATTCACAATTGTTTTCTCTAAGGAAGAGATAGACTAGAATTTTTAAGTACAGCAATTATGTACAGACTGGAAAAATACATGTTAAATAATGTCTCCTAATTGTCATATTTCATCATGCAAGCTTTTAGATTTTATTAAAGCTACAGATAAAATCAGAAAAATTTTCTTGTGGCACCCATATATATGTGCCCACCTACAAATGTTGTGAATGTTTATATCATATTTTAAACTGTATTTCTAATTTTTTCGTTCCCTTGGAAGCATTTTGTTCCCATTCCAGTGGAAGCATTGAAAGCATTCCCATCTGAGCCTTTGTTTCTTAATCTGCAAAAATTGGAGAGTTGGACTAACAGTTTGGAAGCACTATAGTATTTTTATTTTTTATTGACCTACATGCTTATCACCTTGTGATCTAGGTGTTGCTGTTCTTGATATCATATTGTATCTCTTCACCTAGAATGTGAGCTCCCAGGAGCAGAAGTCATACCTGCTTTATATCCGCTATAGCCATGCTACTCAAAACACAAGTCCTCAAACTATTCATTACTGATCCCTGATGAAGTCAACAGCTGGCACAATGTAACTCAACCATGTGGTAAATCAACTATGTCACTAGGCACAGCATTTAGTCCAATCACGATTTTTTTCTTAGCAGAACTTTCTTAATGAAGAAGCTTTGTGTTGATTCACCCTCGGGTGCAACCTCCTTATCTTATCATAACAAATGGTTCTGGGAAGAGAACTGAAATGGAGCAGACCCTATGGTCCTTGCCCCCAATGTCCTCTGCCTGCCTTTCATCTGCGGAAAAACTTCGGTCAAAGAATAGGTTCAATCAGGGAAGTGAGAAAATTCGAAACCAAAGGAAAACAATCAAAGGAGACCAAACAATAATAATAATGTATTCATTAAGCACATTCAGGGACCTTTAGTTCCTCTGCAAGGGCTACAGATAATATTCTGAGCCATATCCTGTGAGCTGTCTTATAAATACTGAAATACCAAAACTCCCACCAGGCGGAGAATTTAACTACCTGATGACCAGGCTGTAGCCATGACATAAGATAATTCTGAAAACTGGCCTCAAGAAATGGAAACAAACTGTACTGGAACTAAAGATTGCTGCTGCTGCTGCTGCTGCTGCTGCTAAGTCGTGTCAGTCGTGTCCAACTCTGTGCGACGCCATAGACAGCAGCCCACCAAGCTCTCTCGTCCCTGGGATTCTCCAGGCAAGGACACTGGAGTGGGTTGCCATTTCCTTCTCCAATGCATGAAAGTGACAAGTGAAAGTGAAGTCGCTCAGTCGGGTGCGACTCTTAGCGACCCCATGGACTGCAGCCTACCAGGCTCCTCTGTCCATGAGATTCTCTAAGCAAGAGTACTGGAGTGGGTTGCCATTGCCTTCTCCGGAACTAAAGATTAATTGTACTTAAATCAAGATGATGCTGGTCAGAGCGCTGTTGACCAGCTACAAGATGACTTTTAGAGCTGACTGTGCTGTTTCTGCATGTAGCCCCTTGCTCTGTCTAGAAAAGCTCTTGCCCACTGATTTCGGGCTTTGGAACAGGTGTCTGCCCTCTGTCTCTCTCCTTGCCATTGTTGCCACTGTCCAAATTAAAGCAAACTTTCCTTTCCACCAATCTTGCCTCTTTATTGGCTTTTTGAGTGAGTATCAGCAAACCCCATTCTCAGTTACAGTATCAGTCTGCAGGCTATACTCAAAGCTGCACTGATCTATAGAACCTTACAGATGATTTTCAACATGCATTTATTGTTTGACAATGACTCATCTATTCAGTAAATAAACATTGATTGAGCATCCATGATGGAAAAAAGCGCTGAGAGGTACTATAGTGTGGGGACACACACCTGCAGTTGCCCAAAGTATATCAAACAAGGTGACATCTTTTTAAATAGTCAGGTAGAAAACAGAATGATAAATTTATAAGCAAGGCACAAATAAGACTCCATGGGAGTACAATGGAGAGAAAGAATCCATCCAACAAGGCACTGGGAAGGGGAAACCTGGGAACTTCTTCCTTGAAAGAGGGGCAAAATGTTCAGTGATGGAGTACGGTATTGAGGCCAATCTCCAGGAGCAGAAGCAAGAACACAGGAAGCCTCAGCATGTTTAGGAGACTGCCAAAGTCTAAACATTACCTTTCTCATTATTTGACAAAGAATGTGGTTTTAACCCCTGTGCATTCCCTTTTCTTTTGTTATTCCTTATTATTCTGTCAAAAGGAGAATAATAAAAAAGTATTCATCTCATAAGATGAAGATCAGTTCAGTTCAGTTCAGTTGCTCAGTTGTGTCTGGCTCTTTGTGACCCCATGGACTGCAGCACGCCAGGCCTCCCTGTCCATCACCAACTCCCAGAGTTCACTCAAACTCATGTCCATTGAGTCAGTGATGCATTCCAACCATCTCATCCTCTGTCGTCCCCTTCTCCTCCTGCCCTCAATCTTTCCCAGCATCAGGGTCTTTCCCAAGGAGTCAGCTCTTCACATCAGGTGGCCAGAGTATTGGAGTTTCAACTTCAACGTCAGTCCATCCAATGAACACTCAGGACTGATCTCCTTTAGGATGAACCGGTTGGATCTCCTTGCTGTCCAAGGGACTCTCAAGAGTCTTCTCCAACACCACAGTTCAAAAGCATCAATTCTTCGGCACTCAGCTTTCTTTATAGTCCAACTCTCACATCCATACATGACCACTGGAGAAACCATAGCCTTGACTAGATGGACCTTTGTTGACAAAGTAATGTCTCTGCTTTTTAATATGCTATCTAGGTTGGTCATAACTTTCCTTCCAAGGAGTAAGTGTCTTTTAATTTCATGGCTGCGATCACCATGAAGATAAAGAATGAAGATGAAGATCACGTGGCTTAATGCAAGTAATGTGCTTAGAGTAGTGGTCAGTGCTCAGAAATTTTCAACTCTAGCTGTTATTATGATTCATCACATTGTTATTATGGGATATTAACTTCACATTAGCTTTTTGCAGCTTTAACTGCTTTTGGTTTTATGCTGTGGGAAATAAAATGCTGCAGAAGGCTTCAAATTATTGTAAGAGAGAGAGTAGGAAAAAAGGTGATTGAGGTCAGAAATGTGATAATTACTTATAATTAAGGAGCATGTGGAGCAAGAAGGAGACAGGAGACATACCTAGGAAGTAGGAACAGAACCAGGTAAGAAAAGCAGCACATGGGTCTGAGCTAGGAAAAAAGAGTTTGATTAACAGTCAACAATTGCTATTTAAAAAGAAAGAAAGGAAGGTGGTTACTAAAAAAAAAAAGAGAGAGAGAGAGAAGAAGAAAAAAAAGGCAGCTGAATTTGAGAATGATGAGGTCCTTCACAGGTACCTGTAAAAGAATTTCTTTAAATGATCAAAGCAGGAGCTGAATTGTAAGAGACTGAGGAGAGTAAATGGGAAGAAAGTGGAAGCAGTAAGAATAAAACACTCCTATTCTTTTGTGTCAAAGCTATGGTTTTTCCAGTAGTCATGTATCAATGTGAGAGTTGGACCATAAAGAAGGCTGAACGCTGATGAATTGATGCTTTCGAACTGTGGTGTTGGAGAAAACTTTTGAGAGTCCCTTGGACTGCAAGAAAATCACACCAGTCCATCTTAAAGGAAATCAGCCCTGAATATTCATTGGAAAGACTGATGCTGAAGCTGAAGCTCCAATACTTTGGCTGCCTGATATGAAGAGGCAACTCACAGGAAAAGACCCTGATGCTGGGAAAGATTGAAGGCAGGAGGAGAAGGGGATGACAGAGGATGAGATGGTTGGATGACATCATCTACTCAATGGACATGAATTTGAGCAAGCTCCAGGAAATTGTGAAGGGCAGGGAAGCCTGGCGTGCAGCAGTCCATGGGGTCAAAAGAGTAAGACCCGAGTGAGCAACTGAAAAACTAAAAATTCCTTTTTGAGTTATTTCCTTTCTGTGACTGAGTGTGCAAGCTTATAGGCTACTGAAATAACAGCCAACCTGCCTTAAAGATAGGTTATGGACATCTATTGCTTTGTCTGTTCCATTTCACTCCCTGCCTTTTCTGCTAACTATTTCTACCTACACTGCAAACCTTAGAACTGACATGCAGAATGTATGGATTTTTGAGTGTGATATCAGAAAGAAAGCATGAGTCAGTCTTCTCCCTACTGAGAAATTTTAATATGAAAAACTTTGACGCTGTCAGCAGTTGTATTTCTCCTCTGCTGGAATAAGCCAGTCTGCCAAAAAAAAAAAAAAAAAAAAAGATAATGACTCCAGTTTTCAGAGAGTAGATAGAAGAAATGGAGAGAAAAAATCCTGAGTGATGTGACTCTAGTTCCAATTATTTCTGAGGCACAGTTATGTTAATGTCTCTCCAACGTTTTACCCATTCCACATTTCCTTGGATTCTATCAGTCAACCCATCCACCTTCTTGTCTTAGGTACTTCGAGTTAGACTCTGCTCCTTGAGACTTAAAATTACCTTAACACGAGAAGATATATATGTGTCGCAAAGGCTTGATAAATGTTGGAAAATACGAAAACAGTGGCTGAGAATGACAGCATGATATTCTTGGAATCAGGGCTCCCTAGTGGCTCAGTGGTAAAGAATCCGCCTGCCAATGCAGAAGACGTGGGTTTGATCCTTGGGTTGGGAAGATCCCCTGGAGAAGGAAACAGCAACCCACCCCAGTATTCTTGCCTGGGAAATTCCATGGACAGAGGAGCCTGGCGGGCTACAGTCCATGGGGGTCACAAACAGTCAGACACAACTTTGCAACTAAACAACAAATTCTTGGAGTGAAGATAGAACAGAAGGCAATAGATCACCTTGTCTTGTTAATGTGAGAGAAAGAAGATGGTTGAAGACATAGATGAGGTAGGTTTGAATTTCAGATTGTAAGTTGATTAAGCAATAAATAGAAATTGTCTTTGTCTGTAACTCAGCCTAGTTTGTATTAATATTATACATCCTCATCCCACTGAATTGGTGAAAACTTTATCCCAGGTTATCCTGCCTACCCACTTTTCCATTCCCAGAGCTCCGTCATGGTTCCAAGTTACTTACAGAGTACTAGCATGTGGTTGGGGAGGCGGAAAAGTACCCCCTGGGCTTTGGTCCACATAGATTTCAGCTGAGAAGTGCCCATTTTTGTGCATGATACCTTCAGGTCTGGTGGCTCTCCCTGCGTTTCCATGTTATGTCAGTGGCAGGGGACTCTTACTGCTCTCTTTGTGCTCTGTGTGGTCACCTCTGCTTCATTAAGGACTCGTCTGCTCAATCACTGTAACTCCATTTTCTCTCTGCAATTCTGTTGAGCAAGAAGGCAATCGGTCTTCAGCTCCCCAGGGTTCACAGCCTCTGATCTCACCACCATCTCTGAGGAATCTCCTAAGCTGGGGAAGGACTGGGATGGGATGGGGTGTGGACGAGAATCCTTCCCCTTTTGGTTTCATCCAGACATTGTGCTAATTCTCAATTCTCCTCCTTCTCCTAAGAGCTCAGGTTCTTTGAAACCAAAGTCAGTTGAGTCCTACCCCTCCTTTGAGACCACAAAGATGGAGCCAGTTCATTGCTTCTCTGCATGAAAAAAAAAAAAGAAAAGGAAAAAATGATGGAAGAAAAAAGTTGATATAAGTTAATACCTCAAAAATATCAGAGACCTTTAAAAAAGAGAGGGGTTCATTTTAGATAGACTTGATCACCTGAAGAAGATAGTTGTGGAGGGTTTTCTGGGAGAAGAGGAGAGGTGAGGACTGACAACTGATGCAGAGGGTTGATGAGCAGCAGTAGAAGCTGGGCATCCAGAAAACCTGAATTTATCTGCAATCCTTCAGCACTTCTCAACTCCCTCCATTAGTTCTTGGCACCTGGGAATGACATGAGAATGGGTTTCTATCTAGATATGGATGTGACTGGTGGGAATGGTGAAAGGCCAAAGAGGATGAAGGAGGCAAAGATACCAATGAAGAACTTGTGCAAACTGGGCCATGGGGTCTGGGTTGGGTAGAGAAGCAGGGGAGAAAGAAAGGAGCCAAAAACTCTGATGATGATGGAAAACTACAGGAACATGTGTTCCAAGGAGCATGAGGAGTCCGTCCAGCAGGAATCAGAGTTCAACAGGGTTGTGGAAGAAGAAAGTCTGGAGTTTCACATCTGATAAAGCTCTCAGAGGTGATAATGACTATCTCTTGAGTGCTGCCATGTCCTGCTCTGCTGAGAGCCAGACCGGGTGGATATTAAACCCAGTAGTACCCACTCTGTGCCAATATCCACCCAACCTGAACTATATGAGCTCCTATAGACTCTCTAAAAACAAATAGTTTCCCAAATCCCTCAAGAAGCCCAAAAATGCCCCCATCAAATATTGGCTTATTTCAGGGCTTCCCAAATTTTATGAAAAACACAACTAAAAATGTTCACCTTCTGGTTAGGCAAATACTGTGTGTGTTAGTTGCTTAGTCATGTCTGGCTCTTTGCAACCCCATGGACTCCACAAGGTTCCTCAGTCCATGGGATTTTCCAGGTGGGAATACTGGAGTTGATTGCCAGTTCCTTCTCTAGGGGAATCTTCCCGACCCAGGGTTTGAACCTGGGTCTCCCACATTGCAGGCAGATTCTTTACCATCTGAGCACCAGAGAAGCCAATTTGAAGAGTAGTATGAGGATCAAGAACTCCACAGAGCCTAAGATCTATTGTGTGGAGATGGGAATATTTCCAGAAAGAAGGCATGAAGTTTTCAATCATCATTTGCAAATAGTTTTTTCTCCTTCTCAGGCAAGGTCAGTTTCATCCCTGGTTTTTGTGTTTTTAGTTTTCTTATTTATTGAGAATTACACCTTCCACTGAAAGGCATTGTTCCAGAGATTAAAGTTCATAATGTATTTTTAAAACTCATGAACTGGCAATCAAAATTATTTTACCATCTCCATTAAAGAACACTGTTTTGTGTTTCTGTAGAAATCTGAAGCTTCTGAGGATTTCAATGTCATCAACTGGCTGGCGTGAGCAACCTCTCATGCAATGAGATGGCTTATTGTTTATTTCAAATAATAAGTGGAAACAACAGGCATGTTCTCAACAGAGCTGGCGTTTGAACATATAAGTTCCCATCTTCCTGCTTTTTATTCAGGTAACTGTTTTTAATCCTGCTTTATAAACCCATGCATCACTTTTGCTTCCCTGTTGACGGTATATTCCAGTTGTGTCTGCTTGCTGAGGTCCTCAGGACAAAATGTAATCATCTCTCTACATCTAGTTTATATTTGCTTCTTGAAAACGGCAATAATCTTATAAAGTCTCACCAACCTCTGTGAAAAAGCTACAAAAAACAGAGAACTGGCCCAGCTGATGATGAATTGTCTTAATTAAGAAATAGCAATAATCTGTATAGCACCAGGAACTCTACTTAATACCCTATAATCACCCTTGTGCATGCTAAGTTGCTTCAGTCATGTCCAACTCTTTGCAACCCTGTGGACATAGCCCACCAGACTCCTCTGTTCGTAGGGATTCTCCAAGCAAGAATACTAGAGTGGGTTGCCATGCCCTCCTCCTTAGGTTCTTTACCACTAGTGCCACCTGGAAAACACTAATCATTTATATGGGGAAATCATCTGAAAAAGAATGGGTGTATAACTGATTTACTTTGCAGTAGAGCAGAAACTAACATAACATTGTAAATCACCTATACTCCGTTAAAAATTAATTAACAAAAAGGGATCACAGTGGTCCTTCTCTAACACATCCCTACACATGTTCCCATCATATGGCTTTTTCATCAGTCCAGGGTTTGCTCAGGGAAAGATTGGTTAGAACAAGGCTTAAATTCCACAACAACACATTGGCATTGTAATGGGTACATAGGGCATCTGCTCTCGTTCTTTAAGGCCTGTACTGGAGGTGATTTGGAACTGGAAAAAGGTTTGGAAACTTATCCAGAAGTCAGGAGTGGGAAATGGGGATAGGACTTGCATTTTCTTTTCTTTTCTTTCTTTCTTTTGTATGTGTGGTTTTCTCTAGGTATTTTTACACAAGATAGCCAGAGGAAAGAAAAAGTTTTCATATATTTGAAATGCAATCTGCCTGTTAGAGAGTGGTTTTAAGGCATTACATTTCTCTTTTTATTTCAAAGAGCAGATAAAAATGGAAAACTGTTAGCTATTCTAACCATCGTATAGTCATAATTACCAATTTGAATTCCTATTGCGAATACTTGCAAGCACAGTGAAGTGATTTATCATCAAACACATCTAGGGTTTTAATTGTGTGCACTTGAATATATTTGCATATTCTCAGCACACTTCATCATTTTTGTTCCTGATAAAGCACTTCAAAAGAAACTAGGCTCTGTCAGTTAAAAAATGTTATTGTTCTTGCATATCTCTAAAAATGATGGGTAATTGCTATCATATTCTGAATATGTTTAGGATTAAAGGTAACCTGGATTTTATAAAATGGTGCCATGAAAGTAAGATTTCAAAACTGCTGGGCTAGGTGTCCAGCGTTTAATGTTAGTAACACCCACACTTTGTATAATATTATTTAATGATTTCTTGTGTGGCAGTTGAAACTAGGGCAGCAGTATTTCCCTTTAAAGTGAAACTTTCTGAGAGCTCATCTTCCTGCCTCCTTAAGAGGCCAAAACTACAAAGGAGAAGAAAGGTGCAGATAGGACACTCTAGACTAATAAGACAGTAAGCAAATGAGACCTTTTCTGTGGCTCCTTCCCTCATCTTCCTCCCATCACCAACTCAGGGCCCCCAGCAGCATGCTTTCCTTCTTGAAGGACAAAAAGATCGCGTCATGAACAAGAGAATGTACCACATATGAAAAGAAATAATATTAAATGGATTTAGTAAATTCAACAAGAAGAGTACAAATTCAACTTTCTCATCACTGCCAAAAAACCCCTGAACAAATAATTTGTCCTAAACCCTGCTGGTGTTATTTACACATTCCACTCACCTAATGCTTTCTTTTATTTGTACACCTAAAGTGCATATTGATATAAATTCCTAGACAGAGGAAAGATTCTTGGCAGAGCTGAAGATTGTTCACTGAAAATTAATTCCAGTCTAGCCAAATGTATTAACTTAATTCCCCTAGACAACAGTGTCAAAAGAAGGTGTTAGATGCAATAAGAAAATAAATAACACATTTGCTTTAAAATAGTTAAAGCAAAAAACAAACAGGTATATAGGAAAAATATAGTTATAGTACAATATTCTAATATACTTTCCCTGGGAATAGAACAAACACAAAATAAATTGGTAAGATATAGATTTGAGTGACAAACAAAATAATGTCTAATATACATTATCTAATACACTGTCCTCAGAATATATATTCTTTTCAGGTATATCAAAAATATTTATAAAATCAGAACACAGAGTAGAGTTAAGTAAGTTATACAAGTAGTCAAAGAACCGGTATCATATATATCATTAACTACAAAGCAATTATATAATTATTATGTAATAGCTAAAATATAGGAGAAATCCTTGTATGTTTAGAATTATTTAAAAGCACACATTTAAACAACTCAGATAAAAGAAGAAATCGTGAGAGAAATGGTAAAATATTTAGAATTGGAATAATAACAAAAATGGTAATCCCATAAACCGTGTGGAAAAAAGGCAAAATAGTATTGATGATAAAATTATGGTAAAATTATGATTATTTATGATAAAATAATAATATGAGATAAACTATAATGTGAGATACCAAGGAAACATTTCATGCAGAGATGGGCTCAATAAAGGACAGAAATAGTATGGACCTAACAGAAGCAGAAATAATAAAGCAGAAATAGATGTTTTTCTGGAACTCTCTTGCTTTTTCCATGATCCAGTGGATGTTGGCAATTTGATCTCTGGTTCCTCTGCCTTTTCTAAAACCAGCTTGAACATCTGGAAGTTCACAGTTCACATATTGTTGAAGCCTGGCTTGGATAATTTTGAGCATTACTTTGCTAGCATGTGAAATGAGCACAATTATGCAGTAGTTTGAGCATTCTTTGGCATTGCCTTTCTTTGGGATTGGAATGAAAACTGACCTTTTCCAGTCCTTTGGCCACTGCTGAGTTTTCCAAATTTGATGGCATATTGAGTGCAGCACTTTCACAGCATCATCTTTCAGGATTTGAAATAGCTCAACTGGAATTCCATCACTTCCACTAGCTTTGTTCATAGTGATGCTTTCTAAGGCCCACTTGACTTCACATTCCAGGATGTCTGGCTCTAGGTGAGTGATCACACCATGGTGATTATCTGGGTTGTGAAGATCTTTTTTGTACAGNTGCTGAGTTTTCCAAATTTGATGGCATATTGAGTGCAGCACTTTCACAGCATCATCTTTCAGGATTTGAAATAGCTCAACTGGAATTCCATCACTTCCACTAGCTTTGTTCATAGTGATGCTTTCTAAGGCCCACTTGACTTCACATTCCAGGATGTCTGGCTCTAGGTGAGTGATCACACCATGGTGATTATCTGGGTTGTGAAGATCTTTTTTGTACAGTTCTTCCATGTATTCTTGCCACCTTTTCTTAATATCTTCTGCTTCTGCTAGGTCCATATCATTTCTGTCCCTTATTGAGTCCATCTTTGCATGAAATGTTCCCTTGGTATCTCTAATTTTCTTGAAGAGATCTCTAGTCTTTCCCATTCTGTTCTTTTCCTCTATTTATTTGCATTGATCTCTGAGGAAGGCTTTCTTATCTCTTCTTGATATTTGGAACTCTGCATTCAGATGCTTATATCTTTCCTTTTCTCCTTTGCTTTTCATTTCTCTTTTTTTCACAGCTATTTGTAAGGCCTCCCCAGACAGCCATTTTGCTTTTTTGCATTTCTTCTCCTTGGGAATGGTCTGGATCCCTGTCTCCTGTACATAGTACTTTGACTATGCCAAAGCCTTTGACTGTGTGGATCACAATAAACTGTGGAAAATTCTGAAAGAGATGGGAATACCAGACCACTTGACCTGTCTCTTGAGAAATTTGTATGCAGGTCAGGATGCAACAGCTAGAACTGGACATGGAATAACAGACTGGTTCCAAATAGGGAGAGGAGTATGTTAAGGCTGCATATTGTCACCCTGCATATTTAACTTATATGCAGAGTACATCATGAGAAATGCTGGACTGGAAGAAACACAAGTTGGAATCAAGATTGCCAGGAGAAATCTCAATAACCTCAGATATGCAGATGACACCAGCCTTATGGCAGAAAGTGAGGAGGAGCTAAAAAACCTCTTGATGAAAGTGAAAGAGGAGAGTGAAAAAGTTGGCTTAAAGCTCAACATTCGGAAACTAAGATCATGGCATCTGGTCCCATCACTTGATGACAAATAGATGGGGAAACAGTGGAAACAGTGGCTGACTTTATTTTTGGGGGCTCCAAAATCACTGCAGATGGCGATTGCAGCCATGAAATTAAAAGACGTTTACTCTTTGGAAGGAAAATTATGACCTACCTAGACAGCATATTAAAAAGCAGAGACATTACTTTGCCAGCAAAGGTCCATCTAGTCAAGGCTATGGTTTTTCCAGTGGTCATGTATGGATATGAGGATTGGACTATAAGAAAGCTGAGCACCAAAGAATTAATGCTTTTGAACTGTGGTGTTGGAGAAGACTCTTGCGAGTCCCTTGGCCTTCAATGAGATCCAACCAGTCCATTATAACAGAGATCAGTCCTGAGTGTTCATTAGAAAGACTGATGTTGAAGCTGAAACTCCAATACTTTGGCCACCTGATGTGAAGAGCTGAGTGATTAGAAAAGACCCTGATGCTGGGAAAGATTGAGAGAAGGAGGAGAAGGGGATGACAAAGGATGAGATGGTTGGATGACTTCATCAACTCAATGGACATGGGTTTGGTTGGACTCTGGGTGTTGGTGGTGGACAGGGAGGCCTTGCATGCTGAGCTTCATGGGGTTGCAAAGAGTTGGGCACAACTGAGCAACTGAACTGAACCTAATTAAGGAGGAGAGGAAGTAGAAAATTAGATCTGATCTAGTCTTCTCAAAAGAGGATATTCAATAATTAATCATAGAAAGTGTTTGTGTTGCTAGGAATAACTTTTACAAAATATATTAAGACTTTTATAATCATATTAATTATTAAAAGAAGGGATGCAAAATATACCATGTTGGTGAACTGGAAGAAGCAATATCAAAACAAATCAGTCCTCTGCAAATTGATCTATTGAGTAGATGCATTATCAACTAATTGCAATAAATTTGTGTGTATATGTACATGCAACTTGTCAAAAGAAATTTTAAAATATATATGGAAGATCATAGGGTTAGAAATAACCAAGACATTCTAAAAAATAAAAAGTTATTGAAGCTTGCTTATAGATATAAGCCTTTGGATGAGAGTGAAAAAGGAAAGTGAAAAAATTGCCTTGAAACTCAAGGTTAAAAAAAATAAGATCAGGGCATCTGGTCCCATCCCTTCATCACAAATAGATGGGGAAACAGTGGAAGCAGTGACAGATTTTATTTTCTTGGGTTCCAAAATCACTACAGACTGTGACTATAGCCATAGTATTAAAAGATGCTTGTTTCCTAGAAGGGAAGCTATGACAGCCTAGACAGCATATTAAAAAGCAGAGACGTCACTTTGTCGACAAAGGTCTGTCATAGTCAAAGTTACGGTTTTTCCAGTAGTCATGTACGGATGTGAGAGTTGGACCATAAAGAAGGTTGAGTACCGAAGAAATGATACTTTCAAATTGTGGCACTGGAGAAGACTTGAGAATTTCTTGAACTGCAAGGAGATCAACCAAGCAACCATAAAGGAAATCAAGCCTGAATATTCATTGGAAGGACTGAGGCTAAAGCTGAAGCTCTGGCCACCTGATGAGAAGAACTGACTCATTGGAAAAATCCTGTTGCTGGGAAAGATTGAGAGCAGGAGGAGAAGGGGAAAACAGAGGATGAGATGGATAGACAGCACCTACTCAACGGACATGAATTTGAACAAACTCCAAGAGACAGTGGAGGACAGAGGGGGCTGGCAGGCTACAGTTCATGGAGTGGCAGAGTTGGACATATCATAGTGACTAAACAGCAACAACGTAGATATAAAGAATTCTTATAAAGCTTTGACAAAGAGTTCTTATAAAGTTATGACCCTACCATATTATCATCAAGAAAGATAAATAGATGAATGAAACAAGGAATTCAGAGCAGACTGAAATGTAATTTATGTCAGAGTAAGCATTGCATATCAGTGGGAAAAGAATAGACTTTTAATACACATGACTGGAGCAATTGTACTGGTGTGGAAAAAATGAAATCAAAGTTCCACTTTAGCTCATGCACAAAACTAATTGTAAGTGAACTAAAGTTTAAACATGAAGGACGAAGCTATAAGTTTTTAGGCATAACTCAGAACAACATCTTTGTGACATTAGGGATAAGGAAAAATTTCTTAAGCAGGATGCAAAAACTGTAAATAATAAAATAAGAATATATATACATGGCCACCTGATGCAAAGAGCCAACTCATTAGAAAAGACCATAATACCGGTAAAGATTGAAGGCAGGAGGAGAAGGGTTGATGGAGGATGAGATGGTTGGCATCACTGACTCAATGGACATGAGTTTGAGCAAGCTCCAGGAGATGGTGAAGGGCAGAGAACCTTGGTGTGCTGCAGTCCATGGGGTCACAAAGAGTCGGACACCACTGAGCAACTAACACACACACACAGGTAAATTAGCTAAAGTAAAAGTAAGAACTTTCATTCACCAAAATGTATGAAAAAGAAAGTAAAAATACAAACCAGAGACTGGTAGAACATGTTTGCCATATGTGTAATTAATGAGCAAATAGTATCTAGAATATATAAAGACCTCCAGAAAAAATGAAAATGGTGGACAAAAAATGAAAACAAAAGATCACATCTTCAGAGAAGAGTAAATCCAAACATTCAAACAAATACAGGCAAGATTCTCAGCCTTGTTAGTCATCAAGAAAATGAAAATTTAAACACCAATGAGATACTAAGTTACAACTACCACGCTGGCAAAAAGTTAAGAATCCTGGCAAAATCTAAGGTTGGCAAGGATGTGGAGTTATTTTCACGTGATTATAAATTAAGACAAATCCCTTTGAAAACTGCATCACCCAGCAAGTACTTCTAGGATGAAAGTGCATATCCATTCCAGCACTCTTTTGTAATAGGAAGAAAAAGAGGAACAATTCAAAGGTCCATCGACCTCAGAAAAGATAAGTGATCTGCATGATAGTCATACAATGAAACTGATATTCTTGTGAAGAGTAATGAATTGCATAGATATGTAAAAACATGGATAAAACTCACGAACATAATGTTGAACTGAAAAAGCAAGTCGAATAGGACCAGGGCTCTCAGGTGGTGCTAGTGGTAAAGAACTCACCTGTCAATATAGGAGATGTAAGAGACGCAGGTTTGATCCCTGGTCAGGAAGATCCCCTGGAGGAGGGCACAGAAACCCACTCTAGTATTCTTGCTAGAGCCTGGTGGGCTATAGTCCATAAGGCTGCAAAATGTTGGACATGACTGAAGCAACTTAGCACAGTGTAAGACAGATGCTCTATTTTTTGGTTAATATTAAGTTCAAAAACATGCCACACTGGACAATATATTACTTAGGGAATTACCATCTAGGAAAACTAAAAGAGAGAGTGAGAGGAATGATAAACATAAATTTTAATAGAATGGTTTCCTCTGAGTAGAGTGGGAAGGGGATGGTACGGGAACTTCACAGATTAGAGTTATGTTTGGTAGCGGTCACTGGGTCGTGAGTATGTGCTAAGTCGCTTCAGTCATGTCTGACTTTTTGCAGCCCTATGGATCATAGCCCACCAGGCTCCTCTGTCCATGGGATTCTCCAGGCAAGAATACTGGAGTGGGTTGCCATGTCCTCCTCCAGGGGATCTTCCTGACCCAGGCATTGAACCCAGGTCTCTTATATCTCCTGCATTGGCAGGTGGGTTCTTTATCACTAGAACCACCTGGGAAGCCCAGTAATTGGGTAGAATGTTTCAAAAGTCTCATGTTATCCATTCTTATGTTTTGTGTGTATTTTGTGAGTATTTTAATCTCAATATTTGATACAAATTTTTAAATTTTATTTTTCATTAGGGTATAGTTGATTTAGTTGTGTTAGTTCAGGTGTACAGCAAAGTGATTCAGTTATCCATATATACACATTCATTCATTCCTTTTTAGATTGTTTTCCATATAGGTTAGTACACAATATTGAGTAGAATTTCCTGTACTATATAGCAGGCTCTTGTTGGTTATCCATTTTATATATAGTAGTGTGTATACGCTAAACCCAAATTTCTAATTTATCCCCTCCCCCACGTTTCCCCTTTGGTAACCATTGGGTTGTTTGCTATGTCGTGAGTCTGTTTCTGCTTCATAAATAAGTTCATTTGTATCATTTTTTAGATTCCACATATGAAATCATATATTTGTCTTTGTCTGACTTATTTCAGTTAGTATCACAATCCATAGGTCCATCCATGTTGCTTCAAATGGTATTATTTCATTCTTTTATTTTTAAGGAATACTCTTTAAGAATTAGTTCACCAATGTTGGTAGGACAGTGGAATGTGTACTTTGTGGCTGAAATATGTCAGGACAATCAGAAGAATCAACTGCAGAACTTCAGTCTTGGAAGCAGTGGTACAAAAGATAGAAAACCAGGAGAGAGACTCAGATGTGTGAAAAAGGGCTCGGGATCCAGTCAGTAGAATGAAGTTATGGAAAACAGTTAGATCACTCAAAACTAAGCCAGAACCCAACCAGGGCTCACAACTCCAAGTGACATAGCATCAAAACTGAGACACGTGAGTTACTGTTCTGGGTCCCCCTGCCAAGGAAAAGGATAAGTTATAGAGCTAGTAGGGCTTCCCAGTTGGCGCTGGGAATGTGGTAAAGAACCTGCCTACCAATGCAAGCAACATGAGAGACATGGGTCCAATCCCCGGATCAGGAAGATCCCCTGGAGGAGGGCATGGCAACCCACTCCAGTATTCTTGCCTGGAGAATCTCATGGACAGGGGAGCCTGGTGGGCTACGGTCCATAGGGTTGTAAAGAGCTGGACACGACTGAAGTGACTCAGCAGGCCTGCATAGAGCTAGTATTCAGGGTTGAATATAAGGGATAAATGTAAGAGAATCCAGAGATTCTCTTGAGGGAATCTTGAGATTCTCTTGAGTCTGAGAATCAGAGGGCTGCCAAGATGGGAGGTTAAACAGGTCTTTATAACATCTTCTAGAAAAAAAGAATTTTCTTATTTTCTTCTTGTCTCATAGGTCGAGACTCTGAAAAAGGTTACAGTGACTTCTCTCAAGTCATTTTATCATCAATTTGGAGCCAGAAATAGAATCCATTGGTCCTAACTGTGTTTGTTGATGCACCAGTAACCTATGCTCCTTCATTCATGAGACTCAGTGGCTGTACACAGGCTACGGAGAAGACCAGCCGCGATTCGGGGCCAGCTTTTATCTCCTTGTTTTCAGGATTCCCATCTTTTTTAGCCTCTGAAAACAGCAGCTATGCCAGACAGTAGTCAACAGAAAAAGAAAAGAACTCATTTATAAAGCAGAGGACAAAATAATTTGCCCAGCACTTATACTGCACTCTTTGGGGCTCAGGGTCAAAGAGTTTGGTTTGAGTTTTCTTTAGTTACCCAAACTTAGTTGCTTTCTTTTTCTGCATGAAAATGGTTTTCAATGTCTATTCATGTAACAATGGATATGAGATTCTAGCAAATGCCAACCAGTTGGATCACCAATGAAATGGAAATGGCATGGTTTAAACAAATCAAAAGCATATAATTGAGGTCACTAAAAGACATTTTGCTGGCAAAATCCAAAAGGCTATGATAATGAAATATGTCTAAAAATGAGAGTAGAAAAACAAACTATAAAACATTTCCCTATGTAAATGTCACAACTGTGTTAGTCGTTCAGTCGTGTTCAACTCTTTGTGACCCCATGGACTATATATATAGCCCACCAGGCTCCTCTGTCCATGGAATTCTCTAGGCAAGAATACTGGAGCAGCTAGCCATTCCCTTCTCCAACTTGGGTCTCCTGCATTGCAGGTGGATTGTTTACCATCTGATTCACCAGGGAAGTCACAACTGTATCAGATATTAAATCCGCCTTTAGAGGTAATTTTGCCCCAAAGAGTAAGATTTAGAAATTATGCTTCCTCAACTGAACTGAACTGAAAGGAAAAAAAAATTAACATATAAAAATATGGTTTAAACAACCCAGATCTATCTCTAGTTTCCTATGTGACATTATGCAAGTCTCCTAACTTCTGAACTTCTGTGCTGGCAAAGGGCTCAGAGACACCTGCCACTCCTGGCTCCCAAAAGAGAAATATGCATGAACGCATCTCACTGAATATAAAAAACCTTTCAAAGTATGATTCAAAATGCAGCTAGAAAATGGCTTCCATGAAATTTTCTCAGGATAATTTTAGGAAAATAGGGAGAAATTTTGGTGGAACATAGGACAGCTCTTTTTTTTTTTTCCATGTTAATTTTTTTTTTTTTTTTGTATTGAAATATATGGGCTTCCCAGGTGGGGCTCAGTAGTAAAGAATCTGCCTGCTAGTGCAGGAAACACAGGAGATGGGGATTCGATCCCTGGGTTGGGAAGATCCCCTGGTGTAGGGCGTGGTAACACACTCCAGTATTCTTGCCTGGAAAACCCCACAAATAGAGAAGCCTGGTGGGTTCCTTGGGGTTGCAAAGAGTTGGATGTGACAGCTTGCACACTCATATGAAGGTAATTTGCTATTGTGCTGGTTTCAGGTGTACACACAGTGTTTCAGATATACATAATCTTTTTCAGATTCTTTCCATTATAGGTTAATGCAAGATATTGAGTACAGTTCCCTGTGCCACACAGTAGGACCTTGCTTATTTATTTTTACATATAGTAGTATGTATCTATTAATCACAAATTCCTAATTTATCCCTCCCTCACCCCACCTTTCCGCTTCGGCAGCCATAAGTTTGTTTTCTATATCTATGAGTCTATTATCTGTTTTGTAAATACGTTTATTTGTATCATTTTTTGAAGAATCCACACATAAGTAATATATATTTGTTTTTCTCTGACTTACTTTGTTTAGTATGATAATCTCTAAGCCTATCCATGTTGCTAGAAATAACATTATTTTCTTCTTTTTTTAATGGCTGAAGTATTCTATTGCATATATATGGAAGATGCATATACCACATTTTCTTTATCTGTTCATCTAGGGCTGCTATTTTGATTCACAATTGACTGATCAGATTGCTCAAAGAAGGTAGACTGATGGATTTTATTTTAAAACCTTAGGGGATACATTAGTTTTCTATTACTGTAGAGCACGTTACTCCAGGTTTAGCAGCTTAAACAACACATTTTATTATCTCACAATTCTGTAGGTCAGAAATTCATGAGCCTTGACCGGGTTCTTTACTTAGGATTTCAAAAGACCAGTCAGCCAGACTGAGCTGTTATCTGGAGGATCTAGAGGTGAATCTGAATCCAAGCTCATTCAGGCTGTAGGTCTGAGACGCCCATCTCCTTTCTGGCTGTTAGCTAGGAGCTGCTCTCTGCTCCCAGAGGGTGTCCATGTTGCTTTGCATGTGGTTCCTTTCAGTTTCAAAGCCAGCAATGGGTATTGAATTTCCCTCATGCTTTGAAATCTAAGACTGCCTCTTCTGCTACCAGTCGGAAAGCTGTCTGCGTCCAAGAGTCACATGACTAGTCAAGCCCACCCAAATAAGGTTAATGATGTCATAATATAACACAATCATGGGAGTGATATCTCCTCAAATTCCCAGCTTCCATGGACTCAGGGAAGAATATTTTTTTGTGGAGGCCATTGTAGAAATTCTGCCTGTCACAGAGAAAGTAGTGGATAAAAGTTAGGAAAATGGGTTTTGGTGAAGTTGACTTGGTTTCGAATTCCAGTTCTGTAATTTGACTGGATCTGTGTTCAAAATATGTTAATTTGTTAAACCTTGCTCTGCTTTACTTTCTTTAGATTGCCATTTAGGACTTCCCTTGTGGCTCAGACAGTAAAGCGTCTGCCTACAATGCAGGAGACCCGGGTTCAATCCCTGGGGTGGGAAGGTCCTCTGGAGAAGGAAATGGCAATCCACTCCGGTACTCTTGCCTGGAAAATCCCATGCATGGAGGAGCATGGTGGGCTACATGGGGTTGCAAAGAGTCGGACCCGACTGAGCGACTTCACCTGGTCTTGGTCTTGTGTTCAAAATCTGTTAAGTTGTTAAACCTTGCTATGCTTTACTTTCTTTAGATTGCCATCTACTTAGGAGTGGGAAGTTCTAATCACCACTCCCCATATGCTTTGCATGGTGTCCAGACCTGCCAGTATTCAGTATTATTTGAAATGATGAATGATGAACTGAACTAATGGTAACTGATATTGAAATTCATCTCTAACACATACATAAAGCTATTGTTTTTTATTTCAGTCACTAAGACCACAAAGCTACATTTGGCCCCATTTTGCAATTTTTTTTTTTTTTCATTGACTTGGGTCAATGAATTGACTCAAATTGACTCAGTTCAATGAATAAGGACATACAAGAAATGGATACTGGGACTTCACTGGTAGTCCAGTGGCTAAGACTCCTTGCTTCTAATACAGGGAGCTGGGGTTCAATCCCTGGTCAGGGAACTTGATTCTGCATGCTGCAATTAAGACCCGGTGCAGCCAAATAAGTAAATAAATAAATAAGAAATGTACATTAAAGAAGTAAGGGTAACAAATCTGGGCCAGGCTTTGGATGAGAGTACCCAAGTTTTCTCCATCACATGTACATTTGGGTTACACCAACAAATTAGTTTTTAAATGGAGCAAAGTGTCCCTGAGATGTACAAAGCAATCCCGTTCTGATTGTAGGAAAGTAGCCATGGCAGAGACCACCGAGTCACCCCTTCCTGGGCACACAGAGACATGTGACTGACCGCTCACCAACGGGAAAGAAAACAGAACAAATATGTTACATCCCATCCCAAGCAGTTAAGAGCAGGTCTGACTTCTCCATGTTTTCTCCTCTCCCTTCAGCATGGCTAGAACAAAAAGATACAATGGTATCAGCCCTGGTCCCTAAGTCACTGCAGGAGAGCCCCTGGGAGAGCTTCCTGACCTTTTAATGCTGAGATAAACCTCAGAAATAAACCTTACTGGATTAAGCCACCCAGAGTTGAGGGTGTATTTGTTACTGGAGCATAGTCTAGCTATCCTGACTAATACTGGAATACTATTTCAAGTCATAAGTACAAATAGTCCTTGATCTAAAGTTAACTGGGATTTATTGGTCTTACTACAAATTAGACATAGTAGAACAGCTAGCAAAAACATACTTCTTTATTTACAGGTATTTAGGCAATGGCAACCCACTCCAGTACTCTTGCCTGGAAAATCCCATGGACGGAGGAACCTGGTAGGCTGCAGTCCATGGGGTCGNCGCAAAGAATCAGACACGACTGAGCGACTGAACTGAACTGAACTGATAGAAAGGATGATTAAGTGAGTTCCCAAACCCACCGAGTAAAGCAGGACAATCTACCAATAAAGAATACACAGAGCTTGTGCTCTTTTACACAAACAAAACCACAACTGTGGTGGTACATGCTACTGGGTTGATGTCTGTGTATTTTCATATCTCTCTAGGCAAGGAAAATAAGTATTTTGCTTATTTTTGGCTTCCTTAAATTCTGAGCCAAGTAATATACTGATATATCAATATAAAGAACTGATGAATAAATACATGTCTGGAAATGGTGATAGATAATGCACTTTTGGAAAATCTCTAATACAATACAAGTAAATCTTCTGACCTTAATATACCAGGAGCAAGTCATGAATTTCTAAATAATTCTATGTGCTGACAAAGTGATGACAATCCCTGGCATTGAGAGACACTTCTATCAAGAGACACTTCTATCTCCATATCTAAGTGGACTGGACACAAATGTTTCAGAATAGGTCTTTTTCTTTAAAAGAAATTTCACTTTATATGTTGGAAAGGACCTACTGAGGGACTGAAGGATGTTGCTGTAAATGGAAAAAGCAAATACTTCACTCTATCAGAATGCTATGACTAGGAAAACACATTGTATATTTAACCTAAGAAATCACATTCTCATTTTATTTCAAATGTGTCCTTCTATTCAAAATGCAAGTAAAGGAGTTTTTAAAGACTAAAGTCAAAAGCAATGGTTTACTATTCCTATGGCCTGCCTCTTGAGAAACCTATATGCAGGTAAGGAAGAAACAGTTAAAACTGGACATGGAACAACAGACTGGTTCCAAATAGGAAAAGGAGTAAGTCAAAGCTGTATATTGTCACCCTGCTTATTTAACTTATATTCAGAGTACATCATGAGAAACGCTG
>SJXQ01002074.1:124659-286273 GCA_006408695.1 Aepyceros melampus
GGGTTGCCTCAGAGCACGGGCTTTGAATGCCCTGCTTCATTCATCAAACTTGCTTTGGTCATCTATTTTACAAAGGGTATTCAATGGTTTTCCCTCAAATCATTCCACCCTCGCCTTCTCCCACATAGTCCAAAATTCTGTTCTTTACATCTGTGTCTCTTTTGCTTCCTTGCATATAGGATTGTTGTTACCATCTTTCTAAATTCCATATGTGTGTGTTAATATACTATATTGGTGTTTCTCTTTTTGACTTACTTCACACTCTATAATAGGCTTCAGTTTCATCCACCTCATTAGAACTAACTCAAATGAATTCTTTTTTATAGCTGAGTAATATTCCATCGTGTATATGTACCACAGCTTTCTTATTCATTCATCTGCTGATGGATATCTAGTTTGCTTCCATGTCCTAGCTATTGTAAACAGTGCTGCAATGAACAATGGGGTACACGTGTCTCTTTCAGTTATGAAAAATCTGTTTCCTATATCTTGTCTAGTTTTTTCAGTTGTTTCAGGCACAAGGTTAAATCTGGTTCCTGTCATTCTATCTGGGCTCAAAGCCAGAGTTTCTTCATAACTAATTTTTTAAACTATTGCTTGAGTTAGTGTTTCGAATCTCTGGTCTTATTTTGTTATTCTCCTACTTAAAAATCTTTGGTGATAACTTTTTACCTTCAGATCAATGTTTTAACCTTTAATAGAGAATTTAAGGCCCCTCACATTATGACTCTTCCACACTCATTCTGGTATGTTAATTCTTCCTTTCCCTACCCCACCTTCTACACATATAGACACCCTATAATTAACTACATTCCATTAACCACAATTCCTAAAATAAACCATCTTAGTGATTTGGTCATGTTTTTTGTGTACCTTCTTGGGCTGATGAGATCTTACTTACATTTAAGTCCATATATCCTAGTTCATATATAGCCTCTTCTGTAAAGCATTCTGTTCTTCACTGTTCCTGGTGAGATTAATAGCCTGCAGTGTCGTTGCTGGAATATTTCTGTTCTTTATGGAACTCTTACCATAGTGTTTGTTAGCACCCTCACTAAACTGAGAGCCTTTCCAGAGCATTAGCAAATTTATTCTCTAAAGGGCCAGGTAGTAAATATTTTAGAGTCTGAGGGCCTTACAAGTCTTTGTTGCATATTATGACTTATTTTTCTTTACAATCCTCTGAACATATAAGCTTGATTCTCTGGTTGTCCCAGAGGAGTCAAGAAATAACCTGCTGCTACAGGCTGCAGTCTGCTGGCATTACCCATAGAGGAGGGAGATTGTAGTTCATTGTGTCACCCAGTAGAGTGACTGACCTTGAGACGGATGTTGATAAAAATGGGCAACTCTTTAATAATGAACACAAGATTATCCCATAATATTTGAGTTCTTCGACTGTCACAGTAATTCTCTTAAGAATCCAGTGTAGGTTCTATCATTTGGTTTGCACAAAATCAAATCATATTGTCAGCAGCATTTTATTGATGAGGCAGTCATGGCATGGAGATACTGAGGGACTTGCCAAAGATTATGCAGCTGCCAGTCTTTAAGAAGTTAGAAAAGAAGTTGGGCTGGGACAGAGGCAATTGTATATGTTCTTCCTCTCTTGGGTTAGACGCCAAAATAGGACATAATGTCCCTGCAATTGATGTATTCAACATCCCTCTCTCTGATGGAAAACAAATGTAGATTGACACATATCTACAGAACCTTTGAGCGGAGGATTGCATAGTTTCCAGGATAAGTAACACACTGGTTCATTTTTATGTTTATTATACAGTTGGGAGAAAATAGCAAAATTGGTTTTCTGAAGACAATATGTATTGCTTTTTAAAACATGAAAAGTCTTGGATGTATTGCCATCATCATATTTGTTTCCTTGAAATCTAGAGAACTTCTGTTCCTCTTTAAATATAATGATGTCCTTCAAACAAAACACTTGGTCTAAATTAGTTTTCTTCAAAGCATATTTAGTTGAATCAGAAGCTAAAGAAACATATTATTTTAAGCCACACACAAATGTTTTGTTTATTTTTTAAATTTCTTGACCAAAAGGAAAAGATAATTGTCTTTGTGCTTTGCAAAGAAAACACGTTACCTCATGGCTGACAGTTTGTGACAGAGCAAACTCATGTGAGCTGATATTAAGAATTTTCATGATGCCTTTTGGAAATTCAACAGACTAGCATTATTAACATAGTGAAATTGGAAATCCAACAATCAATCAAACCATCATCATGGACCAAAATACCCTCAAAGCAGCTGCTATTTACAATTAAGTGATAACGATCTTTATAGGAAAAATTATGGTGGCATGAAAGCACCTGCTGTCAAAATTAGCTTTTCAAAAAGCAGAAGCTATTTCACTGTTGTAATTTTAAGCAATAGTTGTTATTAGGCCTATTTAAAGCAAATTAACACATGGTTTGTTATTAAATATATAACATATTTACCTCAAGAACCATATTGTAAAGACCATTAATTTTCCCCACTGGAAATTAAATATGTTTTGTCAAATGGTAGCTATACTTTTCCCCACACTGAATTCTGGCAGCCAGAAGACAGACACAGAGGGCTGCAAGGAAATGGAGGCATTGGATGTGAAGTGGGCTGCCTTTAAATCAAGGGCCCATTCTTTGGAATTATGTAACTGGCATTTGTTTCAGCTTCTAAATATGAATCTCTTTGACTTTTAATCATTGGCATTTCTCCTTCCTTCCAGCATTTTATGTTGCTTATGTCATTGTCTTCATAAGCATTCTTCTTGATGCCAAACAAAAAAAACTAATAAAATGAGCAAAAGAGAAAGTGATGAAATTGTAGTGTAAATACGGAATGCAGAGGGGTTGTTAAGGGTATTGCTGACTATTCACAAAAACTTCAGGGTTACCTCTGAGAATCAGGGAGAATTAGAGTTGTAAATAAAGTTCTATATTCCTTTAAAATAGACTCCAACGCTGTGTCCTTCTCTGAGGACACATCATTCCTAATCACTAGTTCAGCTTAAGTCAGGTCTTGCGGCCGAAAGCTGAGAGGACTAGGGCTGAGTCAGCTTGACTGGTTAGGGAAACTTGGGAGGAGACAGTTGTTGAGTCCACATCCTTGGCTCACCTGGCATAAAGCCACACACCTTCCCGTGGCAAAATCAGCCAACACACAATGGGGCTGGAGGTGGGAACTCTTTCACTCACTAAATTCGAAAATGAACTTCACACATATTTCATCTGGGTAACAGGAGCACATGCAGTGGCAGGCAAGACTGAGACGGGCGCTACATGCATCAGTCAGTGAGATCATGGTATTACCATCTCACTGGCGAGGTGATCATGTCATGATGTATGCATTTCTGAAGAGTTGAACAAATGGTATAGGTAAGTTGAGAATGTTTATTTTACAAATTTTATTTATTTTTAAAACAGTGGCTCCCTGAAAAGAATCAGAAACTAGGTAATGATTCGTGCATTTCTGCCTTTTTTTTTTTTTTTAAGAATGCATTACATTCAGTAATGAATCAAACTTTCTCTGTGTCCTTGATCATTTCTCTGTGGAAATGATGTTGCTTCTGTGGGGTCACTATGAAATATTAAACTCACTAGAAAAGGTCTTCTAGATGGCTTCACACATTGCTCCTCCTCCCTAATTGCATTAATGTCTCCCTTTGTTCTCTCCTGGAATCACTTTTTTTTTAGATTTCATAACATAGGGTCTTCAGGCTTGTTCCCTTTGTCTAACGCTGGTTTTTAACCCTTCTTTTGTTCAATTCTTCTTCTTTTTTTCCCCCTATTTAAATATCCACAAGGACCTGATCCAGCCACATTCTCTACTTGGGGGATGTCATGGCATTAACTTTCACCTTTCTGAATCTTTGCCACTGGCCCCAACTTCCTCTCGAGTTCCTCACCTTTATTTGTTTGTTATTGCAGACAGTACCTTCATTCATGGCTTCCATTATGAAGTAACAAACCCTAAACTCATAGTCTTTCTTTCAAACTTGCCCTGCCTCTTTCCTCTTCTCTCTTTTTTTTTAAGTTTATTCTTTTCTTTTTTTTAAATTAATTTTTTATTGAAGATAATTGCTTTACAGAATTTTGTTGTTTTTTATCAAACCTCAACATGAATCAGCCATAGGTTTACATGCACCCCCTCCCTTTTGAACCTCCCTCCCCATCCCAGCCCTCTAGGTTGATACAGAGCCCCTGTTTGAGTTTCCTGAGCCATACAGAAAATTCCCATTGGCTATCTATTTTAGATATGGTAATGTAAGTTTCCATGTTACTCTTTCCATACATTTCACCTTCTCCTCCCATCTCCCCATGTCCAGAAGTCTGTTCTCTATGTCTATTTCTCCATTGCTGCCCTGTAAATAAATTCTCAGAACCATTTTTCTAGATTCCATAATGTGCATTAGAATACAATATTTATCTTTCTCTCTCTGACTCACTTCACTCTGTACAATAGGTTCTAGGTTCATCCACCCCATCAGAACGGACTCAAATGCATTTCTTTTTATGGCTGAGTACTATTCCATTGTGTATATATACCGCAACTTTATCCATCCATCTGCTGATGCACTTCTAGGTTGCTTCCATGTTCTAGCTATTGTAAGGAGTGCTGCAATGAACAGTGGGATACATGTGTCTTTTTCAACCCTGGTTTCCTCAGGGTATATGCCTAGGAGTGGGATTGCTGTGTCATATGGTGGTTTTATTCCTAGTTTTTTAAGGAGTCTCCATACCATCTTCCATAGTGGCTGTATCAATTTGCATTCCCACCAACAGTGCGAGAGTGTTCCCTTTTCTCCACACCATTCCCAGCTTTATTGTTTGTAGACTTTTTGATGATGGCCATTCTGACTGGTGTGAAGTCCTGTCTCATTGTGGTTTTGATTTGCATTTCTCTAGTAATGAGCACTGTTGAGCATCTTTTCATGTGTTTGTTAGCCATCTGTATGTCTTCTTTGGAGAAATATCTGTTTAGGTCTTTTCCCTGCTTTTTGATTGGGCTGTCTGTTTTTCTGGTATTGAGTTGTATGAGCTACGTGAACATTTTGGAAATTGATCCTTTGTCAGTTGTTTCATTTGCTATTATTTTCTCCCATTCTGAAGCTTGTCTTTTCCCCTTGCTTATAGTCACCTTTGTTGTGCAAAAGCTTTCAAGTTTAAGTAGGTCCCATTTATTTACTTTTGTTTTTATTTCCATTTCTCTAGGAGGTGGGTCATAGAAGATCTTGCTTTGATTTATATCCTCAAGTGTTCTGGCTATGTTTTTCTCTAAGAGTTTTATAGTTTCTGGTCTTACATTTAGGTCTTCAATCCATTTTGAGTTTATCTTTGTGTATAATGTTAGGAAGTGTTCTAACTTCATTCTTTTAATGTAGCTGTCCAGTTTTCCCAGCACCATTTTTTGAAGAGGTTGTCTTTGCCCCATTGTATATTCTTGTCTCCTTTGTCAAAAATAAGGTACCCATAGGTACATGGGTTTATTTCCAGGCTTTCTATCTTGTTCCATTGGTCTATGTTTCTGGTTTTGTGCCAATACCATACTGTCTTGATGACTGTAGCTTTGTAGTATAACCTGAAGTCAGGAAGGTTGATTCCTCCAGCTCCATTCTTCTTCCTCAAGACTGCTTTGGATATTATGGGTCTTTTGTATTTCCATATTAATTGTGAAATTTTTTGTTCTAGTTCTGTGAAAAATACCACTGGTAATTTGATAGGGATCACATTGAATCTGTAGATTGCATTTGGTAGTATATAGTCATTTTCACAATATTGATTCTTCCTATCCAGGAACATGGAATATCTCTCCATCTGTTTATGTCATCTTTGATTTCTTTCTTAGTGTCTTATAATTTTCTATGTACAGTTCTTTCATATCCTTAGGTAAGTTTATTCCTAGATATTTGATTCTTTTTGTTGCAATGGTGAATGGGAGTGATTGCTTAAATTCTCTTTCTGATTTTTCATTGTTAGTATATAGAAATGCAAGTGATTTCTGTGGATTGATTTAGTATCCTGAAAATTTGCTAAATTCACTGATAAGCTCTAGTAATTTTCTGATACTATCTTTAGGGTTTCCTTTGTACAGTATCATGTCATCTGCAAACAAACAATGAGAGCTTTACTTCTTCTTTTCTGATCTGGGTTCCTTTTATTTCTTTTTCTTATCTGATTGCTGTAGGTAGGACTTCCAGAACTATGTTGAATAATAGAAATGAAAGTGGACATACTTGTTTTTTTCCTGATCTTAAGGGGAATCTTAGTTTTTCATCATTGAGAATAATGTTTGTTTTAGGCTTATCATATATGGTCTTTACTATGTTGAGGTAGGTTCCTTCTATACCAATTTTTTGAAGAGTTTTCACCATAAGTGGGTACTGAAATTTGTCAAAGGCTTTTTTCTGCATCTATTGAGATTATCATATGGTTTTTATCTTTCAATTTGTTAATATGGTGTATCACATTGATTAACTTACATATATTGAAGAATCCTTGCATTCCTGGAATAAATCCAACTTGCTCATGGTGTATGAACTTTTTGATGTGTTGCTAAATTCTGTTTGCTAAAATTTTGTTGAGGCTTTTTGCACTTATGTTCATCAGTGATATTGGCCTGTAGTTTTCCTTTTTGTGTGTGTTATCTTTGTCTGGTTTTGGTATCGGGGTGATGGTGGCCTCATAGAATGAGTTTGGAAGTATTTTTTTTCCTCTGCAATTTTTTTAAAGAGTTTTAGAAGGATAGGCATTAGCTCTTCTCTAAATGTTTGATAGAATTCTCCTGTGAAACCATCTGGTCCTGGGCTTTTGTTTTTGGGAAGATTTTTGGTCACAGCTTCAATTTCAGTGCTTGTGACTGGGTTCTCATAACTTCTATTTCTTCATGATTCAGTCTTGGAAGATTGCACTTTTCTAAGAATCTGTCCATTTCTTCCAGGTTATCCTTTTTACTGCCATATAGTTGTTCAAAATAGTCTCTTATAATCCTTTGTATTTCTGCATTGTCTGTGGTAACCTCTCCTTTTTCATTTCTAATTTTGTTGATTTGATTCTTTCTCTTTTTTTCTTGATGAGTCTGGGCTAAATGTTTGTCAATTTTGTTTATCTTCTCAAAGAACTAGCTTTTAGTTTTATTAAGCTTTACTATTGTTTCTTTTTCCTTTTCATTTATTTCTGCTCAGATCTTTATGATTTCTTTCCTTCTACTAATTTTGTTTTTGTTTTTCTTTCTCCAGTTGTTTTAGGTGTAAATTTAGGCTGTCTATTTGATGTTTTTCTTGTTTCTTGAGTCAGGATTGCATTGCTATAAACCTCCCTCTTAGGACTGCTTTTGCTGCACCCCATAGGTTTTGAGTTGTCATGTTTTCATTGTCATTTGTTTCTAGAAATTGCTTGATTTCCCTTTTGATTTCTTCAGTAACCTGTTGGTTATTCGGAAACATGTTGTTTAATCTCCATATGTTTGTGTTCTTACAGCTTTTTTTTCTTTCTTGTAATTGATACCTAGTTTCATAGTGTTGTGGTCAGAGAAGATTCTTGATATAATTTCAATTTTCTTAAATTTACTGAGGTTTGATTTGTGTCACAAGATGTGGTCTATTCTGGAGAATATTCCATGTGCACTTATGAAGAACATGTATTCTGCATTTGGATGGAATGTCCTGAAAATATCAGTGAGATCCATCTCATCTAATGTATCATTTAAGACTTGTATTTCCTTATTAATTTTGTTTGATGATCTGTCCATTGGTGTGAGTTGGGTGTCAATTTCTCCTTTTGTGTGTGTTAGTGTTTGTCTTATGGGTGCATCAGTTCAGTTCAGTTCAGTCGCTCAGTCGTGTCCGACTCTTTGCAACCCCATGAATTGCAGCACGCCAGGCCTCCCTGTCCATCACCAACTCCCGGAGTTCACTCAGACTCGCATCCATCGAGTCAGTGATGCCATCCAACCATCTCATCCTCTGTCGTCCCCTTCTTCTCCTGCCCCCAATCCTTCCCAGCATCGAAGTCTTTTTCAATGAGTCAACTCTTCGCATGAGGTGGCCAAAGTACTGGAGTTTCAGCTTTAGCATCATTCCTTCCAAAGAAATCCCAGGATTGATCTCTTTCAGAATGGACTGGTTGGATCTTGCAGTCCAAGGGACTCTCAAGAGTCTTCTCCAACACTACAGTTCAAAAGCATCAATTCTTTGGTGCTCAGCCTTCCTCACAGTCCAACTCTCGCATCCATACATGACCACTGGAAAAACCATAGCCTTGACTAGACGGACCTTAGTCGGCAAAGTAATGTCTCTGCTTTTGAATATGCTATCTAGTTGGTCATAACTTTTCTTCCAAGGAGTAAGCATCTTTTAATTTCATGGCTACAGTCACCATCTGCAGTGATTTTGGAGTCCCCCAAAATAAAGTCTGACACTGTTTCCACTGTTTCCCCATCTATTTCCCATGAAGTGATGGGACCGGATGCCATGATCTTCGTTTTCTGAATGTTGAGCTTCAAGCTAACTTTTTCACTCTCCACTTTCACTTTCATCAAGAGGCTTTTGAGTTCCTCTTCACTTTCTGCCATAAGGGTGGTGTCATCTGCATATCTGAGGTTATTGATATTTCTCCCAGCAATCTTGATTCCAGCTTGTGTTTCTTCCAGTCCAGCGTTTCTCATGATGTACTCTGCATATAAGTTAAATAAGCAGGGTATTTACAATTGTTATGTCTTCCTCTTGAATTGATCCCTTGATCATTATGTAGTGTCCTTCCTTATCTCTTGTAATTTTCTTTATTTTAAGGTCTATTTTGTCTGATATAAAGATTGCTACTCCAGCTTTCTTTTGCTTCTCATTTGCAAGGAATATATTTTTCCATCCTCTCACTCAGTTTATATGTGTCTTTATGTCTGAAGTGGATTTCTTGTAGACAGCATGTATATGGGTCTTGTTTTTGTATCCATTCAGCCAGTCTGTCTTTTGGTTGGAGAATTTAATCCATTTACATTTTAAGTAATTATTGATATATATATTCCTATTGCCATTTTCTTACTTGTTTTGGGGTTGATTTTGTATATCTTTTTTCTTCTCTTATATTTCATGACTATATAAGTCCCTTTAACATTTATTATAAAGCTTGTTTTGTGGTACTGAATTCTCTTAACTTTTGCTTGTCTGAAAAGCTTTTAATTTCTCCATCAATTTTGAATGAGATCCTTGCTGGGTACAGTAATCTTGGTTGTAGATTTTTCCCTTTCAGTACTTTAAATATATCCTCCATTCCTTTCTGGCCTGCAGAGTTTCTGCTGAAAGATCAGCTGTTAATCATATGGGGTTTCCCTTGTATGTTACTTGTTGCTTCTCCCTTGCTGCTTTTAATATTCTTTCTTTGTGTTTAGTGTTTGTTAGTTTGGTTAGTGTGTGTCTTGGCATGCTTATCCTTGGGTTTACCCTGTATGGGACTCTGTGTTTCTTGGACTTGATTGACTATTTCCTTTTCCATGTTGGTGAAATTTTCAAGTATAATCTCTTCAAAATTTTTTTCATACCCTTTCTTTTTCTCTTTCTTCTTCTGGGACCCCTATAATTCAAATATTGGTACATTTGATATTGTCCCAGAGGTCCCTGAGACTATCCTCATTTCTTTTCATTCTTTTTACTTTATTCTGCCCTTCAGAAGTTATTTCCACCATTTTATCTTCCAGCTTACTGATTTGTTCTTCTGCTTCAGATATTCTGCTATAGATTCCTTCCAGAGTATTTTATTTCAGTAATTGTATTGTTTGTATGTTTATTCTTTAATTCTCCTAGTTCTTTTAAAGTTGATTATTGCATTTTATCCATTTTGTTTTCAAGGTTTTTGATCATCTTTACTCTCATTATTCTGAATTCTTTTTCATGTAAATTGCCTATTTCCTCTTCATTTATTTGGACTTCTGTGTTTCTAGTTTGTTCCTTCATTTGTGTAGTATTTCTCTGCTTTTTCATTATTATTACTTCTTAAACTTTTTGTGTTTGAGGTCTCCTTTTCCCAGGCTTCAAGGTTGAATTCTTTCTTCCTTTTGGTTTCTTCCCTCTAAGGTTGGTCCTTTTTGTGAGCTTCTTATAGGATGAGGCTTGTGTTGAGTTTTGTTTTTTCATTTGTTTGCTTTTCCTCTGATGGGCAAGGCCAAGTGAGGTGGTAATCCTGTCTGCTGATGATTGGGTTTGTGTTTTTGTTTGTTTTTTAGGTGAGGCATCCTGCCCAGGGTGCTATTGGTGGTTGAGTGATGCAGGGTCTTGTATTACAGTGGTTCCCTTTGTGTGAGTTCTCACTATTTGACACCCCCTAGGATTACTACCCTCTAAGGTTGGTCCTTTTTGTGAGCTTCTTATAGGATGAGGCTTGTGTTGAGTTTTGTTTTTTCATTTGTTTGCTTTTCCTCTGATGGGCAAGGCCAAGTGAGGTGGTAATCCTGTCTGCTGATGATTGGGTTTGTGTTTTTGTTTGTTTTTTAGGTGAGGCATCCTGCCCAGGGTGCTATTGGTGGTTGAGTGATGCAGGGTCTTGTATTACAGTGGTTCCCTTTGTGTGAGTTCTCACTATTTGACACCCCCTAGGATTACTTCAGTCAGCCGTGGTAGGGTAGTGGTTAGGCGGGCAGGCCTGCAGGCAGGCTAGGCTCCGTAGATCAAGAGTTTCTCAAGGAGACTCGCAAGGAGATCCAACCAGTCCATTCTGAGGGAGATCAACCCTGGGATTTCTTTGGAAGGAATGATGCTAAAACTGAAGCTCCAGTACTTTGGCCACCTCATGCGAAGAGTTGACTCATTGGAAAAGACCCTGATGCTGGGAGGGATTGGGGACAGGAGGAGAAAGGGACGACTGAGGATGAGATGGCTAGATGGCATCATGGACTCAATGGACATGAGTCTGAGTGAACTCCGGGAGTTGGTGATGGACAGGGAGGCCTGGCGTGCTGCGATTCATGGGGTCGCAAAGAGTCGGACACGACTGCGCGACTGAACTGAACTGAACTGAACTGAATTTGCCTTGATTCTTGGACCTGACATTCCAGGTTCCTATGCATATTGCTCTTTACAGCATCAGATCTTGCTTCTATCACCAGTCACATCCACAGCTTGGTATTGTTTTTGCTTTGGCTCCATCCCTTCATTCTTTCTGGAGTTATTTCTCCACTGATCTCCAGTAGCATACTGGGCACCTAATGACCTGGGGAGTTCCTTTTTTGGTATCCTATCATTTTGCCTTTTCATACTGTTCATTGGGTTCTCAAGGCAAGAATACTGAAGTGGCTTGCCATTCCCTTCTCCAGTGGACCGCATTCTGTCAGACCTCTCCACCATGACCCGCCTGTCTTGGGTTGCCCCGCAGGCATGGCTTGGTTTCATTGAGTTAGACAAGGGTGTGGTCCTAGTGTGATTAGATTGACCAGTTTTCTGTGAGTATGGTTTCAGTGTGTCTGCCCTCTGATGCCCTCTTGCAACACCTACCATCTTACTCAGGTTTCTCTTACCTTGGGCGTGGGGTATCTCTTTGTGGCTGCTCCAGCAAAGCATAGCCCGTGCTCCTTACCTTGGATGAGGTGTAGCTCCTTACCGCCACCATTCCTGACCTTCACCGTGGGATGGCTCCTCTAGGCCCTCCGTTGCCTGCGCAGCCACCACTCCTCCGGTTGCTACTCCCTGCTGCTGGCCCTGGCCTCAGGCATGGGTGGCTCCTCTCAGCTGCCACCCCTGGCCTCAGGCTCGGGGTGGCTCCTCAAGGTCACTGCCCCTGGCCTCGGCGCAAGGTGGCTTCTCCCAGCCACCCTTGACCTCGGACGCAGGGTGTCTCTTCCCAGCCGCCACTGGCCTCGGACGCGGGGTAGCTCCTCTCAGCTGCTGCCGTGACCTCGGCCACGGGATGTCTCCTCCCAGTTGCCACTGACCTTGGACTCAGGGTAGCTCCTCTCGGCCGTTCCTGTGCCATAGCAGCCTGGCACTCTAGGCTGCTGCCCCTGACCTTGGACATGGAGTAGCTCCTCTCGGCCACACTTAGTGAGCCGGCTTGCAGCCACCTGCGCTTAGTGAGCCAGCTTGCAGCTGCCGCGCTTAGTGAGCTGGCTTGCAGCCGCCTGTGCTTAGTGAGCAGCCCTAACAGAAGCAGAAGATATTAAGAAGAGGTGGCAAAATTACATGGCAGAACTGTACAAAAAAGATCTTCATGACCCAGATAATCATGATGATGTGATCACTAATCTAGAGCCAGACATCTTGGAATGTGAAGTCAAGTGGGCCTTAGAAAGCATCACT
This sequence comes from Aepyceros melampus, assembly GCA_006408695.1. Classification (NCBI taxonomy): domain Eukaryota; kingdom Metazoa; phylum Chordata; class Mammalia; order Artiodactyla; family Bovidae; genus Aepyceros; species Aepyceros melampus. The sequence goes on from SJXQ01002074.1 coordinate 136,937, forward strand.
ATGAACAAAGCTAGTGGAGGTGATGGACTTCCAGTTGAGCTCTTTCAAATCCTGAAAGATGATGCTGTGAAAGTGCTGCACTCAATATGCCAGCAAATCTGGAAAACTCAGCAGTGGCCACAGGACTGGAAAAGGTCAGTTTTCATTCCAATTCCAAAGAAAGGCAATGCAAAAGTATGCTCCAACTACCACACAATTGCACTCATCTCACATGCTAGTAAAGTAATGCTCAAAATTCTCCAAGCCAGACTTCAGCAAAATGTGAACCATGAACTCCCTGATGTTCAAGCTGGTTTTAGAAAAGGCAGAGGAACCAGAGATCAAATTGCCAACATGTGCTGGATCATGGGAAAAGCAAGAGAATTCAAAAAAAACATCTATTTCTGCTTTATTGACTATGCCAAAGCCTTTGACTGTGTGGATGACAATAAACTGTGGAAAATTCTGAAAGAGGTGGGACTACCAGACCACCTAACCTCTTGAGAAATCTGTATGTAGGTCAGGAAGCAACAGTTAGAACTGGACATGGAACAACAGACTGGTTCCAAATAGGAAAAGGAGTATGTCGAGGCTGTATATTGTCACCCTGCTTATTTAACTTCTATGCAGAATAAGTAAGTAAGTAAAGTCACTCAGTCGTGTCTGACTCTTTGTGACCCCGTGGACTGCAGCCCACCAGGCTCCTCAGTCCATGAGATTCTCCAAGCAAGAATACTGGAGTGGGTTGCCATTTCCTTCTCCAGGGGATCTTCCCAACCCAGGGATCGAACCCTGGTCTCCCGCATTGGAGGCAGACGCTTTAACCTCTGAGCCACCAGGAAGTCTGTGCAGAGTACATCATGAGAAACGCTGGACTGGAAGAAACACAAGCTGGAATCAAGATTGCCGGGAGAAATATCAATAACCTCAGATATGCAGATGACACCACCCTTATGGCAGAAAGTGAAGAGGAGCTAAAAAGCCTCTTGTCAAAAGTGAAAGAGGAGAGTGAAAAAGCTGGCTTAAAGCTCAACATTCAGAAAACGAAGATCATGGCATCTGGTCCGATCACTTCATGGGAAATAGATGGGGAAACAGTAGAAACATTGTCAGACTTTATTTTTTGGGCTCCAAAATCACTGCAGATGGTGACTGCAGCCGTGAAATTAAAAGACGCTTACTCCTTGGAAGAAAGGTTATGACAAACCTAGATAATATATTCAAAAGCAGAGACATTACTTTGCTGACTAAGGTCCGTCTAGTCAAGGCTATGGTTTTTCCTGTGGCCATGTATGGATGTGAGAGTTGGACTGTGAAGAAGGCTGAGCACCGAAGAAGTAATGCATTTGAACTGTGGTGTTGGAGAAGACTCTTGACGGTCCCTTGGACTGCAAGGAGATCCAACCTGTCCATTCTGAAGGAGATCAACCCTGGGATTTCTTTGGAAGGAATGATGCTAAAGCTGAAGCTCCAGTACTTTGGCCACCTCGTGCGAAGAGTTGACTCAGTGGAAAAGACTCTGATGCTGGGAGGGATTGGGGGCAGGAGGAGAAGAGGACGACCGAGGATGAGATGGCTGGATGGCATCACCGACTTGATGGACGTGAGTCTGAGTGAACTCTGGGAGTTGGTGATGGACAGGGAGGCCTGGTGTGCTGCGATTCATGGGGTCGCAAAGAGTCGGACACGACTGAGCGACTGAACTAAACTGAACTGCACAGCACAAGTCCTAACCACAGGACTGCCAGAGAATTCTCCAGATTTTTGTTTTTCTTTTTTAAATAATATCTATTTATTTCTGGCTGTGCTGGGTCTCTGTTGCTGCTCATGGGCTTTCTCTAGTTGCGGCAAGCAGGGGATTTCTCTAGTTGTGGTGTGTAGGCCTCTCATTGCAGTGGCTTCTGTTGTTGCAGAGCATGGGCTCTAGCAAGTAGTTGTGGCACTTAGGCTCAGTAGTTGTGATGCAAAAGGCTTAGTTGCCCTGTGGCACATGGGATCTTCTCCAACCAGGGATCAAACCTGTGTCCCTTGCACTGGCAGGCAGATTCTTAACCACTGGACTAGGAAGCCCAGAGTGTTCTTTTTTAAAGCCTGTTTTTTCTTTTAATCACCGCAAACTTCTTAACCAGACTTAGAGGATACCTTACCTCCTGTTGGTGGTGGTGGTTTAGTCACTAAGTCGTGTCCAACTCATTGCAACTCCATGGACTGTAGCCTGCCAGCTCCTCTGTCCATGGGGTTTCCCAGCTAAGAAGTGGGTTGCCATTTCCTTCTCTAGGGGATCTTCTCGACCCAGGATTGAACTCAGGTCTCTTGCACTGCAGGCGGTCTCCTGCTTGGCAGTTCAGTTCAGTTCAGTCGCGCAGTCGTGTCCGACTCTTTGCGACCCCATGAATCACAGTACGCCAGGCCTCCCTGTCCATCACCAACTCCCGGAGTTCACTCAGACTCACGTCCATTGAGTCTGTGATGCCATCCAGCCATCTCATCCTCGGTCGTCCCTTTCTCCTCCTGCCCCCAATCCCTCCCAGCATCAGGGTCTTTTCCAATGAGTCAACTCTTCGCATAAGGTGGCCAAAGTACTGGAGCTTCAGTTTTAGCATCATTCCTTCCAAAGAAATCCCAGGGTTGATCTCCTTCAGAATGGACTGGTTGGATCTCCTTGCAGTCCAAGGGACTCTCAAGAGTCTTCTCCAACACCACAGTTCAAAAGCATCAATTCTTCGGCGCTCAGCCTTCTTCACAGTCCAACTCTCACATCCATACATGACCACAGGAAAAACCATAGCCTTGACTAGACGGACCTTAGTCGGCAAAGTAATGTCTCTGCTTTTGAATATACTATCTAGGTTGGTCATAACTTTTCTTCCAAGGAGTAAGCGCCTTTTAATTTCATGGCTGCAGTCACCATCTGCAGTGATTTTGGAGCCCAAAAAAACAAAGTCTGACACTGTTTCTACTGTTTCCCCATCTATTTCCCATGAAGTGATGGGNAGAAATCTCCATACTGTTTCCTTAGTGGTGCCACCAATTTATATTCCCACCAACGTGCACAAGAGTACCATTTTCTCCACATCCTAGCCAACATTTGTTACTTGTAGGCTTTTTGATGATGGCCATTCTTACAAGTGTGAGGTGATAACTCTTGTGCTTTTGGTTGCATTTCCCTGATAATTAGCAACATTGAGCATCTTTTCCTGAAGGCTCTCACTTTTGGATCCTGAGTGCAAGGTGAGCACCATCGTGTCTTTTTCTCCTTAAATTTTTGGACGTAGGCACCTGCTTGTCTCATCCTGGTCCAGGCCCTGCCTGGCATTGTGTGATGTGAACTAGGCCATTTCCCTTGAAGAAGATCACTCACCACTTGTTTATTTTTGCAGATGAGGAAGGCAGCACTGTGTGAACCTGGCTAAGTCTAGGAGGGTGGCAGGGATATTGTGTCCCTGGAAGCTGAGCCCCTCGGTGTTGTGCCAGGGCCTGGCGTCTGTTTGATTCCTGGTTCTTCTTGGAACTGAAGGCTGAACTAAATTTCATCTGTTTATTGTTGTGGTCAGGTTGAGTGAGTGTTTCGGGACAGGTGGAAACACTTTCTATGTGCTTTGTTCCAATAGCACCTTTGCCATCTTGCCTGTAGCATTTAAGGGAATGCAAACAAAAGCTGGAAATTGTTTTTGTTCAGTTTCCTGTAGCCTGGGGTTTCCTTCTCCTGCAGGTGAGGTCTAGTCTAAGGATTATCCAGTCTTAGCATCAACCCCAAGGAGTCTTTCAAGTCCAAATCATCAGTTCTCATTGCCAGATCCAACAGTAAGTGACCATAGAGCATTTAGGGATTTTTCAGGATAACTGAGCAAAATCCTTTATTTTACAGATGAGAAAGCTGAGATCTACAGAAGGGGACTGACTAAGCAAGATATCAGAGCTACATAGATACTGGAAAAAGGGGAGTTGGTGACTATGTTTAGACACAGGCCATGTTCTCTCTCCCACACTAGGCTGAGTCAGACCACGTGGATGGCCAGGTGGTTTCTTAAGGGATCTATTTGGCTTTCTTGTATGCTGAGGCTCTTGCAAAAGGACACACTCAGTGTCTCCTTGGTAGGTCCCAGATCCACATCAGAGGCACTTCTGAAATACAGTGAAGCATGTTGATGTTCAGCTTCCCCCTCCAGTTGTCACTAAACAGGTGATTTTTTCTCAAGAACCAGTGAATGTATTACTTTCTTTAAAAAAATGAAAAGAATCGCTCTGGAGTATTGCCTTAGAGTCTTGCAACTAGAAACTCAGTATTGTGCTAGAGCCAGGGATTTGAACCCTGTTGTAGACATGGAATCTATACACCTGATGGAATTGCATGAGCAGCTTCATTAGTTTTGCAGGTTGGGGTTCTGTATGGTTAATTTTATGTGTCAACTTGACTGAGCTAAAGTGTACCCAGACAGCTGGTAAAGCATATTCTCTGAGTGTGTCTGTGAGGGAGTCTCTGGACAAGGTTAGCACTGAATCTGCAGACTGAGTGAAAGTGGATGCCATCTAATGCACTAAGGTCTGAATAGAACAAATGGATGGATTGTGGGATTCAGCCTCCATGGTTGCATGAGCCAACACCTCCTAATAAATCTCTTTCTACATATCTAGTCTGCCTCCAATGTGGATGACCCAGGTTCGATCCCTGGGTTGGGAAGATCTCCTGGAGAAGGAAGCAGCAACACACTCCAGTATTCTTACCTGGAAAATCCATGAAGGAAAGAACCTGGAGGGCTACAGTCTATGGGGTCGCTAAGAGTCGGACCTGACTGAGCAACTAACACACACACACACAGTAAATATCTATATATGTCCTCTGGGGCTATTTCTCTGAGAACCCTATTACAGGTTCTTTATTTCATCATCACCATATCTTTCCTCTTGACCAGCATGTGGTAGGAAGTGTGCCTTCACATGTGCGTGTGTGTGGTGTGTGCTAAGTAGCTTCAGTTGTGTCCAGCTCCTTGTGATCTTATGGATTATAGTCCACCAGGCTCCTCTGGCCATGGGATTCTCCAGGCAAGAATGCAGGAATGGGTTGCCATGCCCTCTTCCAAGGGATCTTCCGCACCAGACGTGTCTCTTCTGTCCCCTGTATTGGCAGGTGTGTTCTTTACAACTACTGCTACCTGCCTTCACATGAGAACACAGCAAAATCATGCCAGGAGTGGCAGGCAGAAGCAAATTGGGTTTATTTGCCTTGTGGATGCTCCAATCTAAGGAAAGTAGGATTCCCCTCCATGCTTCTAGCCTGGGGACTCAAAGTAAGAACTGTTGAACTTGGAATGACACTCAAAGAGCATCTTGTGCTTTGGCCACCAAAGCCTGTGGGAGGATGCACCTGTGGCACAGAGGACTGGACTTTCTGGTGCCCACCCAAGGTGACTTTGGCTCAGATAAATTTAAAGGCAGCCAGTTGGGAAGAATATGGGAAGATTATGCGCTACTTTGTGAAAGCTGAGTGTGTTGGTGCACTTTGAGCAAGTCGGAATTATCTGTCACCAGGAAAGCAGTATCTCATAGTAGTCTAGGAGTGTGGAGCACAAAACTGATTAGATCCAGACTGAATTCTGCCACTCACTAGAGAGATAGCTTTGAGCAACTTATCTAGTATCTGTGTACCTTTGATTTCTTATCTGCCAAGGATAAAAGTTATAGCACCCATACCTCTTTGGTACTTCTGAGGTTTAAATGAGTCAAAGCAGTGTCTGGCATACAGCAAGCTAACAAATTCTCAGTCCGTCAGTCGTGTCCAACTCTTTTGAGATCCCATGGACTGTGGCCTTCCAAGCTCCTCTGTCCATGGAATTCTCCAGGCAAGAATACTGCAGTGGGTTGCCATGTCCTCTTCCTGACCCAGGGATTGGACTTGCGTCTCTTACATCTCCTGCATTGGCAGGCAGGTTCTTTACCACTAGTGCCGTCTGGGGAATTGCAAGTGACAGTGACAAACATGCCGTGGTCCTGGAGAGAATGGTCCTTAGCTCTCTAAAACTGAGTCTCATCAAATACAACAATGTCCTTAGGGTTGGCACCTCAAGACTTTAAGTTAAATTGTGCCATTTTGTGCTTCAGTAAGGAAATGTAGCTTACCATACTTAAGAATTAAAATTTTTTTTGTTCTGAGTAGCAAGAGCATTAGAAAAGAGGCCTCTTGTATGAATCAAATGCATCGCTTTGTTTTTATAACCTGGATTCTCATGAAAGAAAGCACTTAGTTGGCAAGTTTAAAGTGCTTATTTCTAAAAGAGTTGAAGTGTTACTTCTCAATCAAATTCTTGCAGTTTGCTGCAACCAACTAATTGGCAAGACATTTATATGCATCTTACTCTTGTTTTGGCCAGCACCCATGCCCTGTGGGCAGCCGTGACTGTAGTACCACCTCCTTGATGCTCCAGAGAACTTCTCCCCTCCCACTCCTCAGTCATCAACTGCGGATGCTGTTAAATTAAGTTTACCCTTTGGAAAACTTCAGAGGCCAGAAAATTTAACCTGCTCTTCCTTCCCTTTATTCAGGTGTGGAACCCAAGCTGCCAGGTTTTAGAAATCTAGAGCATTTCAGATCAGACCACCTGCTCTTTAAATGTCAAAACCAGCAGCAGTGTTTACAATTCTGTACAACAGATATTCTCTAGCAACATCAAAAGCAAATATCAGGGCATTATGTGTCTACTATCAGGTGAGAAGTGTCAAAGACTAAAAACCAGGAGAGTAAATATTTGGCTGTTTATGTACAAATAACATGAAAATCCTCTTTTTTTTTTCCACACTAAAGTTTTAAAACTGTTTTACTAATGCTGATAAAAATTAAATGATGCTTCCTTTGGTGTTTAGCTTAATTTCAAGACATATAATGAAACTAGTGTTCGGTAGTTTGTTTCTATATAACACATTCATTTCTCCCTCTTGCTTTAGTTCTGGGAAGAGTCATGATACTGCCGAAAATCAAGGAAATACATGTATTTCCATTGCTGCCTCTGGTTTATTGATAACATTTGTGTAATGTGTAGTTATTATGCTATCTTGTTCATCATTATTTGACCTTTGAGAACTTTCAGATTTTATTTAGTGATTCTGTGCATTATATACATTGAGGAGGAGAACATCTAGGGCCAGAAATAGGATATATATCTAGAACATATATCCAGTCTTTTGCCAGGATTTTTTTATTTTTCCTTTCAGAAGTGAGTTTCAGTTTTCAACACTTTTATTGGTTGTTAGGTAGTTGGGAATGTCTGTTTAATTTTCACATCTGTTGTTGTACTTGGAATTCCGTTTGTCCCCATAATGCAATTAACTTTTCATCTGAATGTCTGAGCATTTGGTCAAAGGTTGCTGTTGGGTTGCACCCCCCCAGTCCTATAAGCTCTGTACTTGTCCAACTTCAAAATTGAAGAAAAAGCCCAGAGTCAGTGACAGAGACATCAATAGTTTAATGGATTGGGGTGTCTTTCTTGTCCAAAGCAAGGTTGTGGCAATAGTCTTTGCTCTCAGAGAAAGAAGGAGATTACCAATTATAGGGGATATTGAGGTCAAATTGGTTCATCAGTTACCAGGGAAACCAGAAGAGGGTCATGGCCTTTTGATGAGGTATCAGAATAGAGTTGGCAGAAAGTGAAAAAGAATCAAAGAATTTCCTGATGAAAGTGAAAGAGGAGAGTGAAAAAGTTGGCTTATAGTTCAACATTCAGAAAACTAAGATCATAAATGGCATCCGGTCTCATCACTTCATGGCAAATAGATGGGGAAACGGTGGAAACAGTGGCTGACTTTATATTTTTGGGCCCCAAAATCACTGCAGATGGTGATTGCAGCCATGAAATTAAAAGACGCTTACTCCTTGGAAGAAAAGTTATGACCAACCTAGATAGCATATTCAAAAGTAGAGACATTACTTTGCTGACTAAGGTCCGTCTAGTCAAGGCTATAGTTTTTCCAGTAGTCATGTATGGATGTGAGAGTTGGACTGTGAAGAAGGCTGAGCACCGAAGAATTGATGCTTTTGAACTGTATCACTTCATGGCAAATAGATGGGGAAACGGTGGAAACAGTGGCTGACTTTATATTTTTGGGCCCCAAAATCACTGCAGATGGTGATTGCAGCCATGAAATTAAAAGACGCTTACTCCTTGGAAGAAAAGTTATGACCAACCTAGATAGCATATTCAAAAGTAGAGACATTACTTTGCTGACTAAGGTCCGTCTAGTCAAGGCTATAGTTTTTCCAGTAGTCATGTATGGATGTGAGAGTTGGACTGTGAAGAAGGCTGAGCACCGAAGAATTGATGCTTTTGAACTGTGGTGTTGGAGAAGACTTTTGAGAGTCCCTTGGACTGCAAGGAGATCCAACCAGTCCATTCTGAAGGAGATCAGCCCTGGGTGTTCATGGATGTTGAACTGATGTTGAAGCTGAAACTCCAATACTTTGGCCACCTCATGCGAAAAGCTGACTCATTGGAAAAGACCCAGATACTGGGAAAGATTGAGGGCAGGAGGAGAAAGGGATGACAGAGGATGGGATGGTTGGAAGGACCTGAGTTTGAGTAAATTCTGGGAGTTGGTGATGGACAGGGAGGCCTGGTGTGCTGCAGTCCATGGGGTTGCAAAGAGTCAGACATGACTGAGCGACTGAATTGAACTGAACAGAATAAAGATAGTTCTGATCTAAAGATTAGAACAATTGAGAGCTGGGGCCAGGGGCAAGTACAGAGGTGCTTACTGATTAGGCTCAATGATTAAGGCAGAAGATCAGTCAGATGAGTAGGGAGTAGGTAAGGCAGGTAGCGTTAGTGGTAAAAAACCTGCCTGACAATGCAGAAGACATAAGAGACACCGGTTCGATCCATGGGTTGGGAAGATCCCCTGGAGGACGTCATGGCAACTCATTCTATTATTCTTGCCTGCAGAATCCCATGGACAGGTAAGCCTGGTGGGCTACAGTCCATAGGGTTGGACATGACTGAAGCGACTTAGCACACATGCATGCAAGGCGGGGACTGGTCAACAAGGGGATGCATAGAAAGCAAGAAAACTGCCATCGTGGGCGGTCTGATCATACTGTTGTCAACACCAGAGTCTGTGGCAGATATAATGACGTCCACAAACTAGCAGTTAGGGAACATTCCAGAAAATCTGACTTCTGTAAACTTAAATAATCAGGAAGTTTACTGGATTGTGAGCAGTCCATAGGCAGCGTGGGATTTAGGTTAGAGGCTCCTATGTCCAATAGTGTCACCAAATACAAGCTGTCTTCATCTGTCCTCTCTGCCGCTGAGAGAGCTGGAATTTTTGAAGCTTTGCTCCCTCTCTTGCTGAGGCAACTGGGCTAAATGCTATATCGTCCCTTTTCTTGGGGGACACACAGAGGAAAACCTCTTCAGCTGGGGAAGGTCAGACCAGACCAAAGACCACTCTGGACCTGAAAATTATTGCTGGGAGAAGGCTGTGTGCTGTTTGTCTGGGCTATTTCATATTATAAAGAGAATGGATTTCCACAATTGGTTTAAACCATTGTTCAAAGGTCTGCCTAGTCAAAGCTATGGTTTTTCCAGGAGTCATGTATGGATGTGAGAGTTGGACTGTGAGGAAGGCTGAGCGCAGAAGAATTGATGTGGTGTTGGAGGAGACTCTTGAGAGTCCCTTGGACTGCAAGGAGATCCAACCAGCCCATCCTAAAGGAAATCAATCCTGAATATTCATTGGAAGGACTGATGCTGAAACTCCAATATTTTGGCCACCTGATGTGAAGAACTGACTCACTGGAAAAGACCCTGATGCTGGGAAAGATTGAAGATGGAAGGCGAAGGGGATGACAGAGGATGAGATGGTTGGATGGCATCACTCAATGGACATGAGTTTGAGCAAGCTCCGGGAGTTGGTGATGGACAGGGAGGCCTGGTGTGCTGCAGTCCATGGGGTTGCAAAGAGTTGGACACAACTGAGTGACTGAACTGAACTGAAGTGATTGTTTGAAGCTTGAGAGAGTGTCAGAATTACCTGGAGGGCTAGTTCAAACAATTACTTGAAATCTACACCTAAAGTATCTGATTCAGTAAGACTGAGTGGGAGCCAGCTAATACTTTGCATTCCTAACCCGTTTTCTATGATGCTAACACTGCTGGCGTTTGCCCACCTATTGAGAACAATTGGTTTGCACATATTTAGAATCCATCTCCAAACAGAATTTCAATTTCTCAAACAAACCTTGCAGCTACAAAACAGTCAGGCTTGGAATGGACTTTGGGCAGTCATAGTTGTCCCTCAGGGATCTTTTCAGCTAGTTCCTTCTACCACTGATACCAAGCAGGACTGTGTAGGGTTCCTGGGCACAAAAGCCTTTCTGTGTTCCCCATTTTATTTTTTTAAAGAATTTTCTTTTCTTAAATAAAATGATTTATTACTTTTGGCTGCGCTGGGTCTCTGTTGCTGTGACTGGCTTCCTCTAGATGCTGTGTGCGCCTTCTCACTGTGGTGGCTTCTCTTCTTTTGGGGCGGAGGCTCTAGGGCACGCTCAGGGCAGTAGTTGTGGGGCAGCGGCCTAGTTGCCCTGAGGCATGTGGAATCTTCCCGGACCCGGGACTGAACCTGTATCCATCCCCTGCATTGGTGGGTGGATTCCTAACCACTGGATCATCAGGGAAGTCTTGTCCCCCATTTCGCCCTCCACGACCTTCCCTGAGTTCCAACAGACAGGTTTGAATAGCTGCTATTTAGGGAAGAGAGGGGACGCAGAGACAAGGGAGGAAGAGTCAAGAGAAAGGTTAGTGCAGCCTTGGGACAGGGTCCTGGTTTCCCCTCAAGGGATACACAGAACATTGTCTTTGAGCTTTTATGCAGAGACTGAAACTCCTACCAGGTGGGAGAAGTTAATGGTATGCAGCTCACAAGCGTGGGCTTCCCAGGTGGCTCTGAGGTAAAAAAAATCTACCTGTCAATGCAGGAGACGTAGGAGAGATGGGTTTGATCCCTGGGTCAGGAAGATCCCCCGGTAGGAGGAAACGGCAGCCCACTCCAGTATTCTCGTCAGATAATCCCACAGACAGAGGACCCTGGAGGGCTACAGTCCATGGGGTCACAGAGTCGGACAAGACTGAGCAGGCATGCTCGCAAGCACAGAGACCCCAAAAAGGTTGGAACCAGAAGGCTGATGTTTCTGACTCCCACTTACCTCACTGTCAACCAATCAGAAGAATATTCATGAGCTAATCACACCCTCTTTGAACCATTACTATGAAACTCCTCACTATTCAGGTTGGGACATAGTTTTGAGAGCATCAGCTTGCTGTGGCCTACATTGCCTGGCAAAGCAATAAAGCTATTCTTTTCTGTGAGTGTTGGTAGCCCAACCGTGTCTGACTCTTTCGCGACCCCAGGTAGCCTGCCAGGCTCCTCTGTCCATAGGATTTCCCAGGCAAGAATACTGGAGTGGGTGGCCATTCTCTTCTCCAGGGAGTCTTCCCGACCCAGGGACTGAACCCAGGTCTTCTGAGTCTCCTGCATTGAAAGCAGACTCTTTACTGTCTGAGCCACCAGGGGAGCCTATTCTTGTCTCCTTCACCCAAAGCTCTTCAGGCTCTGAGAATGAATTCGGTGTCAGCCTACAGATGCTGGATTCAGCTTCACCATGTCCACTCCCCAGCAACTTTTCTTTTCTGCTTCCTGAACTCTGGAGCTCTTAGTTTCTCCTGGGAATACCACTTCATGCTATTCCCTCCCTGCTCCAGAGCAGCCTCTTCTGACTGTGTTCTGTACCCAAAATGTTCCTCTTTTTTTCTAAACCTTGGCCTCTCTCCAATATAAAATTTTATTCCTTTCTGTGAAGATTTCAGATATTAGATGTTATGTGTCTAACTAATTTGACTGTCTTTCCCACCATATAGTTGCATTTTATACAAAAATAATTTTAACTCAAATGACTGTCTAGTTATTAATATGTATAAATGAGATATCTCAAGTACATAGTCTTTCCAGATATCCTGGACCATTTCTGCACATCCCATTTATTCCATTTCAAAAGAGGCAGACTATTGACACCTAAAATCTGGAAGGTAGAAGACTCTGCTTATAGCAATATTTTAGAATCTAAAATCTAGATTTAATAACTCATTTTCTAGTCTTCTGCATTATAAGCCTAAAACCTCTCAGAGGGCAAGCCAGGGACTTAGGACTTCTGAGACATACTGCTAAATTGTGACCTAATGATTTACTTATTTCAGATTTTTTTTTAGAGAGAGGAATTCATTTTGAGAGTATATAAAAACACACATGCTGTGCAATGTAAGTGATCTCTAAATCTTGCCGATCCTCACCTTTATAGGAAGTAGTTTAAGTGATAAGCCCACATGCACATAAGGTCTTCAAAATAAGCGTTTACTATGGAATACAGTTTAGAAAACAAACTTTTACATCCTTCTCATTTCCAATGTAAAATTCATGTGCTTTGCTATGCTAAACCTAGTTTGAAATAAAGCAACGTGAGAACAGATGGTAGGGTGAAAATTTTGATGAATAGCATAATTCTTTTAAATGAAAATCCTACAGGCAAATTTTCTTGCCTTCTAAGAAGAAGCGGTATTTATGATGAATCAGTCAATGAAGAATGTACTGAAAATTTAATGTGTAGATCTCAACACTGTATTAGCTGCTATAGAGGAAAGGAAAAAGGGTAAAATTCACACCTTATACTCAATTGTTTCAACCTAGAGTATACCCACTCCAGTGTTCTTGCCTGGAGAATCCCAGGGACGAGGGAGCCTGGTGGGTTGCTGTCTATGGGGGTCGCACAGAGTTGGACATGACTGAAGTGACTTAGCAGCAGCAGAGTATAAACTTACAACCATCCATTTTCTAGCTTCTATAGGGATGGAACATAACCCATAGGTACAGTTCCATTTTTATTCACTAATCATTTACTAAAAGGTTTCCATTGCTAGATGCTTCCAAGATTGAATGTTGTTTCCCTCTCTAGGTGCATCTAGATTTCTTTTTTCAAAATAAACATTTATATTTTAAACTATCTGGATTTGCTTTAGTAGTCAAAAATTGTGAGATAAGAAAGCAATCTTCTTGTTCTAAATTCCTTGTCATTTAAGCCAACAGCATTTCTGTTTTGAGTCATCCATCCATTTTCTCCTTTTTGAACTGTCACTATGATCATTTCTTAAATTTTTATGTACATGGCATCTGTTGCTGGTTTCTGATATGTATTATTGTTCTGACATTATATCTTCATGACAGATTGTTCTCGTTTGAAACAAAAGCAAAACCTAAACGTTAAGAGTTGTGTTTTGTTTGGTGAACATTCTGAGGACTTGTGTGCACTCAGTCATGTCTGACTCTTTGCGACCCCATGGACTGTAGCCCACCAGGCTCCTATGTCCATGGAATTTTCCAGGAAAAAATACTGGAGTGGGTTTCCATTTCCTACTCCAAGAGGTCTTCCTGATCCAGGAATCAAATTCGTGTCTCTTGTATCTCCTGTATTGGCAGGGATTCTTACCACTATGCCACCTGACATTATATTTTTATGGAAGATTGTTCTTGGCTAAAAACAAAAACAAAAAAACACCACAATCTAAAAGCTGACATGACAGAGGATGAGATGGTTGGATGGCATCACCGACTCGATTGACATGAGTTTGAGCAAGTTCCAGAAGTTGGTGATGGACAGGGAAGACTGGTGTGCTGTTGTCTATAGGGGTTGCAAAGAGTCGCCATGACTGAGTGACTAAACTGAACTGATATTTTGTTTGGCGGACTTTCTGAGGGCTTAAGCCTGGAACATAGGAACTCAGATAACTCTGAGAGACTGCTCCAAAGAGGCAAGGCAAAGATAAGAGTGTTTGCAACAAAAGACCAGGTAGTCGGAACATCAAGAAATTGCAGTTTGTTTAAGAAAATCAGATATCTCAAGTTAAGGAATTTAGCATTTTTCCATGTATGGAAAAATTACTTCTTTGACGTGCTCCTCAGCCATCTGGGGCAAGGATCCAGTGCTTCTGATTGTGAGTCTCCTTAGGGTGCACAGTTGGGGGTGGCTGCAGTGGTTGACTGCTAAGTTGGGGGTAAATCCTGCTTCTATCCTGAGTAACTTTGGTGATCACTGATCTTTTATTCTTTTATTTGCTTTTTCTAGAATGTCATACAGTAAATAGCCTTTTCAGTTTGGCTTTTTTCACTTGGTAATATGCATTTGAGTCTCCTCCAATGCTGAAGCTGAAGCTCCAATATTTGCTCACCTGATGCAAAGAGCTAAGTCATTGGAAAAGACTCTGATGCTGGGAAAGATTGAGGGCAGGAGGTGAAGGGGGCAGAAGAAGATGAGATGCTTAGAGGATTAGATGTTAGTTAGGAGCACTAACTCAATGAACATGAGTTTAAGGAAAGTCTAGGGAAGAGTAAAGGACAGGGAAGCCTGGCACACTGCAGTTCACGGGGTCGCAAAGAGTCGCACATGACTTAGCAACTGAACAAATGTCTTTTTGTGGTTTGATAGTTCTTTCTTTTATGGACTGAATATATCCTGTTGGGCTTCCCTGGTGGCTCAGCAGTAAAGAATCCACCTGTAATGCAGGAGACCTGGGTTCAATCCCTGGGTTGGGAAGATCCCCTGGAGAAGGGCATGGCAACCCACTCTAGTACTCTTGCCTGAAGAACCCCATGGACTGAGGAACCTGGCAGGATATAGTCCATAGGGTCGCAAAAAGTACACCATGACTGAAGTGGCTGAGCACATTTGCACACACATTATTCTGTTGCCTGGATATACCAGTTATTTGTCCATTCACCCACTGAAAGACACCTTGGTTGCTTCTTCATTTTGTAAATTATGAACAAAGTTACTATAAAAAAACACCTGTGGGCTGGTTTTTGTGTGGGCATTAGTTTTTAGTTCATTTGGGTAAACCCGAAGAAGCACAATTACTGGACTGTTTAATAAGAGTATGTTTAGTTTTGTAAGAAATCACCAAACCAATAAAGTGGTTGTATGATTTTGCATTTCCATCAGCAATAAATTAGAGTTCTTGTTGTGTCTTGTCAACATTTGGTGTTGTCACTGTTTTGAATTTGGTCTCTTCTAAACTGGAAAAGGTCAGTTTTCATTCCAATCCCAAAGAAAGCCATTGCCAAAGAATGCTCAAACTACCTCATAATTGCACTTATCTCACATGCTAATAAAGCAATGTTCAAAATTCTCCAAGCCAGGCTTCAGCAATACGTGAACCGTGAACTTCCAGATGTTCAAGCTGGTTTTAAAAAAGGCAGAGGAACCAGAGATCAAATTGCCAGCATCTGCTGGATCATGGAAAAAGCAAGAGAGTTCCAGAAAAACATCTATTTCTGCTTTATTGACTATGCCAAAGCCTTTGACTGTGTGGATCACAATAAACTGTGAAAAATTCTGAAAGAGATGGGAATACCAGACCATCTGACCTTCCTTTTGAGAAGCCTATATGGAGATGAGGAAGCAACAGTTAGAACTGGACATGGAACAACAGACTGGATCCAAATAGGAAGAGGAGTACGTCAAGGCTGCATATTTCACCCTGCTTATTTAACTTCTATGCAGAGTACATCATGAGAAATGCTGGACTGGAAGAAGCACAAGCTGGAAGCAAGATTGCTGGGAGAAATATCAGTAACCTCAGATATGCAGGTGACACCACCTTTATGACAGAAAGTGAAGAAGAACTAAAGAGCCTCTTGATGAAAGTGAAAGAGGAGAGTGAAAAAGTTGGCTTAAAGCTCAACATTCAGAAAACTAAGATCATGGCATCTGGTCCCATCACTTCATGGGAAATAGATGGAGAAACACTGGAAAAAGTGGCTGACTTTATTTTTCTGGGCTCCAAAATCACTGCAGATGGTGATTGGAGCCATGAAATTAAAAGACGCTTACTTCTTGGAACCAACCTAGATAGCATATTCAAAAGCAGAGACATTCCTTTGCCAACAAAGGTCTGTCTAGTCAAGGCTATGGTTTTTCCTGTGGTCGTGTATGGATGTGAGTTGGACTGTGAAGAAAGCTGAGCACCGAAGAGTTAATGCTTTTGAACTGTTGGAGAAGACTCTTGAGAGTCCCTTGGACTGCAAGGAGATCCAACCAGTCCATTCTGAAGAAGATCGGCCTTGGGTGTTCATTGGAAGGAGTGATGCTAAAGCTGAAACTCCAATACTTTGGCCACCTGATGTGAAGAGTTGACTCATTGGAAAAGACCCTGATGCTGGGAAATATTGAGGGCAGGAGGAGAAGGGGACGACAGAGGATGAGATGGCTGGATGGGATCACCGACTTGATAGACCTGAGTCTGAGTGATCTCCGGGAGTTGGTGATGGACAGGGAGGCCTGGTGTGCTGCAATTCATGGGGTCACAAAGAGTTGGACACGACTGAACGACTGAACTGAACTGAAGAGATGTATGCTGCTGCTGCTGCTGCTGCTGTCGCCTCAGTCGTGTCCGACTCTGTGTGACCCACAGACATCAGCCCACCAGGCTCCCCCGTCCCTGGGATTCTCCAGGCAGGAGTACTGGAGTGGGTTGCCATTGCCTTCTCCAATGCACAAAGTGAAAAGTGAAAGTGAAGTCACTCAGTCGTGTCCGACTCTTGGTGAACCCATGGACTGCAGCCCACCAGGCTCCTCCATCCATGGGATTTTTCAGGCAGGAGCACTGGAGTGGGTTGCCATTGCCTTCTCCAGAAGAGATATATAGTGGTATCTTATTGCTTTAATTCACAATTCTCTAATAACACGTGAAGTTGAACATCTTTTTATAAGTTTTTCTGCCTTGTGTATCTCTTCTTCGGTGAGGTGTCAGTTCAGGTCATTTGCTCATTGAGTGATTCATTTTCTTAGTATTGAGCTTTAAAAGTTCTTTTTATATTTAGGATAACTGTATTTTATCAGATGTGTCTTTTGCAAGTGTTATCTCTCGGTCTTTGGGAATCTCCCACTCTTCTCTTCTCTTGACACTGTCCTTACTGAGAAGTTTTTAATTTTAATGAAGTCCAACTTTTCAATTTTATCCCTTTTGTATATTATGCCTATGATGCTGAATCTAAAAAATTATTGCCGTAGTCAAGATTATCAAGATTTTCTATGTTATCTTTTAGGAGTTTTATAATTTTGTGTGTATATTTAGGTCTGTGATTCATTTGGAGTTAATTTTGAAGGGTTCCAGGTTTATGTGTAGATTCATTTTATTTTTTTTTGCATATGAATATCCAGTTGTTCCAGCAACATTTGTTAAAAAGACTACCTGTGCTCCATTGTATTGCCTTTGCTTCTTTGTCAAAGATCAACCAACAGTATTTGTGTGGGTCTACTATTTGCTGGGCTTCCCTTGTGGCTCAGGTGGTAAAGAACGTGCCTGCAATGCAAGAAACCTGAGTTTGATTCCTGGGTCAGGAAGATCCCCTGGGGAAGGGATGGCTACCCACTCCAGTATTATTGTCTGGGAAATCCCATGGACAGAGGAGCCTGGTGGGCTACAGTCCATAGCGTTGCACAGAGTTGCATGTGACTGAAGTTCCTTAGCACGCACACACCCACATTGCTGGGCTTTTTATTCTGTTCCATTAATTTTTTCTCTATTCTTTCAGCAATATCATGCTACTTTGATTATTCTAGCTTTATTCTATTGAGTATTTTTTCTTTATTATGAGTCATGTTTTCTGCTTCTTTACCTGTCTCATAACATTTTATAGTATCATAGACATTGTGTATGAAAGGGCAGCAGAAACTGAAGTAAATGTTTATGAACCCAGAAGAGACTTTTGCTTTATAGGCAGATAGGTCGAGGAGTCTGATGTATTCAGTCAAAATAAGGAATTGGGCTCTGTAATGGATTGCTTGATGCTTTAGTTAGTTTCGATTAGTGTTTGATTTAAGTACCTTTACATACGTTGCTATGAAATCATGCAAGACGAAAGACATCTCTCCTTTTCCTTTTTATTATTTATCCATAGATTCTTAGTGGTACTACTCATTCAGCTAAAGTTATATGGGGGAGAGAGAATGAGCAGGTGATGCTTTGATACACATACACATTGCAAAATGGTTACCATGATAAGAGTAGTTAACATCCTCATTTGCTCACATAATTACCTTTTGTTTTCAAGGTGATGACATGTGAGATCCATTTCTTTATAGTATATAGTATAATACTGTAATTATAGTTACCCTGTAGTATTAATACATTAAATCCCCAGAACATATTCATTTTGTAGCTGGGATATGTACCTTTTGAACATGTCCTCATTTCCCACACCCTCAGCCCCTGCCAACCATCATTCTATTTTGATGGGTTCAGCTTTTTTAGATTCCACATAAAAGTAAGGACATACGGTATTTATCATTTTCTGTCTGATTTATTTTACTTAGCATGATGCCCTTAAGGTTCATCCATGTTGCTGCAAATGGCAGAATTTTCTTTTTTTGTGGTCTAGTAATATTCCATTTCACATATATACCACATCTTTGTCCATTCCCCAGTTTCATGGATGTCTATTGCCGGGGGCCATCGTGAGGAACTCCGCCCATGGCAAAGGTCATGTGGAAGGAGGCTTGGCATATGCAAAGGCGTGATCAAGCCTCGGGAAACTCCCGTTCCCGAGCATCTACCCCCAAAACCAAGAGTCTGTTTTATGCTCTCACCTACACCTCTGACTTTACGGGGGGCTCTCCCCCATAACCATTTCACTCGGAGGAGTTAAGTTGCAGCTCCAGTTGATAAAATTCCTGGGCGTGACAAGAGTGTTTCAGCTTACGAACTCCTTTGAAGGTTATCTAGCCTGCCTGTATAGGTTCGTCCGGCTAGATGTGATTATTTATAGCCTCCCAACAGCGAGAGGCACGAGATGTTTTAGACTTACTAAAGGCAGATTCTTTTGGGAAGTTAGAATTTATTAGTATAGTGGGTTGATTAGGAATTGTATTGGTGAAAGGATTTCACTTGTTGGGCTGATGTTTTGTTGCTAAATCTTCATATTCCCTGCCCTTATAATGAATATAACTAGCATATAAGAGAAATAAGTATTAACCTTTAAGATTAATCATGTTAACCTTGGGTTAGGTAAATTCCTTTCTTGATTGTAACTCATTACACCCTTACCCTAAGGAATGCAATTTTATATGGAGGGTGGTGCCTGGTTTAAGAAAAAACACCCTTGGAATAAATGAGCTTTTTGGTTATCAGAAAGAGAGGGTCATGAAGTGTCAGCAGGCCTCACGGCCAGAAGATGATGTGAAACCCCTAAGACCTTTTTTGTATGTAAAGCACCCAATTTTGATAAAGGTCAGGACTGCTGACCCCCGCGTGACTTTGTATTCATCCCTATGTGTAACAAAAGGTATATAAGCAAACCTGAAAATAAAGAAAACGGATCAGTTTCCAGAAAGACTGATTCCCCCATGTTGTTCTTTCTCGTCCTCCGTATTTCTGGCTGAATTCCCATCTGGAGCACAGGTGCCCGCCATGTCTGCTTACTTGTCCCGGCTTTCAAGTCCACGTGAAAAGGTGCCCAAGGAGGGGCACCTTTCGATGTTCAAGTGGTGCCGGTGGCCCAACGTAGATGGTGCAAATTCCTTGTCTTGGAATTTTATTGGTATCCCGCATAAAGCAAGTTATCAGCCTCTTTCTCTCCTCTAATACCTCTCACTATTTTCTGGCTGAATTCCCATCTGGCACTTGGGTCCTCGCCAAGCCTACTAATTCTACCTGGGCTTCTAAGATCGGACCAGGGAGGCCTCAGTGCCTCCTTTCCTTTGGGAGAATGGAAAGATGCCTGTAGCCACCTATGTGGCCCATAGGTGGTGATTGGCATTCCATGTAAGGCAAGTTATTCAGCTCCTTTTTTCTGCTAATTTCCTAATCTCTCTATATCTGCAATTGAATAAGTTCTTTCCTAGTACGCTGACTCTGTCTCCACCTTCGAATCACCCTGGATCCCACCAGGGCTGGACCCCGGCAGTTTATGTTGCTTCCCTCTCTTGGCTGTTGTAAATAATGCTACAGTCAACACAGGGATATAGACATCTCTTTGAGATAATGGTTTTATTCTCTTTGGATCTATGCCTGGAATGGGGTTGTTAGATCATAGGGTAGTTATAGTTTTAATTTTAAAGAAACCACACTGTTCCCCACAGTGGCTGCATCAATTTACATGTCCACCAACAGCACACGGGGTTCACTTTTCTCCACTCCCTTCCCAACACTTGTATCTTGTGTTTTCATGATAGCTATTCTGACAAGTGTGATGTTCTATCTTGTTTTTATTTGCACTTCCCTGATGATTAATGATGAACATCTTTTCATTTGCCTGCTGTCCATCTATGTATCTTTTTCAGGAAAATATCTGTTCCAGGTCCTCTGCCAGTTTTTAACTGGGTTGTTTATTGTTTTGCTCTTGAGTTGTATGAGTTCCTTATATATTTTTGGTATTAGCCCCTTATCAGATAGATAGTTGCAAATATTTTTTTTCTCATTCCATGGGTTGAATTTGTGTTTTTTTCTGATTGCTTTTTTCTGTGTGGAAGTTTTTTAGTTTGGTGTAGTCCCATTTACTGATTTTCACTTTTTTAGCTGGTATTTTTTGGTGCTGTGTCTAAAATTTTGTTTGCAAGAGTAATGTCAAGGAGTTTCTTCCTTATCTTTCTTCCAGCAGTTTTATAGTTTGGAGTCTTATATTTAAGTCTTTAACACATTTTGAGTTAATTTTTTGGAATAGTATTAAGATAGGGATTCAATTTCATCCTTTTGCATGTGATTGTCCTGTGTTTTCTTGTGGTTCATGCTATTTCTTTAAGAGGAGGATTCTGAATTCTTGGTCAGACAGTTCATGGATCTTCATGGGCTGGGTCTGGAGTCTGGGTAGGGGCCCAGACAGCACTGACCGGGAGCTTGGTTTGGAGGGAGCCATTCTAGATACTGGGGCTGTGGGAGTTGTCTTGGAAGTTGAGATCACAGAGGCTGACTCGTGCTGGAGTGAGTTGAAAGCCTTTCTCCACAGCAGCTGGCCTGGTTCTGGGCCCAGACAGAAGTCTGGGTTTGTGGGTGCCCACCTGGAGCCCCAGTTTGCAGGGGGTGATTGAGAACCTGGAGGCCCTGCGAGCTGGCTGGCACTGGGATACCTGAGGGCTTGTGGGAACTTGCAGAGGGTTACCTAGGACTGAAGGGGTAAGCCTGACAATGGGATAGGCAGGCTCTGGGGTTTGAGAAGAAGCCTGGTGTTCACTTCACTCTCCTTCTACTGGGGAAGGTGTCTCTGTTCATGCTGGGCTTTCTGGTCTTGGGGGACCTGTGATGGACTGAGGGAGCATAAATTTTCTCTCCAATCCTCCTCAATGAGTCCTTCCTTATTTCTATGCTTCACTCAGGTGCTGTAATCCCTTACCTGGAATCCTTGGATCTTGTGAAGGTGTTTTTTTGCAGGGAAATAGTTTTTTTATGAATGTTTCTGGGATGGACAAAAACTAGAATTTCTTATGTTTTCCTTTTGCTGATATTATCTTCCTGTAATAGGTTTTTGAGAGAAGGCTGGGAGAAGCCTGAGCTGATATACTTTCAGAGGGCTTTGTGGCAGAGGCAGAACTCGAAACTTGAAGAATAATTAAGACTAATAAGTCTAGGGAAGTAGAGAAAACCTTTCAGTCTTGAGATCAGCATAAAGAACATTGGAAAGTAGGGAATAAAATTAAGTATTTTGCAGAAGTTTATTGATTGGAACAGAGATTGCATTATGAAAAACAATGGCTAGGTAGAATAAAAGCACTATAAATAGTTTTGAAAATTAGGCAGAGTTGTTTGGCACAGAAGATGAGAGATGATACTCTGGATTCTTCATATTTGGAGTCATGTGAGTAATAGTGTGTTTTAGGAAGAATACTGGGCATCCCTGATGACTCAGATGGTAAAGAATCTGCCTGCAATGTAGGAAATCTGGGTTTGGTCCCCGGGCTGGGAAAGTCTCCTGGAGAAGGGAATGGCTACCTACTCCAGTATTCTTGCCTGGAGAATTCCATGGACAGAGGAGCCTGGTGGGCTACAGTCCATGGAGTTGTAAAAGAGTTGGACACAACTGAATGACTAAACAACAGCAACAGAAAGAATACTATGAAAGCATTACTCAAGATATATTTCTCATGGAGGTGGTGGTGAGGGAGTGGGATGAGGGTGGGAAGATGAGTGAAAAGAAGATAAGCATAGTACCTATCTCCCCAGAACAGCTTTCTTCCCAGACAATTAATTAACATCAAAGGGAAGTACTTTTATATCTTCCAAGAAAACAAACTTGGAATCATCTCCTTATGCTCTTTTACCCCCTTCCTGATATCCTGCACCCCTTCAAAATAGTTTAGTTGGGAGGGAGGTGACCAACAAGTTTAATGAGACATGAAGACTGGGCATCTGAATGGAGTTGACCTCTATGTAGTTAAAAATATGAGACATAAGCAGAAATGATATTTCAGGACCGAAGAGGATGTGGTGGAAGTTGTTGACACAGCTGCAGCTGTAAGAGTAGATAAATTTGAAGGGTATGTATGAAGAACTATTCATCCTGACAGACACATGTTCAAAAGAATGCGTATAAAGGGAAAACAAAGTCCTGAGAGATAAATAAGGAGTATAGAGTATATGTAGAAATACAGGGGTTATAGATGGAAATTAGAAATGTACAGTTTGATGGAGGTGAAAGAAAATCTGAAATTAAGCAATAAAATTAAACATTTCAGAGGATTAGAGTGGTGATTATAGAAGGTGTATTCAATTTTAAACCAAATAAATTATTTTCCAGCAATGATGAACAGGGTAAGAACTCACACTAAGAACTAGAAAATATGAACAAAATATTACAAAATGGTTTATCTGTTTGAAATCATTAGAGAAACAACTGGGTTAACTCCCTCAGAAAGGTGAGTCTGGAATTTCGGGCTAAACCTGCAAGAGATACCTGAGAAGCTGAGGGACTGTGCAAAAATTTTTAAGAAATCTGTAGCTGGGAACAAGAAAATTAAAGTCCAGGACTTTCTGGTGGGACAGGGTAAATTTTCTTATTTTGGACTGAGAACCCAAAGCAAGAGTCAGAGTGAGCTGGAATTCAGCCTGTCCTTGAAGGGACTGAAGTCACACTCTGAATTTTCTCAATTCCTATTGCATTAAAGTCAATTCCATACAGAAAAGAACTGCACAGAAAATGTACATCTGCAAAATACAAAGTGAAGTATGGAAAGTTAAAATTAGGAAATATAGTGTAAACAACACTGTGAAAAAATGATTTGGAGCCCCTGGAGTACTGAAGAGAGATAATGGGCCAGAAGCAGTTGGTGATAGGAAGTGGATCTGAGAGTTTTCCAAAGTTACCAAAACATATTGTCACATATTCAGTCATCTTTACAGACCTCAAACAGAAAAAATAACAACCAAACCAACATAGACTTGTCATAATATAACATCTGAAAATCAAAAACAAAGGACAAGTAATAAAAGCATCCAGAGGAGAAAAAAGCAAACTACTTTCAAGGGAACAACTATTAGAGTGACAAGCTGACTTCAGAAGAGAAACAACACAAGCTAGAAGGTAATGAAATGTTATCTTTAAAGCAGTCATAGTAAATAACTGCTGTGGAGAATTCTATACTCAGTGAAAATACCTTCCAAAAATAGATAAACAGCACTTTTCAGATAAGTAAAAACTAGGAGAATTTATCACCCGTAATTACACCAAAGACAGAAAGAACATTATTCAGGCTCAAAATTTGAGATACAGAGAGAAACAAAGTACAATGAAAATGAGGAACAAATAAACAGATTTAAATGAATACTGACTATGTTAAAAAATAGTCGAACCTTATAAGAAAATATGACGGTATCATATAAGTAGAAGGGAAATGAGTCAAGTTAAAATCTTCCAAGTTCTTTGCATTGATCTGTAAAAGAGAAAAAGTGCCAGGTAACATTAGACTTTGATAACTGGAGGATGAATACAGTCACCTTTAAGGAAGTCACCAAAAAATTGCAAGGGCAGATAGTACTACCAAGATAATAGTGACCAAAATAATGGAATAATGAAAATACCTTATCCAAAAAAAAAAAAAAGAAGAAAAAATGAGGAATTAATGAGACAAATAGAAGGGGCTGAGTATGATAGTACATATAAACCCAAAAACGTCACAGGTGGTGAATGCATAAACAATAAATCGTGGTATTTCTGTATTATGGAATATTATTTAGAAATAAAGAGTAGTAAAATATTAATACATACAACATGAATAGATCTTAAAAATATTTTGTTAGTACAATTGACTACATAATATATTATTTCATTTACTTAAGACTCTAGGAAAGGCAAGACTATAGTGATATCAAAATTAAGATATGTCATGGAGAAACTAATAAAAAAGAGTGACAGAATACATTTCCCTAACAAGTAACTGACAAAAAGCTTGTATTCAGATTATAAAAGAACCACCAGCAATCAATAAGGAAAACATGACAATAGGAAAATAGTTAAGACGGTTGAACAGGCATTTTAGAAAAGGCAATATCCAATGGCCAACGAACATACATAAAAAGTGCTTTGCTTTATAATTAACAGTTACATATTTATATAACAATTATATATTTATAACTATATAAATATAAATTATAATTGCAAATTAAACATACAGTGAGGTAAAATGTTCACCCCAAAGTGGTAAAGCTACAATGGCTGACAGTACCAAATATAAGAGAGTCCTTGAACAACAACTTCCATTTATTGCTGACAAAAGCAGGCATTAGTACAATTGCTAATTCTCTATTAGTCTTAATATATGTATATTTCATGCTCCTGAAATCTTACTCCTAATTATTTAGCAGATACATATGTACGTATTCATTATAAAACTGTAGAAAGAAATGTTTAAAGCAACTCGTTTTCAAAACAGAAACAGACTCGCAGACAAAGAGACCAAATTTATGGTTACCAACGGGTAAAGGTCGCGAAGAGTTGGAAACGACTGAGCAACTGAACTGAATTGAACTGAAAGGGTAAAGGAGAAGGAGGGATCAATGAGAGTTTGGGATTAGCACACACAAAATCACTGTGGATGGTGACTGCTGCCATGAAATTAAAAGACACTTGCTTCTTGGAAGGAAAGCTATGAAAAACCTATACAGCATATTAAAAAGCAGGGAGATCACTTTGCTGACAAAGGTCCATATCATCAAAGCTATGATTTTTCCAGTAATCATGTACGGATGTGAGAGCTGGACCATAAAGAAGGCTGAGTGCTGAAGAATTGGTGCTTTTGAACTGTGGTGCTGGAGAAGACTCTTTGAGAGTCCCTAGGACAGCAAGGTGATCAAAATAGTCCATCCTAAAGGAAATTAACCCTGAATATTCATTGGAAAAACTGACGCTGAAATTTCAATACTTTTGGCCACCTGATGCAAAGAACACACTCATTGGAAAAGAAAGATGCTGATGCTAGGAAAGATTGAGGGCAGGAGGAGAAGGGGGCAACAGAGGATGAGACGGTTGGATGGCATCACCAACTCAATGGACATGAGTTTGAGCAAGCCCCAGGAGATAAAAGAAGCCTGGCAAGCTTCATCTGTAGGGTCACAAAGAGTCAGATACTGTTTAGTGACTGTACAAAAACAACATATATACCATAGATAAATAACACAGTCCTATTGTGTAGCACAGGGAACCCTTCTCAATATCTTATAATAAGTTATAGAGGAAAAGAAAAAGAAATATTCACAGCAATAACATCTTTACAGTTAAAATTGGAAACAACCTAAATGCATATCAATAGTTCACTTCAGTTCAGTTTATTTGCTCAGTTCTGTCTGACTCTTCACGACCCCATGAACTACAGCACACCAGGCCTCCGTGTCCAGCACCAACTCCTGGAGTCCGCCTAAGCCCATGTTCATCGAGTTGGTGATGCCATCCAGCCATCTCATCCTCTGTCGTCTCCTTCTCCTCCTGCCCTCAATCTTTCCCCGCATCAGGGTCCTTTCAAATGAGTCAGCTCATAGCATCATGTGGCCAAAGTTTTGGAGTTTCAGCTTCAACATCAGTCCTTCCAATGAACACCCAAGAGTGATCTCCTTTAGGATGGACTGCTTGGATCTCCTTGCAGTCCAAGGGACTCTCAAGAGTCTTCTCCAACACCACAGTTCAAAAGCATCAATTCTTCGGTGCTCAGCTTTCTTTATAGTCCAACTCTCACATCCATACATGACCATTGGAAAAACCATAGCCTTGACTAGATGGAATTTTGTTGACAAAGTAATGGCTCTGCTTTTTAGTATGCTGTCTAGGTTGGTCATAACTTTTCTTCCAAGGAGTAAGCGTCTTTTAATTTCATGACTGCAATCACCATCTTCAGTGATTTTGGAGCCCCCCAAATAAAATCTGCCACTGTTTCTTCTGTTTCCCCATCTGTTTGCCATGAAGTGATGGGATCAGATGCCATGCTCTTAGTTTTCTGAATGTTGAGCTTTAAGCCAATTTTTTCACTCTCCTCTTTCACTCTCATCAAGAGGCTCTTTAGTTCTTCTTCACTTTGGGCCATATGGGTAAATAAAATTGTGTAATAGCTGGTCATACAGTGCAAATACTTGTACAACAAAAAATAAATGAACTACCTTTGCCTGCAATGGATGGGTGAATCTCACCACCAGAATGCCGAGTGATGTAAGTTAGACACAATTTAGTAACAAGATGGAAACATAACTCCATACACAAAAATGTGAAAAACAGGGAACACTAAACTC
Organism: Aepyceros melampus; assembly: GCA_006408695.1. Lineage (NCBI taxonomy): Eukaryota > Metazoa > Chordata > Mammalia > Artiodactyla > Bovidae > Aepyceros > Aepyceros melampus. Next base: position 163,708 of record SJXQ01002074.1, read on the forward strand.
CAGTGTTAGGCATGGGATAAAGAGCATATCTGGGGAGAGGGGAGACCTTGTTATTGAGAGGGAACAGGCGGGAATGCTCCTGGGATGCTGACAATATTCAGTTTCCTGCCCTGGAAGGTAGTGAAAAGTCAAAGTGTTAGCTGCTCAGTCCTGTCCAGTTCTTTGCAACCCAGGGACTGTAGCCTATCAGGATCCTCTGTCCAAGGAATTCTACAGGCAAGAATACTGGAGTGGGTTGCCATTCCCTTCTCCAGGGGATATTCCTGATTGGCGGATTGAACCTGGGTCTCCTGCATTGCAGGTAGATTCTTTACTGTCTGAGCCACCAAGGAAGCTACAACTGTTTTCTTTGTGATACATTCTTGACATTTATTTTTCTTTCATGCATTTTTCTGTTTGTGTGCTGTACTTTATAATAAAGTAAGGAAAAAATGTAAAGCAGTCATGTTGATCTTCAAAAGAACAATTTTATCAACGTTACTTAGGTTAACGTAGGGAAGGCTTGGCAGGATGTAGAAACAACAGTTGACAAAAATCACTTCCACTGGTGTTTGGCAGTGGAAGCAAAGGACAGAAATTAAGATTTGTTGTTTTCATTATTCTGGAACATTTTAGCTATTAGTTAATTCCCCCCCCCCCTTTTTTTTTTGTTTAAGAGCAGGAAGCCACAAATCTGCCTTTTTGTTTCCTGATACGTTTCCATAAAATTCTAATGGTGATGGTTCCTTATCTTTATTTGAATGCTTTTTCACATTGCACTAACACTAGATTTTGGAAGCAATGGACCTTCTCTTACAAAAAGCTACTTTTGAGATTTTGTTCATTCCATATGACAGCTGGGACTGGAAATCGAGGAAAGGCAGGGGATGTCTCAGCAGTACAAAAGAAAAAACTTTCCATTTTTCCTTTGAGGATTGCTGAAAAGACTTTACATTCCTAGTGTTTCATACGATCCTCTGTGGATGTGGAGACTTTGCTGTATCCTATGGCCCCTGAAAGCGTCTCAGTAGAATTGAATGTCTAAAACAACCTGTGTCTGATAACAAGAGAAACTGGATGAAGGGTGCCTACTGCTGTTAGGACTCTTATCAGACCACATTATGTGATTTGCTTCCATAGTTAAGTCTCAAAAATAAAATAAAATAAAAAGAGAGTTAAAATTGGTAGTGCAGCAGTTTCATTCAGGAAGAGTTCTATTCTGGCTAGGAGATAAAGACAAAGTGGATTAAGAAAGAGAAGGAAAACTTCACAGATAATTACCAGAAAAGGCTTGGGTCAGGAATGGAGTATAATTCTGTAGCCTTGATAGAACTGTTTTATTCAAAGTCTTTTTAGTTGGAAGCAACTCTCATTACCATGACTTTACTTTCTGGATCATAGAGGCAAGAAATACAAAGAGAGATGCAAAATCCAATCAGTTTTCATTTAACTATCTCTATGAACCTACCAGCTTTCCCAGGTTGCTCAGTGGTGAAGAATCTGCCTGCCAGTGAAGGAGACGCAGGAGACACAGTTTCAATCCCTGGGTTGGGAAGAGCCTCTGGAGTAGGAAATGGCAACTCACTTCAGTATTCTTGCCTGGGGTTGCCATCCATGGACATAGGAGCCTGGTAGGCTACAGTCCATGAAGTTGCAAAGAGTGGGACATGACTGAGTGATTGAGCACGCATGCATGCATGCATGACCCTGCCAGCCAGAATTTCATCTGACCAGACCAGATGATTAAATTAAGAATCATGCCAATGATTCTAACAAGCACATGAAAAGGTGCTCAACTTCACTCATTATCAGAGAAACGCAAATCAAACCTACAATGAAACCTCACACCAGTCAGAATGGCCATCATCAAAAACTCTGCAAACAATAAATGCTGGAGAGAGTGTGGAGAAAAGGGAACACTCTTACATTGCTGGTGGGAATGTAAACTGATATAGCCACTATGGAAGACAGTATGGAGATTCCTTAAAAAGGTAGGAATAAAATCACTATGTGCCTAGCAATCCCACTCCTAGGCATGTACCCTGAGGAACTGAAAAGCTGAAAAAGACACATGTATCGAATCTTCACTGCAGCACTGTTTACAATAGCTAGAACATAGGAGTAACCTAGATGTCCATCAACAGATGAATGGATAAAGAAGCTGTGGTACATATACACAATGGAATATTAATCAGCCATATAAAGTGACACACTTGAATCTGTTCTAATGAGGTGGATGAAGCTAGAGCCCATTATACAGAGTGAAGTAAGTCAGAAAGGGAAATATAAATACTGTATACTAACACATATATATAGAATCTGAAGAGATGGCACTGAGGAACTTATTTTCAGGGCAGTAACGGAGAAACAGACATAGAGAACAGCCCTATGGACAAGGCGGGAGGAGAGGAGTGAGAAGGAGAGAGGTGTGGAGAAAGTGACATAGAAATTGACAATACCATATGCAAAATAGATAGCCAAAGGGAATTTTCTGTATGACTCAGGGAACTCAAACAGGGGCTCTGTGACAGGCTTTTAGGGTGGGTAGGTGGGGAGGGAGATGGGAGGGAGGTCTGGGAGGGAGAGGAAATGGGTGTACCTATGGCTGATTCTTGTTGATGTATGACAGAAAACCACAAAATTCTGTAAAGCAATTATCCTTCAATTAAAAAATTAAAAAAGAGAGAAAAAGACAGTGGAAACAAATAAACAACAAAAAGAATCATGCCAATGATTGAGAAAGGTTACTACTGAATTTTTTGTAAGAATATTAATATTAAAATTTGACTTCCATTATTTTCTGCAAAAAACACTGAAATCATCTCAAGAAATTTGTGGTTCCCATTTTAGCAAATGGAAGTGGGAAATTCACTCTAAATTATAACTCAAAAATTTGCTTAACATTGAATTCATGCTCAATTTTTCAGAGACAAAGTTTGATTTCAAATGAATCTCTGTGACAACTAAGAACCTATAGCTAAGCGTTCTGTTTCAAACATCAATTATCTTGAAGGCAGGGACAGAGTTTCCTGCAAAAGTACTCGGTGCAGATATAATCATGAGGATTTGTAACATACTTACGTTAAATGAATGGGTGATACTTTCTAATGACTATTTTGAGGAAATGTATCTTTGATTTCCAATTTATTTTTGATACTGTTATTTGAAATACTGATGACTTTTGTACTGCACTTCTTGCTTGCTCAGTCACTTAGTCATGTCTGACTTTTCGATCTCATGGACTGTAGCCTCCCAGGCTCCTCTGTCCATGGGATTCTCCAGGCAAGAATACTGGAGTGAGTTGCCATTTCCTCCTCCAGGAGATCTTCTTGACCCAGGAATTGTACCCAAGTCTCCTGAAGCTCCTGCATTGGCAGGCAGATTCTTTACCACTAAATCACCTGGGAAGCCACTGTACTTCTAAAGATTGATTTTATGTTGTCATTTTATAGAATCTCATTTCTTTGCTTATATCTGGCTTGTATATATCTACCTTAAGGCACAATCGTGATTTTAACCATTCTCCAGGATGTGCTGTTTTGTTAAAGGATAATCTTGCAAGAGTATTGTGAAAAATATTGCATCGCGTTGAACATTAGAACAAAGATAGACTTATCATAGTTTCATGTGTTAGCTGGATATGAGCCAATTTTGTTTACACATTAGTAATTAGATTACATCTATTTATGATCACAATTAATGTGATTATAATAATCACAATTATTCAGTGACTCAATTTCAACTGTTTTGAGGTTAGTTGAGTAGATACTCTTATTTGAGTGAGTAGTTCTGGATTTGAGGGCCCTAAATGAAGGGTTAGGCATGTTATAAATTCACTGGTTGACTCAGGATCTCATTGACTCAAACAGTAGACAAACTGGCTAGAGGAGTCCAGTAACTTGATTGCATTAATTGTTGTTCTCCATTCCACATCCCTCTCTGTACCCACTCCCTTTGCATTGCTCTGGGTTGGGTGTTTGTTCTATTCAACCCCTTGGCTCTGGGTGCAGCAAGTGACTTGCCTTGAAAATGGCATTTTAACAAGTGTGATGCCCCCAAAACAGAGGTCAAGTGCATATATATTTTTGCTTCTTCTCTTGCTCCTCTGTAATTGCCCTGAAAAATGCCTGGCTGACTTGCTGTAGAGTGAGACATTTAGGGCGGAGCTGAATTGTTCCAGACCTCCCAGCTGAGGCCATACGAGATTGGCCAAGAAGCAGCTTCTCCCAGATTTGAGAGTATGCCCAGCTGAGGCCTGAACTGCGCGGCTGAACCTGACCTAAACCAACAACACAGACTCCTAAGCAAAATAAAGCCTTATTTATTACTGGTTTGGGCTTGTTCTGTACCCTTATTATAGATAATACATAGAAGGTGGTAGTGTTTAGCAACTTATTTTTGGCTAAATTGTCAACGAAGCAATTCCCATTCATTTTGCTCCTTTGATGGTCAGAACTGGCGAATAGGAATCTTTGACACATTTAAAAATTTGACTACTTGGAAATACAGGACTATAAGGCAGAGGAGTTTGTCTTGCCCTCTTTTCAATCACAGCTGAATCCAGTGTTTGAGGGACAGTGGGTGTAAAGTCAGGTGATGAGGGATTCATCACCATCTGTAGCTGGGTGAGAGTAGGTCCCTCCATTCTGATACAGGCTCCTTCATCAGCCCAGGGGCAGGTAGAAGCTGAGAGTGATTGTTCCTCCTTCGTCTTCCACACACTCTATTCTTCATCAGTTGGTCAGATATGTCCTCACTTAATGGGAAGAGAAAACCACCAGGAATTATTTCTCACCCTAGGAAGCATTTGAAATGTGCATATCAGGTTTTTCTAGTTGTTAAATAATTATTTCATCCTGTTCAGTGAATTACAGGGGGGTGCTCAAATCGCATACATTTTGAGATTTCTGACTTCATTCTGATGCTTTCACAGTGTAATATGGAACCCAGTGCAACCATATTTCTGTAAGCAGGTTCTTATTTAAAAATAATACTGCCTTTCTCATTTTTTCTAGGTTAGCACTGCAAAGCTCCACGCACTCATCTGAGTTAACGTTATCAGGGAGAAAGGAAGAGTGAAAAATAACCCTGAGAAATATTGTCTGGGTAATTCTGCTCACAAATCATGTTATTTCACAAGATTCGGGAAGCATCACTGCTCCTTGCTGCAGCTGGACCATTTTGCAGCTTGAAGTTTTGAGGTGACTCACTTGAAAAGCAGACTGAATGAGATAGTTCACACAAATGACAGATGGAAGGCTGGAGACTCACCAAGACTGTGATTCCTAAGGGCGTTCACTTTACCTCTCTCTCACTTTTTTTCTTTCCTCAAGGCTGACCACCTGGGAAACTTTGGAATTTCTGGCTCATTAGTTAATTGAAAAATATTTAGGACTTCCCTGATGGTCCAGTGGTTAAGAATCTGTCTGCCCGTGCAGGGGACATGGGTTTGACCCCTGATCTGGGAAGATCCCACATGTTGCAGGGCCGTTAAGCCCTTGTGCCACAACTGCTAAGCTCCCATGCCCTAGAGCTTGTGCTCTGCAACAAGAGAAGCCACTGCAATGAGAAATGAGAACCGCACACCGCAACTAGAGAATAGCTTCCTCTTGTCACGACTAGAGAAAGCCTGGGCAGCAGCAAAGACCCAGCGCAGCCAAAAGCAAACAAATACATTAATTAATTAAAAAAAATTATATTATGACCTTCAGGTAAGAATGGCTGTGATCATTTGTATACCACACCACTTCCATCTCAAATCTCCTTAGCAATAACTGTGAAAAATTGATCAAGAAGCAGACATCACCATTGCAAATTATGGAAAGGAGCCCCTAAAAAAGTTGGAAACATTGCATAATTTCTTTTATTTTTAATTCAGATTTTTCCAAAATGAAGCAAAGCAAGGAGGATACAGGGCAGATGGATGCTTTCAGAAATGCTCCACGGGTGATTTGTTTGGAGAATGAGCCCTGCCTGCCATGGAGGACCTTGGAGAAAGTTCAGGATATCCTCTTGACCCTTGTTCACAGACATGGATGTGGACCCATAGCAGAGGAAAGCGCTGTGTTAGGAGACTCTAGAGTGCGTACAAGGTTCACATCAAGAAGAACGCTGCCCGTGAGGCGAGGTTTAGTTTTCTGTTTGATGTGGTAAGCAGCAGCCTGGGAAGCAGACTGGGTGAGATCCTCCATGAACCTGATGTTATGGATGAAGCAAAGAGAAGAGAAGACCCAAAGCTGATCTTTAGTAGAGAAGACCACCAGAAAGAGTTCCCCCTTCATTTCCTAGCCTCTGGAACAGCCAGCTACACATGTAATTTATAGAAAGTAACCTTGCTGCTTAAAGTCCACAAAGCCCATTCTAAGAGAAATGTAAAAATCAGCGAGGGGGAACCAAACAGCATAAGCTATCCTCATTAAATATGGATGTCCCACATCAGAACAGCTCAGTGTGGTACCAAAGCAAATGTCTGAGTCCTGAAAGGAAGAGGATGGCAAAGAAGCTTTATTTCTAAGGCAAATAATTTCCTTGGAAAAGAGAACAAAGAATAGACTCTTTATGCTTTCAGTAAAACCCTAGAAAAATGAAAAAGAGCATGAGATAATAAAACAAAAGACAGAGTTTAAAAAGGGAACTATCCAGGAGACACAGAGCATAAAAATTCAACATGAGTTGGATAAGTTAGGAAAAGAAGAAAGAGAATCAAAATGTAATAACCCATTTAAAATCTGCATGCGAAGGACTAAAATTTGCTTTAGAAAGATTAAAATGGAAAAGCTTTTTCTATGAGACAAGGGATCATAATGTGGAAGATAAGTGGGAAGCTTTTCCAGAATTCAGATGAGGAGAATAAAGGGATGAAACTGATGAGAAAGAAGATGACATGGTCCATGCATCCTGAAGATATAACGGAAGAATCCTGGTGTTTTGAATGAACTTACACTCAGAGTTTTCTTCTGAAACATTGAATTCAAGAAGAAATGAGTCAAGACTCAGATATTTGAAGAAGAAATATGTCTGTTCTTAGAGTTTTTTATTTAATTGAATTTTCATTTACAGAAAAAGATAATTGTACAATTTTCAGATTTTAACTGGCTGAAAAAAAGTATACCACCAATAATGTACTCATTTCAAGTCAGGAAAAACTTTTTAAAAAATAGAAAAAAGAAAAGGAAAACCCAAGTTTAGATGGGACTATTTTATAGAACATGACTAATGGTAAATGTTGAAAAATATCTGAAATAGAATGGAATCTAGACTGTTATTGTGATTATAGTGTAAAGTCAGTTGAATAGGTCTTAAATAGTTTTTGAAGGGTGATAAAAATTAAAAAAAATAAAAAGTCATATCAATATTAACAAAAACAGAAAGTAGGAGTTGAGGGTGGGGTACAAGGAAAAACAGAAGTGTTTTTAATTTATACGAAAGATACTAAATGGATATGTATTTTCTGACATAGTTTTTTAAAACATTACAGTTATGTGTGAGATTATTTTTTTTTCATTGTAACATTCTATACAGTGTTCCTAGAGTATTAGTCACTCAGTCATGTCTGATTCTTTGAGACCTCATTTATTGTAGCCCACCAGGCTCCTCTGTCCATGGGGTTTTCCTGGCAAGATTACTGGAGTGGGTTGCCAGTTCCTTCTCCAGGGGATCTTCCCAACCCAGGGAGCTTCCCGACCCAGGAATCAAACTCGGGTCTCTTGCACGCTTTATCATCTGAACTACCAGGGAAGCCTACCCAAAATGGATGCAGAATCCTGCACAAAACAGGTGTGCAAGGTGTGGCAGGTAGTTACAATGCGACACCAGCGTCACCTCCTCTCGAATAAGAAAGCCTTCTCCTATCTCCCCAGAAGCTTTCTCCCAGGGACACCTACCCAAAATGGACGCAGAATCCTGCACAAAACAGACGTGCAAGGTGTGGCAGGTAATTACAATGAGACACCAGCCTCACCTCCGCTCAAATAAGAAAGCCTTCTCCTATCTCCCCAGAAGCTTTCTCAGTTCCATTCCTCCCCACTAACATCCCTTCATCCTAACTTCCTGTTGCCTTAGGATAGCAATTTGCGCTCAGTCGTTCAGTCATGTCTGACTCTTTGCCATCCCATGGACTTTAATCTGCCAGACTCCTCTGTCCATGGAATTTTGCAGGCAAGAATGCTGGAGTGGGTTACCATTTCCTTCTCCAATAGGGCTTGCTCTTGCTGTTTTTGAACTTTCTATGAATAGAATATATGCATTATTTTATGTTTTGTTTCAACAGTTTGTTTCATCCATGCTACTGAGATAGCTTAGTTTTGCTTTTAGTACTTTTTAGGATTTCATTGTCTATTCAGACATTAACTAATGTCTTCCACTGTGGGTGAACTTTGGCTTATTTGCTGTTCTTGGCTTTTATGACAGATATATCTTTAAATATTTTAAAAGGGGATGACATACAGCTTTGAAAACAAGATGGATGGTTGAAAAGATAAATTAAAATAAAATTTACACCTCAATATTGTGGTAAAAAGAAAACAGCAAGGAAGCTTGACATAGGAGCTCTAAAATGGGATGATAAAAGTAAACACAAATTTATGGAATAGCTGTGAATATGTTATCTGTTACTGAAAAGCAAATACTAGACTGGGTCAAAATAATATCTGAGGGAGAACCTCTTGTCATGAATACACATAAAATGAAACAATGCAGAAAGATTACGAGTAAGAAGGTAGGAAAATCTACATAATCAAAAGCAAACAAAACAACTGGAGTTACAGTAAATCTGTAGGATTAGGATTCACCATTGTTAAAAAACAAGTGGAGACCAGCTTTGAAAATTCCCTGGACACACCCAACCAGTTTGGTCATAAAAAAAAAAACAAAACCCAGAAACCTAATTTAGCTGACTTTGCAAGATTGGCTTGATGTAGGTCATTTCTTGCTTATGCTCTGGAAATCACAAGCGACACTTGAACTCTTTTCCAAGGTTGGTATGAGGTAACCACTAACCAGATCCCTATTACTGAAGAAAATTCTAATAATATAAGCAACCACAGTGATGAATATGAGCTTATTCTGTAAGCTGCTTTGTAACAATGTGCCCCACCTGAGCCTCACTTTATGCTTGGCTTGAGTGCCCTTGTTTGCAATCTTTCTGGTGTGTGCGCAACAAAATTTTTCTAATTACTATTTTGGTGATTCAGTGGGTTTACATCTGTTATTTCTGAACTTTTGACAGTGTGACATGTTAAACAGGAGAAAGAAGTTCCATAATGTTTTTAAAAAGTGTAAAAATTTTTATGCCTCAAACTAAAAAAATCACTAAATTATATAAACAAATTCTTAGAAATTCAAGACCAATCCAAAAATCTAATAGAAGCAGATGTTAATATGGCTTTCTTAGTGTTTAACAGATAAAGTAGGAAATAAATAAATGCCGAAGATACATCTGAATAATATAATAAACTAGGCTATTTATTTGATATATATTGAGCTATTTTTCTATAACAAAAGATAAAAATAAAAGCTAATAATTAGGTAAAGAATAACAACGTATATAACTTTAAATGAGAGTGGAAAAATTACACAGAGAGCAAAAATTATTATAATTAAGTTAGAAAATACAAAAATAAAATAATTGATGTCCAGATAAAAAGGAAATAACAATAATGAAAAATTTAAAATTATAAGCAAATATTGCTTATAACTCTACCCTAAATGATTTTAAAATCTCAAAAAATGACAATATGATGGAATATAAATCATGAAAAAGGGTTCAAGAAGAAAAGAATCTGAGCATATGAACAAATAATTGAGCTTCATATTGAAAATGTCTGTCAAATATTATTTTCTGGAAATGCTTTGGCCCAGAATACTGAGCTGTCAGCTCTCCTACTCTGTTAAGGACAGGTTAAGAATGAAGATCAGTGTTGTGATCCATAAACTGTGAGACAGTACACAAAGGGCTGACATTACTTTACAAACTAGCATTACCCAAATGTGATTATGAAGATACAAAACAGAGAGCTGAAAACCTAACCTCATTTATAAACAAAGTCTCAACATTCTACATAAATGTATAGCAAGTTCTAGAGTTAAAAATAAAAGTTTATTACAAAACCAGTGAAAAATATGGATAAACCCTTTGGAGTGTGGAAGGTCTGTTTAAACATCAGAACAAAGCTAAAAACTATAAAAATAGTTCATAAATGTTTATCAATAATACAGTGATCCTAGTGAAATACAAGAGCCAAAGAGGGAAAAAAATGCAAAGCTCCGTCACAGAGCTCATATGCCTAATATGTAAAGAGCTGTTATAAATTTTTTAAAAAGTGCCTTAAAAATTAGGCAGAGATGCGGGCAGACAATTCACCAAAAATTAATGAACATTATCAATAAATGAACAAGCTTCTTCAGTAATCAAAACATTAGAAATTCAAAAGCTGCTTGATATCAAGTTATGAGCAAGGACTGACCTTGTGAAAGTCCAGAGATATTTACAACAAGATCCTGATGTATTCTAAGGCCTATATTCTCAGGTCACCCCTGACTCTGGGACCCCATTTCCAGGAATTGTTTTCAGAAGTATCCAGTGTGGGCTAATTTTGTCAACATTGAGTTGACCATATGTGAAAATCAGGTCTTTACCAACACACACACACACACACACACACACACACCCCATGCATCACACACAGGTATGAAGTCCTGATGCATAAAAGGGGGAGGAAGTAAGCAGAGGTTTTTATACAATCTGGACAAGTGCAAATTGGAAAACAGATACTCCCTGAAATTTCCTTCACATCACTGTCTTTGGAGGAAATTCTGTGTTCTTGTTCAGCAAGATGCCTCAGCCTTGCCGTACTGGGTTGGCTAAATTCTTTCTCTCCTACTTAGGTTCTCTGTGGTTTCCTTCTCCTTTTTCTTTCCATGTCCTCTTTCCACTCCCCAGCAATTCCTCTTATGCATGTGGCAGAGAAGTTTAGCTGTCTGTTTCCTTGGCTTCTGCTGACAAGGGTGCTCTGAAAGTGTCATCTTTCAACCCCAAGAGCTTGTCAAAGTAGTTCCCCAACAGGACGGTTCTTCAGTAAGAATTGGCTCCTGGCTGTTAGGATAATGATGGTTCTGCCACTTTAGTAAGACCAAACATGAATCTTCAAAAAAATTTTGTGTTGGCTATCAGCTGCTTTAGATTACTCCCTAATGGTCTCTACCAATATTTCCTAGGGACATTTGCTTATTCTCTATTGTCAAAAGAATGACTGTGGACAAGTTTGAAAACCCCCAAGGAAGTATTAATTTTTACCACTTAAAGAATCCTCTTTTAGAACTTTAGGTTATAAAGTTTAGAAGGACTATCTTTACCCCTGTCATCATGGTGATAGCAACAACCCAGTGAGACAGATATTCTTGTTCTTATTCTATGGTCCTCATAGCTATGCAGCTTATTAATAGATCTAATGCACTTTAATTATAGCTGGTATGGAATTTGAGGATTTGTGTTGGAAACTTGAGTCCCATTCATGATCTAAAACTGTGGAACTGTAACTATGAAGTATTCTAAGTCATTTGGGCACTATATTTCATTAATTGCGTGCTATATACGTGTAAGTATATAAAAGTTACATGTGATTAAGAATCTACCATAATTTTAAAAAGCTTGAAAGTTTTATTTAGGGAAAATTAGACCTCTACAGAGGCTTGATTTAGTTTAAATAAAAGAGAAAGGGGAGTGAAAAACAATTATTTAGTGATCATGTAAATGTCTCCTCACCAGGCCGTATTGAACTGAAGTGAAGAGGTGAAGAGAAAGTCACTCAGTGGTGTCCAACTCTTTGCAACCCCATAGACTACACAGTCCATGGAATTCTCCATGCCAGAATCCTGGAGTGGGGAACTTTTCCTTCCTCCAGGGGATCTTCTCAACCCAGGGATCGAACCCAGGTCTCCCATACTGCAGGTGGATTCTTTACCAACCGAGGCACAGAGGAAGCCCAGATGGTTCTGTTAATCATTTCCATTTACAGACAAGAAAAGAGACTGAGGGAGGTTAATGCTCAAGGTCACACAGCTAGTTACATAACAGAGTCTAGTTTTGGTACGTAATCTTCACAAAAACTGAGATAATACATATTTTTGCTTGCTTTATCTAAATTATGAAAATTACCTGGACAATGGGGTTTCCTATAGTGGAAATCTGGCAAGACTTTTGAGAAACTGGAATTTTAGCATTTTTCCAGGAGAAGTTTCCTGATCTTCTTGAACCTATTGGATACCTTTCCTTGATTTAAAAGTTAAAAAAAATTAATTTTGTGGCCAAGAACATCTTATTTTAGTGGTTGTTGAAAAAATTTGCTTTCACTCATTACTTGTTGCTAACTTTTAGTTGCAGTCTGTCTTTTATAGGGAAGACATTGACATTCATCACTGGATCAGTGCAGTTAAGGCACCGTCTTAATTGGAAGAGGGTGAATGTTAATCATTTTAATTATTATTATGATATTTTTCAGTGCCAAGAGTGCCCAGGAGCCTTTTTAATATGGAAATCCAGCAAATGATAACAGGAAAAAATTTACTCCTTCCCAGTGTGGTTATAATTTAAAGGTGAAAATAAGTACAGTGCAGCTAAATGGAATTATTAGTTGATGTCAAACACTGTAACTCTACAAGCTATGAATAATGTCTTTCCCCAGAGCCTCCTCCTAAGATGTTTGTAGGAAATTTAAAGTACAGTATAATTATCTCACCATTGCTCTATACAATTTAGAATTTAGTTTTTCAGTTTTACTATCCTCTAGTATCCTCCCTGGTGGCTCAGATAGTAAAGAACCTACCTGCAATTTGGGAGACTGGGGTTTGATCCCTGGGTTGGGAAGATACCCTGGAGAAGGGCATGGTAATCCACTCCAGTATTCTTGCTTGGAGAATTCCATGGACAGAAAAGCCTAGAGGGCTACAGTCCATGGGGTCGCAAAGAGTCGGATATGACTGGGCAACTCACACACACACACACACACACACACACACACACACACACACAGTATAAGAATAAGCCTAATAGGATTAACTTTTAATTTACTTACCTCTAAGTCATGAAAATCATTGCTCCAACTTTAGGAAGTGTAAAATCAACATCAATTTTGGGTAGGTGGCTGAAGACCAGGAAGATTTTTCATCTATAATTGTCTTGAGCCGGATTCCAGCAGGTAATTTGAAAGTGGCAGACTCCCTTATTACCAGATTCCAGAGCCAAATTTCCTGTCTTTCTGTTTTGCTCCTCCCTGCACTTATCTGTGAATGCCATTTCTGATTCTTAGGAAAAAAAGAAAAAAAAAACAAAAAAACAAAACAACCAAAAAACCTGAATTAGCAACTGCCCACCTGAGCTTTGAAAATTCTTGGAACTTCATGCTAACTGAATTATCTTTTGGAAGCTTAGGATAGCCTTCTCTCCTGACTAAGATAATTGGGATGAAAACTGTTTGTAAGGCTCAATGACAGTTTACTTTCTTGTACAGCCTTTTATGTATGAATCACAAAGACTTTTGCAAACCATAACTTGGTTCTTGCAGAGCCCTGGGGAAGTAGATCTCATTAACCCTGTTTTACACATGATCATGAAACCGGCCCAGGGAGTTTCAGTGAGCAGCCTCTGGTCAGGTGATGAGTCAGTGGGAAAGTCGGGGGAAAAAACTTGTGGAACTTTTGACGTGCACCTTGAATGTGCTGCCTTAAGAAGGGTGAGCAATTAATAGATGAGCAAGATAAATGAAGATCCATTTGTAGAACAGATTTGTGATGAACAATCATTGTTCTAATGAATTATTAAAATTGTGTCTTAGTTTAAATGAATCTGAAATTGCAGTATGTATATATATATTTTTTCCCAAGCAGCTCACTGTGACATAAAACTTTTTGGGTCAATTGGTTTTAGTGTTTAAGTTTGTATGTAAATGGAAGATTGTAGAATAACTACTAGAGTATGTTTTGGTTGGCCCCTGATAGGTGATGTTCGTAACCAAAGAGGGAGATACTTAAAATATGAAAGAATAGAAATGCAATGGGGCATACAAGAAATACTTTCAATTAACTTAGGTATGCAGCAGTGAACAATTAGGAAACTGGAAGCTACTTTGCATAGAGGTCATTTAGTCAGTCCAATCTCTGCTACACTTTGAACAGTCAACTTGAGAATTCTATGGCTGAAAGTACTTGAGGAAGCAGGACTTCATTAGATAACATTAGAAATGACCTGTTAATGAAATGTGTACCTCTGTATGCTGCTGGTAAAATGATTCAGTCATTGAGGGAAGCAGAACAGCTATCCAGCTTGGGACTGGAGTCTGCACCTTGATTGAGTTGCAGAGAATGAGAGTCTGCCCCTTAGCTTTGCCTGTTGAGCCTTTTGGTTTGCTAGTTTACCTCAGGTTAGCAGGCTCTGGAGGACTGAGTCACATTAGCCAAATTTGAAAGAGACTGACATATAAACAAGAGTGAACATTCAATTCACGTTGAAATCAGATTAGTTTATCGGTGCTAGATACTTGTGTGTTAGTCACTTGCGTCTGACTCTTTGTGACTCCATGGTCTGTCCATAGAATTCTCCAGGCAAGAATGCTAGAGTGGGTTGCATTTCCTTCTTCAGGGGATCTTCTCGACCCAGGGATCAAACCCAGGTCTTCTACATTGCAGACAGATTCTTTACCATCTGAGCTAACAGCGATACTTAGTGCATCGCATTTCTAGGAAGCTAAGCCAATTGGGAAACCAAATTAATATCAGAATTCTACTTGAAGAGTCTAGTTGGAGGATTGGATTATCTGAATGACATGTTCATTATGTCTGAAAAAGATGCATTTACCCAGCGAACAATAAGAACATCTGCTTGGCTGATCGAATGCCTGCAGGCCTCCACCCCTCTGCAAAGATTACATTACCCTTGACATGTTTCCATTAGTTGGACTGCAGGTTCTCTAATGATAATTATCATTTGCCTGGGCACTGAGATGCAGATAATTTAGTCTGAAAAAAAATCTGTTTAGAAGCTGTCTTTTCAGAAGTTGATTATTTCTGAAGATGCGCACACATTTTCTTCATTTTCTCTTCTTCATTTTAGATTCTTATTTATTTCTATTATCTTGCCCATCTTCTGATTCATAGCTCCAGATTCTGAGATGACACTGAATCAGGACTATAGTTACACTTAAACTACATATAACACATAATTTCATTTCTCATATTGCATATTAATCACTCCCTTCAGCTCTTCCTAGTTTTTATTCATTTATTTTTCTTTATGCCCATTTTCTATTTATTTTTTTTTCGGTCACAACTTAGGTTTTTTTTGTACCTCTCTTAGAACAATATCTAAATCTGAAGCTTCAGGGCCAAAATCTGCTGTGGAGCTTATAGTAGATTTCTGGACTGATAAAGGGAAGTTAGTGGCTATGCTGGGCTTCCCTGGTGGCTCAGTGGTAGAGAATCCACCTGCCAAGCAGGAGATGCAGGTTTGATCCCTGGATCGGGAAGATCCCCTGGAGGAAGGCATGGCAACCTACTCCAGTATTTTTGCCCGGAGAATCCCATGGACAGAATAACCTGGTGAACTCCCGCCCATAGGGTCGCAAAGCCCTGGACAGGACTGAAGCGGCTGAGCATGCACACAAAGCGGCTGTGTGGGAATCAAGAGAGAAAAAGAAACTGAAGCTAAGAGACGAAGCCAAAGATGAAATCGCGTGTCAGGCCCAGCTGATTTTTTTCCTGTAGGATCATTTTGTCAACCGTTAGTTCTTTTGTAACAGCAAAAGCAGTTTCTGTCTTTAGGGTCACCTCAAAGTTCAATATCAAAGATAACCATGGTCAGGAAAGCAAGGGCTGAGCATTGTTCTAGGATTCCTGTAAGGAGACTGGCCCTTTACCATGAACTGTGACCTTCTTGGCCTCTGGCTAAGCTGCACGCAGGGGAGAGACATGTCATCTTAAAATACAAAAGATGTTTGTATTCAGTTTCACACTTACTGAATAAAGAGACATCCAAAGAAAGCCAACTCTTAGACTCTAAAGCTGAGGCAGAAAATGGAAGGCAGTCTAGCAAACTAGGAATAATCCACACTTCTCAGCATTACTACTGGTATTGGATAGTTCTCCAATTTTAATGGCACCTTTATGATTTTCAAACCACAACAAATTGCAAACCAGTTGCATTTAAAATACAAGACTGCATAGTCTTCAAAGGGGTTGGGAGAGACTGGTAGAGTTCTCATAGTTTCAGTAACTCGGAGAAGGCAATGGCACCCCACTCCAGTACTCTTGCCTGGAAAATCCCATGAACAGAGGAGCCTGGAAGGCTACAGTCCATGGGGTTGCTGAGGGTCAGACACGACTGAGCGACTTCACTTTCCTTTTCACTTTCATGTACTGGAGAAGGACGTGGCAACCCACTCCAGTGTTCTTGCCTTGAGAATCTCAGGGATGGGGGAGCCTGGTGGGCTGCCGTCTATGGGGTCACACAGAGTCGGACACGACTGAAGCGACTTAGCAGCGGCAGCAGTAGGACTCCTATGGGTCTCACTATTTTCACCTGTTGTAGAACACACATGTTGTCCATAGACTTTGCAGTTTCATAGTGTTTAGTGAGAAATAAGACCAGAGGAACAGATTACTGTCGAGTGGCTGAAGCTACTTGAAAGTACTGAGAATTGTCTTTAGCCAGATGCATTGCTTTGGGGCATAGACCTGCAGGTAAATGCTCATTTGTTGTTGTTGTTTAGTAGCTCAGTTATGGTCGACTTCTCTGTGATCCTCGTGGACTATAGCCCACCAGGCTCCTCTGTCCATGGGATTACCCAGGCAAGAATACTGGAGTGGGTTGCCATTCCCTTCTCCTGGGAATCTTCAAGACTCAGGGATCAAACCCGAGTCTCCTGCATTGGCAGGTTGATTCTTTACCCTTTGAGCCACTAGAGTACCCTGAGTCAAAGACTTGTCTAATTGGAGAGTTAGAGGGAGCTGTGGAGGTCATCACATTGGTACCAATTCTTGTAACAGGGGATTCACAGGGAATAATGAGCTGTCAGTCTGCTTTGGACATCGCTAATAATATAGAAAATGAAATTCAGGTTTTCTTGTGGGATACCCTAAGTCCATGTCAGAGATTTCCAGCTCGGTTTTGGCATCCTGGCAACTCATGGAATAAGGTAATTTCATAATAGTTTCATGGCCAAGATGATCTTTTCAGTCCCATATTTTTATCTAGAATTTTGCCACTCCTTGAAGTGGAATCTGCTTCACCTTCCCTCAAACATGGGCCTTTGTGATGGTTTGAGAAAGTGTGGCCAAACGGATAGTGTGTGAATTTGGAGCTTAAGTCAGAAAAATAACAATAATAATAATAATAATAAAGCTTATGCTTAGTGTTCTCTTGAGGATTCTCACTCTTGGAACCAGCCTCTTTGTTGAAGTCCTGGCCACATGAGGTCATGCATAGATTTCTCAGCTGACAGCAAGTATTAATCAACAGACACACGAACAAATGATAGTTCAGATAACATCAGCTCACAATCCCCCACCTCCAGTGCCTCCAATTCGTTATGCAGCCTGCAGCAGAGACAAAGCAGCTTTGTCAAAATTCCTGAGCTGCAGACTCCTTGGACATAATGGTTGCTTTGTCCATTAGAACTTTCCATGTGGCTCAGATGATAAAGAATCTGCCTGAGATGCAAGAGACCTGGGTTTGATACCTAGTTGGGGAAAAAAAATTGATGGAAGCAAAAAGATGGAAGAAAATTGGATTAAAGATTTACCAAGATGGCCCTGCCCATCAGAAAAGACCCACTTTTCCCCTCAGTATCTGCCATCAGGAAGTTTCTATAAGCCACTTATCCTTCTCCATCAGAGGGCAGACAGACTGAAAATCACCATCACAGAAAACTAATCATCTGATCACAGCTTTGTCTAATTCAGTGAAACTATGAGCCATGCTGTGTAGGGCCACCCAAGACGGACAGGTCATGGTGGAGAGTTCTGACAAAACATGATCCACTGGAGAAGGGAATGGTAAATCCCTTCAGTGTTCTTGCCTTGAGAATCCCAAAACAGTATGAAAAGACAAAAAGATAGGACACTGAGAGATGAACTCCCCAGGTTGATAGGTGCTCAATATGCTATTGGAGAAAGAATGAAGAGATGGAGACAAAGCAAAAACAACACCCAGTTGTGGATGGGACTGGTGATGAAAGTACAGGCCAATACTGTAAAGAGCAATATTGCCTAGGAACCTGGAATATTAGGTCCATGTATCAAGGCAAATTGGAAGTGGTCAAATAGGAGATGGCAAGAGTGAACATTGACATTTTAGGAATCAGTGAACTAAAATGGACTGGAATGGGTGAATTTAACTCAGATGACCATTGTATCTAGTACTATGGGCAAGAATCTCTTAGAGAATCGAGTAGCTATCACAGTAAACAAGAGTCTGATATGCAGTACTTGGGTGCATTCTTAAAAACGATAGGAAGATCTCTGTTCATTTCCAAGGCAAATAATTCAGTATCACAGTAATCCAAGTCTATGCCTCGACCAGTAAAGCTGAAGAAGCTGAAGTTGAATGGTTCTATGAAGACCTACAAGACCTTCTAGAACTAACACCCAAAAAAGATGTCCTTTTCATTATATGGGACTGGAATGCAGAAGTAGGAAGTTAAGAGATACCTGGAGTAACAGGTAAATTTTGCCTTGGAGTACAGAATGAAGCAGGGCAAAGGCTCATAGAGTTTGGCCAAGAGAATGCACTGGTCATAGCAAACACCCTCTTCCAACAGCACAAGAAAAGACTCTATACATGGACATCAACAGTTAGTCAACACTTAGATCAGATTGATTATATTCTTTGCAGCCAAAGATGGAGAAGCTCTATACAGTCAGCAAAAGCAAGACCAGTAGCTGACTGCGGCTCAGATCATGAACTCCTTATTGCCAAATTCAGGCTTAAATTGAAGAAAGTAGGGAGAACCACTAAAGCATTCAGGTATGATCCAAATCAAATCCCTTATGATTATACAGTGGAAGTGAGAAATAGATTTAAGAGATTAGACATTAAAAGAGATTAGATCTGATAAAGTACCTGAAGAACTATGGATGAAGCTTTGTGACACTGTACAGGAGGCAAGGATCAAGATTATCCCCAAGAAAAAGAAATGCAAAAAGGCAAAATGGTTGTCCGAGGAGATCTTACAAATAGCTATGAAAAGAAGAAAAGAGAAAGGTAAAGGAGAAAAAGAAAGATATACCCATTTAAATGCAGAGTTCCAAAGAATAGCAAGGTGAGATAAGAAAGTTTTCCTCAGTGATCAATACAAAGAAATAGAGGAAAACAAGAGAATGGGAAAGACTAGAGATCTCTTCAAGAAAATTAGAGATACTAAGGGAACATTTCATACAAAGATGGGCACAATAAAAACAACAGACAAAATGGTATGGACCTAACAGAAGCAGAAGATACTAAGAAGAGATGGCAAGAATACACAGAACTGTACAAAAAAGATCTTCATGACCTAGATACTCACAATGGTGTGATCATTTACCTAGAGTCAGACATCCTGGAATGCGAAGTCAAGTGAGCCTTAAGAAGCATCACTACTATGAACAAAGCTAGTGGAGGTGATGGAATTCCAGTTGAGCTATTTCAAATCCTAAAAGATGATTATGAAAGTGTTTCACTCAATATGCCAGCAAATTAGGAAAGCTCAGCAGTGTCCACAGATTGGAAAAGGTCAGTTTTCATTCCAATCCCAAAGAAAAGAATGCCAAAGAATTCTCAAGTATGTATTAATCGCTCAGTCATGTCCAACTTTTTGCAACCCCATTGGCTGTAGCCCGCCAGGCTCTTTTGTCTATGGGATTCTCTAGGCAAAAATACTGGAGTGTGTTGCAATTCCCTCCTCCAGGAAGAATGCTCAAATTACCGCACAATTGCACTCATTTCATATGCTAGCAAAGTAATGCTCAAAATTCTCCAAGCCAGGCTTCAACAGTACATGAACTATGAACTTCCAGGTGTTCAAGCTGGATTTAGAAAAGGCAGAGGAACCAGAGATCAAATTGCCAACATCCGTTAGATCATCAAAAAAACAAGAGTTCCAGCAAAACATCTATTTCTGCTTTATTGACCTTACCAAAGCCTTGACTGTGTGGATTGCAACAAACTGGAAAATTCCTTAAGAGATGGGAATACCAGACCACTTGACCTGCCTCCTGAGGAATCTGTATGCAGGTCAAGAAGAAACAGTTAAAACTGGACATGGAACCACAGACTGATTCCTAATAGGAAAAGGAGTATGTCAAGGCTGTATATTGTCATTCTGCTTATTTAACTTATATGCAGAGTACATCATGAGAAATGCTGGATTGGATGAGGCACAAGTTGGAATCAAGATTGCCAGGAGAAATATCGATAACCTCAAATATGCAGATGACACCACCCTTATGGCAAAAGTGAAGAAGAATTAAAGAGCCTTTTTATGAAAGGGAAAGAGGAGAGTGGAAAAAGTTGGCTTAAAACTCAACATTCAGAAAACTAATATCATCATGGCAAATAGATGGGGAAACAGTGGAAACAGTAACAGACTTAATTTTGGGGGGCTCCAAAATCACTGTAGATGGTGATTGCAGCCATGTCATTAAAAGACACTTACTCCTTGGAAGAAAAGCTATGACCAACATAGACAACATATTAAAAAGCAGAGACATTCAGTTCAGTTCAGTTCAATCACTCTGTTGTGTCTGACTCTTTGTGATCCCATGGACTGCAGCACACCAGGCCTCCTTGTCCATCACCAACTCCTGGAGTTTACTCAAAATCATATTCATTGAGTCCATGATGCCTTCCAACCATATCATCCTCTGTTGTCCCCTTCTCCTCTCGCCTTCAGTCTTTCCCAGCATCACGGCCTTTACAAATGAGTCAGTTCTTCGCATCAGGTGGCCAAAGTATTGGAGTTTCAGCTTCAACATCAGTCTTTCCAATGAACACCCAGGACTGATTTCCTTTAGGATGGACTGGTTGGATCTCCTTGCAGTCCAAGGGACTCTCTAGAGTCTTCTCCAACACAACACTTCAAAAGCATCAACTCTTTGGCGCTCAGCTTTCTTTATAGTCCAACTCTCACATCCATACATGACTACTAGAAAAACCATAGCTTTGACTAGACAGACTTTTGCTGGTAAACTAATGTTTCTTCTTTTTAATATGCTGTCTAGGTTGGTCATAACTTTTCTTCCAAGGAGTAAGTGTCTTTTAATTTTATGGCTTCAATCACCATCTGCAGTGATTTTGGAGCCCCAAAAATAAAGTCTGCCACTGTTTCCACTGTTCCTCCATCTATTTTCCAAGAAGTGATGGGACCAGATGCCGTGATCTTTGTTTTCTGAATGTTGAGCTTTAAGCCAACTTTTTCCACTCTCCTCTTTCCCTTTCATCAAGAGGCTGTTTAGTTCCTCTTCACTTTCTGCCAAAGGGTGGTGTCATCTGCATAGCTGAGGTTATTGATATTTCTCCTGGCAATTCCAGCTTCTGCTTCCTCCAGCCCAGAGTTTCTCATGATGTACTCTGCATGTAAATGAAATAAGCAGGGTGACAATATACAGCCTTGATGTACTCCTTTTCATTTTTGGAACCAGTCTGTTGTTCCATGTCCAGTTCTAACTGTTGCTTCCTGACCTGTATACAGATTTCTCAAGAGGTAGGTCAGGTGGTCTGATATTCCCATCTCTTTCAGAATTTTCCACAGTTTATTGTGATCCACACAGTCAAAATCTTTGACATATTAAGGCAGAAATATATGTTTTTCGGGAACTCCCTTGCATCAACTCCCTCCTGATACTGGCAATTTGATCTCTGGTTCCTCTGCATTTTCTAAAGCCAGCTCTATCATCAAAAGTGTGTCTTATCAAAGCTATGATTTTTTCCAGTAGTTGCATGGATGTGAGTGTTGAACTATAAAGAAAGCTGAGTGCCGAAGAATTGATGCTTTTGAACTGTGGTTTGGAGAAGATTCTCAAGAGTCTCTTGGACTGCAAAGAGTTCCAACCAGTCCATCCTAAAGGAAATCAGTCCTGAATATTCATCAGAAAGAGTGATGTTGAAGTCGAATCTCCAATACTTTGGCCACCTGATGCGAAGAGCTGACTTATTGTAAAGACCCTGATGCTGGGAAAGATTGAAGGTGGGAGGAGAAGGGGATGACAGATGATAAGATGGTTGGATGGTATTAGTGAGTCAATGAACATGAGTTTTAGTCAACTCCGGGAGTTAGTAAACTCCAGGAGCTGGCTTCTTGCAGTCCATGGGATCACAAAGAGTTGGACATGACTGAGCAACTGAACTGAACTGAACTGGGGAAGATCCTCTGGAGAAGCGAATGGCTACCCACTCTATTATTCTTGCTTGGAGAATCCCAAGGACATGGAGCTTTGTGGGTTACAGGCCATGGGGTTACAAACAGAGGGAAAGGAATGAGCGACTGACATTTTAACTTCACTTTTGTTCATTAAGTTTTGGGGTAATTTGTTCCAAAGTAATTGACAAGCAGAAGAGAGTAGGGCTTCTGGATTTTGTATGTATGTTTAAGTGAGGTGCAGTTAAGTGGTAACATTCTCAAAATGAAAATGAATTACACTTTTAAATACATTTTAAAAAGCACTTATAATGCTTATTATTTAGATATCTATTAAACTATCTTATTAAACCATGAAATCATTTAAGTATTTGTTAAAATATTACCATGATTTCTATCTTGAAAATTTTAGCCATGTTTTCCTATTATATACATTATTATTCAACTAACTTTTAAATTTCTATTAATTTACCTTTTAAATTAAAAAATAAGTTGGTTAAACCTCACTCTATGTAATGATATCCATGAATTAGTGGCTTTTATAGCTTAGCCACACTGTATTAATATGCTTAAAAGCAAATGCATATGTTTTAAGATTAAAAACTGTCCAATTACTATCTAAAATTATCTCCCATTGCATAACTAGCGTATATCTCATTTTGGGAAAAACTTCCATCATCTTGGAAAAGAACTGTGCCATCACACAGACAATGAGATCTTTCAACTTTAGTGTTTGGGGTGTCAACTCCTGCTGCTGCTAAGTCGCCTCAGTCATGTCTGACTCTGTGCACCCCAGAGATGGCAGCCCACCAGGCTCCCCCGTCCCTGGGATTCTCCAGGCAAGAACACTGGAGTGGGTTGCCATTTCCTTCTCCAATGCATGAAAGTGAAAAGTGAAAGTGAAGTTGCTCAGTCGTGTTTGACTCCTAGCGACCCCATGGACTGCAGCCTACCAGGCTCCTCCATCCATGGGATTTTCCAGGCAAGAGTACTGGAGTGAGGTGCTCTTGCCTTCTTTGGTCAACTCCTAGGTACTAGCCTATGTTAAGAAAATGACACAGTATAATTGACTTTGTCATTGTTCAGTTTCTAAGTTGCGTCTGACTCTTTGTGACTTCATGGACAGCAGCCTACTAGGCTGCAGTGACTGCCATTACTTGGGGAAATTAAAAATCTACTCATATTCTAGCTGTGATTAAGGACTTCTGCAGTGTTTCATTTAGTCTTTCCAAAAAGAACTCTAAAAATGTAAATGTTAGTCGTTTGATGCTCAGTTTGTGTATAAGATATTTCTTAGGCTTGTATGAACAGAGACATGGATGTACCTTGAGGGGCTCTGAGCCAGTGATTAGAAGGACCAGTTACTTTTTATTTTTTAGTTGCACCAGTTGGCTTGTAGGATGTCAGTTCACAGGCTGACAGTGAAAGCACAACTGGACCATCAGAGAATCCCCAAACCAATTACTTTTCTTATATAAATAGAAAGTGTTTGGAATCTGGTATCATAATCTGAGATCTCTGGAAGCAGAGTTTGAGACAGTTAGTTTGGGAGTTTTATTTCAGGGAAGGCAGCAAATGGGGAGTGAAACAGAGGAGCAGAAATGCCATCACAGGAACTGTTATTGATCAGCCACCGTCACAAGCAACTCATGCATGATTTTGAGGGTTTTTCTGAAATAGTTTCAGAGCTGTCTACCTGGAGGATGAAAGATGGGAACACTTGCTCATTCATCTGCATTTCCTGTTACTCAAGGGAGACTCATTTCTGGGTGGTGCACGTAGGCATGCAGAGTCAGTTAGCATAGACTTCTCTTGCTGTGGCATCAGAGAAGACTTAGGATGGGAAGCAAGAAGAAATGAAGACAGCAGTGTCTGGGTGCACCACCATAAAAGTGACTCAAGTGTGTGCAAAAAGGATGCATTAAGAGATGGGATGACACAGGTTGGAACTAATTCACAAGTTTGTCTGATATATTTGACCATGATGCTCCTTCTCTGACACTTAATTTCTCATCCATCAGATGAGAGAGTTAGACTAGAGGTCTTTAAGATCCAGTTCTGAGTCTAATTACTAACATGAGAGAGTACTGGTCTAAGGCTACATTCCTAATTCCCCTGGATAGAAAGATCAGACCAAGAAGGGCCTTGAAAGGGCATCAGCACAGGTCAGCCAGGTGATGCTAAGACAAAACTTACCTTATACTTCTTTCTCTCACATAGCTCCTGTTAATAGCATCCTTATCTTCCTGGGTACCAAGGAGACCCTGAATAATTCTGTATCAGGGAAGGATAATACAATTGTGTGACTTTGGGCCTTCTCTCTGGCCCTATACATAAACATTACTCACGTCTGGTCAAAGGTGGGTTCACCTCTTGTTACTTGAAAGACTGGAACTGGAGCACATACCAGCTACACATGTGATATCCTGCAAGAGAGTTTGTTTGGTCTCCAAACTTGGGAATCTATTTACTTTTATTGAGAGCATCCTGATTCTGATCCCCAATAAAGGCACTCATGAAAAAAATACATGATTTTGAAAACAGACATGAAGAGAGAGAATGGCAGTTCAGCTTTGGATTTTTCAACCTTGCATTATCCTCTGAGTATCTATTTTTCTACGAATCTTATTGCTGGTGATTGCTATTTTCAAGTTCTAAAAACAGCAACTATTTTGCTGGTCTTTGTCTACTTCTTTCACTTTTCTGCTTTCTGCCTTATGTTTCCCTCCAGCCCCAAAGATTCAAACATTTGTATGATTGATGCTTTTTGAAAAGTTTGGAAAATGAATTTCAGTTCAGTTTTGGTGCAAATCACTCAACATTTGGGGGTTTATAATGTCTTGGTTAATAAGAATTCTGGAGATTCAACCTGTGTGAAGTTGGGAAAAAAATGGCAGAACAATTCAGCCAAGATGTATTTCATTTTTAAAGCAGCCATTATGTTCTGTCTTTAAGATTTTTCAATTCCCTTTTTATGTTTTTTAAGAGGTAATGAATAGCTTTCATATGAGAGTGTGAGCATCCTGAAAAAGTGCAGGATGACAAATTCTAATTTTATGTTTATTAATTTTTCAGCAAGTTTACTATTGCTCCATTTGATAAGACTAGGTGATTTTTTTTGAACTTGCATTGATAAACATTATTACCAATTTTGTGATAAAAAATATCCTTCCTGCATGTCAAACCTTCAGCCTCCCACACATGCTAATTCTTTTTACTCTCAAACACTTGGCCTTGTCAGTGATTGCTGTGATTCAGTTTTGAGTGAAAGAACTGCTCATTTCCAGTCTGTGATAATTATTGTATAAGACTTAGATTGTTCTATACAAACGAGAGCAAATTACCCATCAAGGATGTAGATAATGGGTAGTAGTACTTTAATCTCCTCTCATCTGCTCTCATCATATACTCCTCTCACTTCACACCCTGCAGACACAGGAATAATCTTCACAAACCTTTCCACTGAGTTGAAGTTTGATATTGCATATAACTATCTCGTGATAGCTGCTGGATGCAAATGTTTTTCTTACATTCCAATGAAAGGATGATTTATTGATTTCACTTAGCAACACGGTAGACTTAGAATCGTGTCTTCGAGCTTCAAGTTGCTGTCAGTGCCTATTTCTTTTTTCTTTTTGTAAATTTTAGCATTGTTTTAATCAAGGAACATAGCTGTTTGAGACAGGAGATTTTAAGCTAGTTGAATAGAAGCAAAGAGAAAGATTCCTCTATTAGAATAGCTGCTATGAATAAAATCCTTACTATGTGGATTTGAATTCCATTGTAAATTTGGCACTAAACACTGGTTTAAGCCAAAAATTTCTCATTTTTGTTTAGAAGCCCAGAACATTTTCCTTCACATTTAAAGAGGGAAAGGGAATAAGAGGAAAAGGGGGGAAAAAAACCCACTCTATAACAGAATCTCATTAGCTTGATGATGGGTATGCTGATTGTAACTTGGTACTCCCTAAACAATTTCAGATAATGGCAAACGACTTAAAATGTAGGTGAGATGTGAATTTGCAAAAATCTCTTTCCTTGATGTGCATGTTTCTTTACTTTTGCATCTTACACTCAAATCGAATGAAGAATTTAGATGCTGGCATTCACATACTGAATGTACAAGAGTATTAAGGAGCAATTCTAACTCCATGTGTGTGTGTGTGTGTGTGTGTGTGTGCTCAGTTGCTGCCATGTCCAACTCTTTGCGATCCACCGATTTTAGCCCCCAGGTTCCTCTGTCCTTAGGATTTTTCCGTAGGATATTGTAAGACACTAGCCTTTACTGTTTTTCAGAGAACTTGCCATTTCGCCAGGGCTAAATATTGAGTAGAAAGCAGTCCATTGATTAGTGCCTTTAGATCTAAGTATTTAAAGAGTCTCTTGGTTTTGCTTACTTTGTGACAGGGAGAAAACTCTAAAATATCATCTTAGAGTGATTTTGTTAGGGGAACCACACTGACTGAACCTGCCCACCCTGGCCAGGCCCTTTAGTAACCATTTGCATGAGTTGTTTTATGACCGGAGATCCTGGTAAGGAAGACAGAACTGATAAGCCACCACCAACTGGAAGAGTTTGGGAAAGGTCAAAAGGAGACACCACGTGTCCGTCCACTTCCAAGAATCCCTCTCGCTAGCATCCATATAGGCTGAGCAATGCGTGTACCATCAGGAAAGACTCTGAATTAGAATGATTGGCCAAAGACAACCCGGAAACTAATCCTATCACCATAAAACCTGAGACTGTGAGCCACGTGGCAGATTAGTTCTCCTGAGTTCCCCTACCCTACTGCTCTCCACCTGGGTGCCCTTTCCCAATAAAATCTCTTGCTTTGTCAGCAGATACGTCTCCTCAGACAATTCACTTCCAAGTGCTAGACAAGAGCCCAGTTTTGGGCTCTGGAAGGGGGGGGTCTCCCTTCCTGCAACAATTTCAGAGTTTGTGAATCCTAGTTTCTCAGAAGAGTCATGACACCTAGATTTGAAAAATCAATTCACTTCTCTGTTCTCTGATAATTAGTTGTACACGTCACCATTAAAAATAATTTCAATTTCAAATTGTAGCTGCAAGCTAGTAAAAGCTTTCTGTCTCTTCCTGCTTCGTTTGTAGTGATCTTGCACTTTATTCTGTTCGGTAGTTGGAATAGGACAAAGGAGTCCAGAATGGTGGACTTCATTCTGGAAACAAGGAAGGGAAAAGCCCGCGAAAATAGAACAAAGGAAGGCCCAAGGACTGGAGTGAGGACCTCAGTAGAACAAACAGCACTCCTGGCTGGCCCAGTTTACACAGGGCAGACCCAGGGGGAGGAGAAAAGACGTAAAAAGAGGAGCCAAAGGGCCCAGGCTCCCTGTCTCTGTCTCTCTCTCTTCTCTGTGCGTCTTTTGGTTTGGCATGCCCTCACGCCTCGAGCATGTATTTTCCCTTATGTATACTCGTGGCTGATTCATGTCAATGTATAGCAAAACGAATACAGTATTGTAAAGCAAAACAAACTAAAAAATAAAAATTAATTTAAAAAAAAAAAAAAAAAAGGACTGAGCTGTAATACTGATCTGTCTGAGAGCTGTGATGCCCCGAGGGCTTGAACGTCCGTCGCTTCAAATTTTTGTTGTGATGAGACAGAACCGAGGAAATTACACACTCCCCTGACAATTCTAATGAAGTAAAATTGTCAAAATTATATATAATGGAAAAACCCTCATGAAGTTTAAAGACAGCAGTGCTTGTAACTTACTATTTAAAAATTTATTTATTTTTGTTGTTGTTAATTAATGGAACTGGAATAGACATAAAGACTGTATTCTTTGTGGTGTCATCAATAAAACATTGATTACTTGATTTTTCAAATAAATTTTTGCTTGAACTTTAATGCAGGCATCTCACCGTGTTTGAATATTCCCAGCATAGGTTCACAACACATGGCTCTGTTTTATTCACATCTCAACTTAGCCAAGTATAAACTGTGTGACTTTGGTTAGTCATTAAACCTCCCTGAACTTCAGCTTCTTTATGTGACGTGATACCTAGTCCTTAGGGTTGCTGGATGCACTCTGTTCTGATGGTATATGTGAAATCTCTAACTTAATGCCTGGAAGAGCCTCAAAAGTGTTCCTTTCCTTTCCTTCTGAAGCTGAAGGAAGATATTTTCTAGAATTTTTTTAAATTACGATTTTTAACTTTTAATGGAAAAGAGGAATAAAGACAGAGCAACAATTTTTTGGAAACTTCTCTTGTGTCACTTTACTGCTAACGTCACATTTTCACGTGGTCATTGATTAATTTACACAATGAAGTATGTCTCCACAGCTGTCTGTGTATCCATGGGTGGTAGAAGCCTGTAAACTACGTATCAATTTTCAAAGAAGCAAGCCAGCTCCTGTGACCAGGAACTTGACCTTCAAACACCAACTGGGACATTCCCCATGGTGGGAAGAGCATAGTTCTAACCTTGTGGAAAGTAGTCATCTCTTTAATTTCTTCCCATACCCGAGTACATGTTGTGAGCCACTGAGGGAGAGACAGTGTGATCCCTGGGAATTATAATATGTCCCACAGCACAGCATTGTTTTGTTGGGGTGTATTATTAGCCTCTAAATTAGAGCCGTGGGGAGCTCCCAATGTGGCTTCAGTGGGATGAATAGAGATGAATAAAACATTCAGCAAAAGGACTTCTGGTGAGATCTAACATAAAGCTATTTGCTTTGTGCATGTTTAAAATGTAGCCTACTATAGCCCTCAAATGTATGTAAATTCATCGTTGTCACTCTTTCCTACCCCATCCCATGTAAGCCAGTTTACAAAATGAGTCAGCTCTTACAGCTGTTTTGATGTAGAAATATCTCCAACCATTTAAGCTGTGCTGAAGTGACTTTTTTTTCCAGGGTTGAAATGGTTTTCTACAGATGGATCACAAAGCTCAGTCATTTGGGCAATGAGAACTGAATCCATTGTAGCAAAGTGAAATCACGGAGATAATATCTTTCTATGGTTTCCCCAAGAATAAAAAGAGTAATTAAATATTACAGCCCACTGTTCACACATCCATTCATCACCAAATATTGATTAAGGGCCTGTTTCCTCCACTCTCTCCTCCTTTTATCCTTCACGGAGACAGTGACCCTGAAGAGCCTTTGATTTGTCTGTGATGAAAGTGCATCCTATCTATACGTTTTTGTGCAAAAATAAATGTCTTTTGAATATATTGAGCACCTTGAGAGAAAGACACCATGCCCTTTCAAATGAACATTATAACAATTTAATAAATTAACTAAACCTGTTCCACAGACACATTGAGAGTCATATGAGTTGCTCTTATCCATTGTTACAAGATTAAACATTTTGGGAATAAAGCTCATTCAATTTATTGAGAAAGAAACTTGGCTACAAATGCAGTCCCACTTAATTAGCTTCTGTTCCAAGTTGCTTAGCTTCTTGGACATAAAGGGTGAGTCCCACTGCCCTCTGAGCTTCCTGGGGGCATCTTGCTCTGATCACCTAATTGATTTTCCAAACCAGTTTGTACTGTGGATATATCTTTGTGTCCTTTTTCCTAAGTCTTGTCATTATCATCTTGAAACATATTCAACAAAATTCCTTGTAGAAGCCCCGTTAGCTATGGAAGAGTGACTGATTAAATTAAGCATATTAAGTACCAACAACAATCCAAACAGGGTGTGGGTGTGTAATGAGTCCTGGTTAGAAGGGAGAGAGGGTGGGATGGTAGTATGTTTGGTGTTACTGTCAGAGGGACACTCATTGTATCCACGCAAGATGAATGAGGGATGAATTGTGGGCTGGGATGACCAACAGCTTTGAAGCTCTCAACCCACCTCCTTAATCCTGGAACTAAGTACAGTCCAGAAGGCTTTTGACTTAGTTACCAAACTACTAAACTTTCTTTATGAGGATGAACGCTTCTCAAGAGACAATTAACCTGGAAATTCACAGGAGGTTCTAAGGCAAGCTGGTGTGAGCCAAAGAAACCAGGAAGGTCAGGGTGGGAGCCCCACCCACCAGCAAGAATGTATAAAAGCTCAGAAGCCTGAAGTGGCATTCACAGCACAAGAACCAGCCTCAGTGAGTTGCCCACATCTCTCCACCAGCACCATGTCCTACAACTGCTCCACAAGGAACTGCTCTTCCAGGCGGATTGGAGGAGAATACACTGTTCCAGTGGCCACAGTTTCTACCGCAGATGCTGACTGCCTGAGTGGCATCTATTTGCCCAGCTCCTTCCAAACGGGCTCCTGGCTCCTGGACCACTGTCAGGAGACCTGCTGTGAGCCCACTGTTTGCCAGTCAACTTGCTACCAGCCACTCCTTGTGTCTCCAGCCCTGTCCAGGTGACCTCTCGGCAAACCACCTGTGTCTCCAGTCCCTGTTCGACTACCTGCAGCCGGCCACTCACCTTTGTCTCCAGTGGCTGTCAGCCTCTGAGTGGTATCTCTACTGTGTGCAAGCCCGTGAGAAGCATCTCCACTGTCTGCCAACCGGTGGGAGGAGTCTCCACCATCTGCCAACCTACCTGCGGGGTCTCCAGGACGTACCAGCAGTCCTGCGTGTCCAGCTGCAGAAGAATTTGCTAAGTGT
This sequence comes from Aepyceros melampus, assembly GCA_006408695.1. Lineage (NCBI taxonomy): Eukaryota > Metazoa > Chordata > Mammalia > Artiodactyla > Bovidae > Aepyceros > Aepyceros melampus. The sequence continues at coordinate 194,656 of SJXQ01002074.1, forward strand.
TCAGAAGCCCATGAGTGAATCAAGATTCCATGACCTGCCAGCTGTGTTTCCAGGATCTTCCGACATGCTGCCTGAGTAACTTCATTGCTGACCCCTGTTCTAACTGCCTGATTGCTGGCTGCCAGCTCTGAATAAACCGCCTTTGGCAATCTAAGATTTGGCCGGCACCAATCTTATTTTAAGGGTTTGATGACTGGTGGCATGTATACCTCTGGATGTTTCCAGAAATGTACCACTCACGCCCCAGTCTCTAAGGGTTTTGGCATGTTTTGACCTTGCTGCTTTGTCTTCTGGCTTCTGCTTTTGTGCCTTGGAAAAGGGAACTTGTCTTGCTCTGTGTTTCTCAATAAAACCTCATTACTTGGCATTGCAAATGTATGTCTCAGTTGAGTTCTTTGTTCGCAAGAATTTTTACTATTTATGAATCATCCTTTGCTGATCAGGGTCCAGGTTTCTTTTCTGAGCCTGGAGCATGGGTTCAGTCATTGTGTTTCATGACAAGCAAGGGGTTATCTTTTGTTTTTAACTTAAAAAGGTGAGTATAATTGCTTTACAATGTTATTAGTTTCTTCTGTACAATGACTTACATGAGCTATAAGTATACATATACCTCCTCCCTCCTCAGCTTCCTCATACCCCTGCCATCCCACCCCTCTAGGTCATCACAGACCACTGAGGTGAGCTCCCTGTGTTATACAGAAGCTTCCCACTAGCTATCTACTTTACATCTGGTAGTGTGTATATGCTAAGCTAGTCTCCCAATTCACCTTACCCTCCATGGATGGACCTAGGGTCTGTTATAGATGATGAACTAAGTCAGAAAGAGAAAAACAAATACTGTGTATTGATGTATGTGTATGAACTCTAGAAAGATGGCACTGAAGAGCCTGTTTGCAGGTCAGGAATAGAGATGCAGACATAGAGAATGGACAGCAAGGGGTTGTCTTATGTTTTACCTGGTTGTTGTTTAGTCGCTCTGTTGTGTCTGACACTTTGTAACCCACGGACTGCAGCATGCCAGGCCTCGCTGTATTTCACCATCTCCCAGAGCTTGCTCAAATTCATGTCCATCGAGTTGATGATGCCATCCAACCATCTCATCCTCTGTTGTCCACTTCTCTTCCTGCTTTCAATCTTTCCCAGCATCAGGGTCTTTTCCAGTGAGTCAGCTCGTCATATCAGGTGGCCAAGGTATAGGAGCTTCAGCATCAGTCCTTCCAATGAATATTCAGGATTGATTTCCTTTAGGATGGCCTGGTTGGATCTCTTTGCAGTTCAAGCGACTTTTAAGAGTCTTCTCCAACACCACAGTTCAAAAGCATCAGTTCTTCGACAGTCAGCCTTTTTTATGGTCCAACTCTCACATCCATACTTGACTACTGGAAAAACTATATCTGGTTAGAGAGTCTTGACACAAGTAGTCAAGTAGAGTGACTAATCCTCTATACTTCCTCCCAACTATTTATGGGCTTGCAGAATAATTTCCATGCAGGACAAAGAGAAGTTACCTAGGAAGCCAGGTAGTTTGGGGAATTGTACAGTGAAGGGAGTCAGTTGAAGTTTCCAAGTCTTCCTTCAAGACAGGACAACTGTGGAAAACTTTGCAAAGGATCCCTCCATGATCAGATGAGGTGCAGGGAGAAGGAGAAAGGTTGAAAAGTCAGTGTCTAGGTCCTGAGATTCACAGCATCAAAAAGGTGACTGTGGTTTTCTATTTCCTTCATGTATCACTATGTATTGGTAGACCCCCAAACATGCTCTGGGTAAACTAAGTTCCATGTTTTAGTAAATCTGGACAGAAGAGACTTAAAAACAAAATTCAAACACATGTTGGTTTATTTTAATATCTTGTGCTCATGTGCTCAGTTGTGTCTGACTCTTTGTGACCCCATGGACTGTGTAGCTCACCAGGCTCCTCTGTCCATGAGATTCTCCAGACAGGAATATTGGAGAGGGGGTCTTCCTGACTTGGGGATCAAACCTGTACCTCCTATGTCTCCTGCATTGGCAGGCAGATTCTTAGATCCTTTACCACTGAACCACCTGGGAAGCTCATTTTAATATGTGGGGCCTTGTTTTGTGCTTGCTTTCCACTGGAGCTCCCATACAGATAAAACAAGCCATCTGGACTGGTGGTTGACATGCTAATTCCTTTTGCCTTTTTTTTGGAAAGTGAGAACTGACTGCCAGGTGGTCTCCTTGTGTCCTCACTCTCTCTTATGTCCAGAAACACACCTTTATATTTCCCTTTCAGAGTTGATCAAGGAGAATCAGAAGAGGAAGTTTTTTTTTTTGTCTTTTTATGGAAAATAGAGACAGAGGAGGTGCACACGCCAGGGGCAGTGGGTACCTTTTCCCATAACAGCGGTACTTAGTGCCTCGTGGAGTATCCGACCATCCATTTCTCTTGTCAGCGCAAAATGGGTTTCCTATTTCACTAATGGCTTTTCAGAGAGGCAAAATATATGGGTAATTTCTGGAGAGAAAATGTTCATTTCTTCCTATTACTGACTCTCCTTGTAGAATAAAGGTTTCCTCTAGTCAAATGTTAATAAGTATGACTCACAGTAATATCTCATTAAAGCAAGATATCAATGTATAATGTTTTATTATACATTGATTTCATGCATCTTCTTTTTAAAAATAATACCCTGGTTTTCAGAAATTCTCTGGTTTGTGCTATGGTATAAGTCACTAGGGAACCTTAGGTGTCCCCTTCAAAGCTGTTATTTGTATAACTCTCACGTCTGTTTATTTCAGTCACTTCACATATGATTTGGAAAAAAGGAAGTTTTCGGAGGTTTACACATTATTAGTGATTTTTCTGTTCATGTTTTATTCTTTAGCTTTCTAGGTTTCAATAAAAATGAAGAACAGAGATGTCTTTTCTTTCTTTTTATTTAGATGGCCAATCATTTTTAATATATAAGATTCATGTAGTAGTAATAAATAATAACATAGGGTTTATAGGCTGAGATGAGTCCACTTTTGTTTGGGCTCTTTATTGTGATGGTGCGAACACCCAAGGATGCTGTAGCTATCTTACCAAACTATTTCCTTGCTTTTATTTCTGTTTGGGGAATCCTCTATTTCACTATCAGAGCTATTTTAGTTGTACTTGAACTTTGAAAGTTCTCTCCATTCTTTGCTTTATTTCATAATAAATTGTAAAGTTTCAGAGTGTGTCTTTGAGGACAGTTTTAAAAGATAGAGGAGTGATGATTTCTTTCCCTCCTTCATCTGGGACCCAGAAATGTATCTTATATGTAATGGTCTATGGTTGTGGGGAAGTAGTTTGGGGCACTTTGGTTCAGATCCTGTTTTCTGTCCCTTGGCTGGAGGCTTGTTAAGCTTCCTAAACCTTTGCTCATCCATGAAACAAAGGTATTGATGGCGTCTTACCTCTTTATTTCGGGAATAAACTGAGATAAAACATGTGCATCCAAGGTATTACTGAGCCATCCTGTTTTTGATATTGACATGAAATTGACTTTCTCTATCTCCTTTTCCTTTTTGGTGGGAATCCTGGCTACTTCCAGCATTGCTGAGGAATCTGAGAGAGGAGAGGTTAGAGGATAGTGACTTCCTGTTTTCTTTCCTAATCTCTGGTTTGAATTTTTACTTTAGAAGAACTAGTCATTTTATGGATCTTCTTCCTAGTCTAGCCTCTGTTTCTTTTCAGACTGTAATGATTCAGACACTACAGTACCATTTCCTTCGCTTGATTGCCACAAAATCTATTTATACAAGAATTTGTGTATCTAACAGACTTTACTGAAAGTCTGGGGACATAGATGATGCTTATACTTTCATGTGAAAACAATTTAGCATTATATTTTAGACATAAGGAAGATCCTTGGGCATTGTCCCTGGGACACTATCATATTTTGCTCAAAGCCAAATTCCTGCCTCCTTTCTTTCCTCCCTCCCTTCCTTCCACAAGCATTAGGGTACCTCTAACATTCCAGCTTTTGTGCTAGGTGCTTGTTGTGACTCCTGCCCTCATGAATTTCATAGCTTAGTTATGTAGAGTAATATAGCTAGACCTTTTACATTTTCCTCTGTATCTTCCACTTAGGGATTCCATGTGCTTTGCCTTTTCCCTATAAATGCTCCTACATGCCAACAAAGGGGCTATATCCCATGAGTTCCCTGAAAAAGTAAAAATTTTTAACTTTTTTTCTTATATTATGTTGGGGCTTCCCTGGTGGTTCAGATGGTAAAGAATCTGCCTGCAATGCAGGCAACCCAGGTTCAATCCCTTGGTCAGGAAGGTCCCTTGGAGAAGGGAATGGCTACTCACTCCGGTATTCCTGTCTGGAGAATTCCATGGACAGAGAAGCCTGGCAGGCTAGAGTCCATGGAGTCTCAAAGAGTCTGACATGACTGAGCAACTAACACTTTATTTATTATACAACTACAATGAAATTTGAAAATATAACCAACCTCTGGAATAATTTGTCTTTAAAAATGGCACATGGACCCAGAGGCTGTCACATAGAGTGAGGTAAGTTAGAAAGAGAGAAACAAATATTGTATATTAATGCATATATGTGGAATCTAGAAAAATGATGTAGATGATCTTATTTGCAAAGCAGAAGTAGAGACACAGATATAGAGGACAAATTTATAGATACTAAGAGGAAAGGTGGGGGAAGAATTGGGAAATTGTGATAGACATAGGTACACTATTGATACTATGTGCAAAATAGATAACTGATGAGAACCTACTGTACAGCTCAAGGAACTCTACTCAGCTCTAAGATGACCTAAATGGGAAGAAAATAAAAGAAAGAGGGGCTCTATGTATACATATAGCTGATTCACTTTGCCATAAGCAGAAACGAATGCACCACTGTAAAACAACTATACTCTGACAAAAACCGATTAAAAAACAAAAGTGGTACAAATGAACTTATTTAGAGAACAGAAACCGAATTACAAGTGTAAGATACAATCTTACAGTTGCCAGCGGGGAATGGAGAGAAGGGATACACTGGGAGATTAGGACTGACATATTAACACTGCCATATATAAAATAGGTAACTAATAAGGACGTACTGCAGAGCATGGGAAACTCTATACTCTGTAATGACCTATATGGGAAAAGAATCTAGAAGCAAATGAATATGTGTATTTGTATAACCGATTCATATTGCTGTACAGCAGAAAGTAACACAACACTGTAAATCAAGCATACACCAATGAAAAATTTTAAAAAGTTTTAACCATTAAAAAAGAACCTGGGAGTCAGAAAGGTTGTGGGACTCAAGGAGATGTACTGATAGCCAATCGAGCGGCAAGAATGGATGACCAGCACGTTGAGGCATAGACCCGTATGGATGTCTTCTACATTGCCCTCCACCTTCAGTGAAGGAGAGATCTGCAGTTTGACCTTAGCTTCGGTAAATATCTGCATCTTTGTATCTTTCGGAAGCTACCACTTGTGTTTAGAAATTTATGAATGGCCCCTACCTATAGGGCATTGTATTAGCTTTTATGACAATGAAATCTTCATTGATTGAGATTCCTAGATCCAACTTCTCTCATTTACTCCACTTTCCTATGATGCTATTATAAACAAACACTATTATTATGTATACGTTTCTCTGTGCTTTATTATAAAAATGGATGATTAAAATGACAACCTAGTGCAAAAACTGTGGTAATGATAGTGCCAGTAACTGTAGGAAAAATAGATGATTACTCTCGAGCAAAGCTCGGGGTTGTCACTGGTAAGATTTCTTTAGAAATGTGTAGTTTTTATAGTCATATACTTACAATCATAATCTATTTTTGTATATATTTATATTGGAATTTATTACTGCAATTCCTACATAAAAAGTGTATCATTTTGGTTAAAAGTCAAGCCCCCTAAACTATCTATTCCCTCCATTAAGCATACTAGTGCAAGTGTCCTTAGGAACAAATCGAAGGCATAATATTTTACCAAAATGAAATATTCTCTTGCTAAAATTTCTCATCATATTTATTTCCACCTCTTGATTAATGCCACTGCCGTCTTCAAAGTCATCTACGATTAAAGTCTTGTCATCATTTTTTACTCCTCTTTCTCTCAACTTCACACATTTAATTCCTACTGTAACAGTTTAAATGTTACATTTAATAATATAATGTAAATATAATGATATCATGTAAAACGCTTACTGTCTTTTTCTCAGCATTTCCTCCAGTCTTGCCTACTCTGGGAATCCACTGCCTTTCAGTAGGGTATTGTGAGTAGCTCCTAAGTGATCTAAGTGTTTTTCTTCCCTTTCTGCACAGCACTCTCAGATCTATCAGTATTAGTTTGCTAGGTCTGCTGTAACAAAGAATCGCAACCTGGGCAGATTAAACAACAGATATTTATTGTCTTAAAGTTATATAGCATGGAAGTCTGAGATCAAAGTGCTAGGGAGGTTCATTCTTTCTGAAGACTGTGAAAAAGAAACTGCCCCATGCCTCACCCTGAACTTCTAGTGGCTGCTGGCAATCTTTGGTACCCTTCAGTTTGTAGAAGTGCCACCCCAACTGCTGCCATCGTCTTTACACAACATTCTCCCTGTGTGTGTCAATATCTGTGCCCAAATTCTCCCTTATATAAGGACACCAGCTATATTGAACTCATGACATACTCAACTCAAGAATGACCTGATCTTAACTAAATCTATCTGCAAAAACCTTAGCTCCCAACAAGGGCACATTATAAGATACTGGGGATTAGGACTTCAACATATGATTTTAGGAGGTGAAAAACCCAACCCATAAATCTGATAGAGTCAGTTTTTATTCAAAAATGTCAAAATATGTTCATTACCTGGTATATGCTGGTGTGACATTCATAATTCCCAGAAGAGTACTTAATAAATGTTTAAAAATAAAGAAAAATATAATTTTTGAATTTTAGGTTCTTATTAACTTCTATAAAAGTCTAAGTAATGATAGTGGTACTATATTAGTCTGGAGACACAGAACCAACAGGATGTGTGTGTGTGTAGAAATAAATAGACATAGAGAGAGAGAAGGGGGAAGGGGGAGAGAGAGAGAGAGAGAGAGAGAGAGAGAGAGAGAATGAGATTATTTTAAGGAATTGGCTTGTTGGGTTATGGAGGCTGATAAGTCCAAAATCTGCAGGGTGTGCCATAAGGATGGATACACAGTCAGCAGATACTAGAGTTCAAGTCCAAAGGCTCTCTCCTGGCAGAATTCCTTCTTGCTTGGGGGAGGTCAGTCTTTTATTGTGTTCAGCCTTTAATTGATTGGATGAGGCCCATCGACATTATGAAGAATAATTTGTGAAGATCCCCTGAAGAAGGGAATGGCAACCCACTCCAGTATTCTTGCCTGGAAAATTCCATGGGCAGAGGAGTCCAGTGAGCTATAGACTATGTGTTTGCAGAGTTGGACATGACTGAGTGATTAACACACCCTTCTTTACTTAAAGTCCACTGATGTAAGTCTTAATCTCAACAAAAACACCCTCACTGAAGCACCCAGAATAATATTTGACCAAACATCTAGGTGCTGTGGTCCAGAGAGCTTGTTCAGTCACTCAGTCATGTCTGACTCTTTGTGATGCCATGGACTAAAGCATATGAGGTTTCCCTGTCTTTCACCATCTCCTGGAGTTTGCTCAAACTCATGTCCATCAAGTTGGTGATACTATCCCATCATCTCATCATCTGTCATCCCCTTCTCCTGCCTTCAATCTTTCCCAGCATCAGAGTCTTTTCTAATGAGTTGGCTTTTCATATCAGATGGCCAAAGTATTAGAGCTTCAGCTTCAACATCAGTCCTTCTAATGAATATTCAGCATTGATTTCCTTTCAGATTGACTAGTTGGATCTCCTCGCGGTCCAAGGGACTCTCAAGCATATTCTCTAACACCATAGTTCAAAAGCACAATTTTTTGACACTCAGCCTTCTTTATGGTCCAACTCTCACATCCGTACATGACTGCTTGAAAAACCATAGCTTTGACTAGATAGACCTTTGTTGGCAAAGTAATGTCTCTGCTTTTTAATATGCTGTCTAGGTTGGTCATAGCTTTTCTTCCAAGGAGCAAGTGTCTTTTAATTTCATGGTTGCAGTCACCATCTGCAGTGATTTTGGAGCCCAAGAAAATAAATTCTTTCACTGTTTCCATTTTCCCCCCAACTATTTGCCATGAAATGATGGGATTGTATGTCATGATCTTAGCGTTTTGAATGTTGAGTTTTAAGACATATTTTTCATTCTTCTCTTTTACCTTTATCAAGAGGCTCTTTAGTTTCTCTTCATTTTCTGCCATAAGAGTGGTGTAATCTGCATATCTGAGGTTATTGCTATTTCTCCTGGCTATCTTGATTGCAGCCTGTGGTCCAGCCAAGTTGACACATCAAATTAACCTTTACATGTAGATTAAAATCTATGGGAAGAAACAGATGTGGTGTATTAAAGCTAAAGAAAAGAAATAGTTTTTTTAAAAATTGTAGTGATTTTCTCACAGAAAAGTTGTCACTGAACTATTCTGGGTTTTTGTAAAGGTAGATATGGAAACACTTTACATTTAATGGGTTTGGGAGCTTAACTGGCTTAATTAAAAGTATAACTCTTTTTGCTCATTTCTATATTTTCTGAGAGTTCTTCTTTTCATGAAAACAGACTTGAAAAATAAGTATAGTCATGATCTATGTGGGTGTGTACTTTAGTGATCAAATTCAACATCTATATGTTTATGAAAAGTTCCAAGTTGCTGAGAGACTAGAAATCACATTAAAAATATATTCAATTATCTTTGTATTCTTCTTTTTTTTCCTAGTAGATGATGAAATGTGGAAACAAAACTCATCAAAAAGTGAAACTACTTTATCTTAAACTCCATGGACAAAAGTTATAGTTAATCCCAGAATTAAGAGATGTATTTATTTTCATATTGATTTGATGAAATGAGGACAGAACTCAATTTTTCTGATAGTCCTTACCAAGATATTCATTCACCGATTCCTCCATTATGTCAGCATATGCTTCTGGGAAGAATTTGGAGATTTTATTTCTTTGAAGGAAAGCCTGAAAATGGTCTGAAAAGCATATGAAATGTTCCTGAAATCAGAAATTTTGGAAGTGAGGCAGCACTCTTCTGGAAAAATCACAGGGTTTAGAATTAGGTCTGGTGATAAATTCTACCACACTGGGGCTTCCTGGGTGGTTCTAGTGGTAAAGAATCTGCCTGCCAGTGCAGGAGACATAAGAGACATAGGTTCCATTCTTGGGTCTGGAAGATTCCCCTGGAGGAGGGCATGGCAACCCACTCTAATATTCTTGCTGGAGAATCCTGTGGACAGAGGAGCCTGGAGGGCTACAGTCCATAGGATTGCAAAGAGTTGGACACTACTGAAGTGACTTAGCATGTACACACATTAATGATAAGTTGTTTGAACTGTTAGATCTTCTGTTCCGTCATATGGAAAATGACTATAATAAAGCCGTGAAATTAAAAGACGCTTACTCCTTGGAAGAAAAGTTATGACCAACCTAGACAGCATATTCAAAAGCAGAGACATTACTTTGCCTACTAAGGTCCGTCTAGTCAAGGCTATGGTTTTTCCTGTGGTCATGTATGGATGTGCGAGTTGGACTGTGAAGAAGGCTGAGCGCCGAAGAATTGATGCTTTTGAACTGTGGTGTTGGAGAAGACTCTTGAGAGTCCCTTGGACTGCAAGGAGATCCAACCAGTCCATTCTGAAGGAGATCAGCCCTGGGATTTCTTTGAGGGGAATGATGCTGAAGCTGAAACTCCAGTACTTTGGCCACCTCATGCAAAGAGTTGACTCATTGGAAAAGACTTTGATGCTGGGAGAGATTGGGGGCAGGAGGAGAAGGGGACGACCGAGGATGAGATGGCTGGATGACTTGATGGACATGACTCTGAGTGAACTCCGGGAGTTGGTGATGGACAGGGAGGCCTGCGTGCTGCGATTCATGGGGTCACAAAGAGTCGGACACGACTGAGTGACTGAACTGAACTGAACTGAATGCTGTCTTAACATGATGCTCATAGTTCCATAGTTTCAACAGCTTAACACAATAGGAGTTTATTTCCTGTTCATTCCCAATCTTGTATTGGCATTCCTGAGCAGTGGGTGGCTCTTCTCCAATAGATGGTTTGGGAACGTACACGCTTCCTATCTTGGCACTTTTCTAGCCAAGGTTTCTTACGTGGTTGCAGAAGGACAAGGAGTGTGGGGATTACACGTGGGCAGTTTTTATCAGTCAGCCTTGAAAGTGGCATGTATTGCTTCTGCCCACATCCCGCCTAAGTCCAAAGAACAGGTTTGTAAGAACTAGATGCAAGCAAAAGAGGAAGAGAAAATGAATCTAGTGAACAGTAAGCTTGTGTCTGCAATATTTCCTAATGTGGTTGTAAGAATGCAAGAGAATATAGTGAAATAAATCAGGGAAAGACAAATACTGTATGATATCACACGAGGAATCTAGGAATCTAAAAAATACAACAAACTAGAGAACGAGTGAGCAAAAAACACTCACAGATACAGTGAACCACCCAGTGACTGCCAGTGCAGGGGGAGGGGCAAGAGAAAGGTGTAAATGTGGGGAGTACACACTGTTGGAGGAAAGATGGGCTCAAGGATGTATTTTACAACTTGGGGAATACAGTGAGCATTTTTAAATAACTGTAAAGGGAAAAACACCTTTAACAATTACTGTTGCTGTTTAGTCGGTAACTTGTGTCTGACTCTTTGCGACCCCATTGACCGCACAACAGGTTTCTCTGTCCCTCACCATCTCCTGGAGTTTGCCCAAGTTCATGTCCTTTGAACTGGTGATCCAACCATCTTATCCTTTGTTGCTGTCTTCTCCTCTTGCTGTCAATCTTTGCCAGCATCAGGGTCTTTTCCAATGAGTAGACTCTTCAAATCAGGTGGCCAGAGTATTGGAGCTTCAGCTTCAGCCTCAGCCCTTCCAGTGATATTCGGACTGATTTCCTTTAGGATTGACTGGTTGAATCTCCTTGCTATCCAAGGACTCTATGTATTGTGAATGCAGAGGGTGACAATTCAACGCATAGCAAGGAGACATTTTCAATATTCAAATATCTGCCCTATTTACCTATTTTCTCTTACTGTCTTAACCTTGAAAACTTTTCATATCAGAGCATATAGCGGGACTGTCATTCTGTGAAATGTATTTTGGAAAACACTGATGAAGTGCAGTGCTAGTTGACAGAGAAATCAGCCTGCAAGACGGATTCCAGTCTTTCTCTAATATAAGAGAAGGGTGAGAAGACCAAGGTAGTCACATGAATTTTAAGAAGAAAAATAGAAGCACCCATATGACTTGCAGAGAAACCAGTACAGCTTAATTTTCATGGATCGTTGAATTGTTTCATCTTCTGCATTCTGTAATATGAAGGATCAGATAGGCTGGCTGATCCAATTTTTCTCTAATTCAAAGTTTAGTCTGCCAACTTCTAGTGTTCCATATGCACTGCTAAATTAACATGTCTAGGCCATGTTTTATATGAGTGGCTCTCAACAAAATTATTTGAGTCTGCACCATATCTCTGGTGCAATTGTAATTGAAAAGGCAAACTGCATTTTTGAGTGAACAGAGCTGACTGAGCTGTGTAATATTTCGACGAGTAGTTTGGCTTTTCAAAGTGAGATGTGACATTTGAATGCCAAATAAATCCACTGCAAAACAATCAAAAACTTTTGGCATTTTATAGTAGTTTTTTGATTCTTTTTTTTTTTTCTCAGAGAACTTATTTCTGTGCAGAACCTATCAAATGAGTAATTTTTCAAAGCTGCTAATAGTTTCTTCAAGGTCATTGGAAAGATTGATGGTTTAAAATTAGTATTAGATTCTCCTCCTATTCCTCCCTCCTTTTACTTCTTGTTTGATGAATTTGTTTGATCTTATCTGATGATCTGTTTGATCTCATTTTACCCTTTAACTTTGCATATCTCCCTGAGAAGAAATGCATAAGAGGCCTCAAGAGATAGCATATTGTTAAAGGGAGATTCCAGTAACCCTTGAGGTGTCATTTACAAAACATTTAAAATCAGAGGACCCTGGAATGATCTTATAGCTGAAAGTCTTTGTTCAGTTAATCATTTCATTACCCAGCTAATATTTATTGAACATCTGATGGTAATTGGACAGTCTATCTTTCTTATGAAGACTCTAATGTAGAGGGTAAGCTGATACACAAACACCCAGCTGACATGAGATAAGTGCCATAGTAGGGAATCGCATGTAAAATGCTGTGGATGCAGAGGATTAGTAGGGTCAATTCTGCTGTGAGGTGGAGACAGATTGGAGGATTTTCAGAGGAAAATAATTTGAATTGAGTGTTAAAGAACAAGAGGCCCAGTTAGTTAAGGGGATAGTGGTGGGCAGGGCAGAATGAAAAGAGAAAAAAAGAGAGTGGTTTCCCAGTAAGGTCCAAATTGTGGAGGCATGAAAACTTATAATGAATTCAGAAAACAGTGTGCTCCAATGTGGCTCCAAAAATTACTATAAATGATTATTAGATTATTAGACAGAGCTTGAATCAAAAATCTCTTTTTTGGATATCCTGAATATCAAGTGATGAATTTAACCTTCTAGGATAAGTGCAAAGGAGCTGGGCTTCCCTGGTGGCTCAGATGATAAAGAATCTTCCTTCAGTGCAGGAGGCCTGGGTTTGATCCTTGGGTAGGGAAGATCACCTGGAGAAGGGAATGGCTACTCACTCCAGTATTCTTGCCTGGAGAATTCCAGGGACAGAGAAACTTGGCAGGCTATGCAAAGAGTTGACACCACTGAGCAACTAACACTTTCACTTTTTTTTTAAGAAGGAGCCATGGACATGTTGTAAGCCATGGACATATCTCTTTATCTGATAACCAGAGAAACCTGTGCTGATAGATGCTTGAGGCGAGGTCTAAAATACTGGTGCTCAAAGATGACCCCGAAGTTTCCATTCTGGAAGATTGGTGAATAATGATGCCTTAGCCATGAAATTCAAAGCAGAGACATTATTTTGCCGACTAAGGTCCGTCTAGTCAAGGCTATGGTTTTTCCTGTGGTCATGTATGGATGTGAGAGTTGGACTGTGAAGAAGGCTGAGTGCAGAAGAATCGATGCTTTTGAACTGTGGTGTTGGAGAAGACTCTTGAGAGTCCCTTGGACTGCAAGAAGATCCAACCAGTCCATTCTGAAGGAGATCAACGCTGGGATTTCTTTGGAAGGAATGATGCTAAAACTGAAGCTCCAGTACTTTGGCCACCTCATGGGAAGAGTTGACTCATTGGAAAAGACCCTGATGCTGGGAGGGATTGGGGGCAGGAGGAGAAGGGGATGACCGAGGATGAGATGGCTGGATGGCATCACAGACTCAATGGACGTGAGTCTGAGTGAACTCTGGGAGTTGGTGATGGACAGGGAGGCCTGGCGTACTGCGATTCATGGGGTCGCAAAGAGTCGGACACGACTGAGCGACTGAACTGAATTGAACTGAACTAGCCATGAAAGGGCATGTGGCAGGAGAATAAATGAGGTGGACTACAGATAATAATTTTCATTTAGAGAAGATGGCATTTGGGACATTTGCAGAACATCAGGTGAGCATGTGACAACTGGATCTTCATGTATAAGCTGTGCTACAGCAACATGGATTTTCCTGTAGGCAGAGGAGAGCTTTGATTATACTCACTGGCATTTACATGGTAACTCTCTCATGACCAAGGTCTGTTTATTTCTACTGATCATTTGCTGTATCTATAAAGCAATGTACATGACTTTTCTAATAAATCACGGTAGATTTTGGATACTGTGGGTACTGTAGCAGCATGCCCAACCTTTCTGGTACCAGGGACTGGCTTCATGGAAGACACTTTTTCCATGGACGGTGGTGGTGGGGTGCGGGGTACGGTTTCGAGATGATTCAAGTGCATTATATTTATTGTGCACTTTATTTCTATTATGTTTGCACCATCTCCACCTCAGATCACTTGGCACTTGATCCCAGAGGATGCGGACCCCTGCTGTGATAATATAAAGTATTATGTTGACAATGGTTTGGAAGTAATATACAACCAAGGAATAAACTAATAAAGTCATATCAACAAAGAGTAGTCCCTTGATAAATATCAAGGGTGCATGAATTTAATGGTTTACTGCTATCCACTGACTTTGAAAATATGTATTTTATATGATTTTTGGATGTACTTCAATTCCTCTGCAAATAAGTACATTTCTATTCTAAATGAGCCAGGAAATATTGATTAGGCAAAAGGAATTTTCAAAACTATTATAATGCATGATGAAAGAGAAGGTCCTGAGGTGAGATGACACTTTTTAATGAGGGACAGGATACAGATGTCCTTAGGCAGAATCAAACAATAAGCTCCAGGATTTTATTTCTCCCTTCACACCTTATCTTTCTCTCCTGACAGAGAGGACCACAATTTTTTCTCTGGGATCTTGCTCTTGGAGTCTCTAGGGATCCATAACTCATAAGGAGTGAGCCTTGGAGGTCTGTTGTAAAATAAAATGCGAGCATTGTATTTTATAAATGCGGGCACTGTGTAAAGTAATATGTGGGCATCGGTTTTGAGTTCGAAAGGTCAGCTTCTGAAGTCTATGGTTCTGGTGCTGGAAGTTATGGATTGAGACCACGGCTACAAATGTGTCTACTGGCCATGTCAGTTTCTTCTGGAATCAATGGCTGTTGAAGAGTTTCCATGTAGATCCTGAATCTTCACATTCTCCTTTGCTTATTTATACCTTGGAATCCAGATTTACATAATATTGGTTCATTTGACTTGGTGCTTCAGTGCCAAGAATCCAGATGGTGTTCACCCAGAATGTAGCTTGCATCATGCTGAAAGATAAAACAGGTTTCCCAAACATTTTTTAAAAATCAGCATTTTCTCTTCTCTTTTATCTTTCTTTTGCTTTTTTAGTTTCTGTATATATTTTATGCTTCTTGAGAACAGTAATGACTCTAGTTCACTTGATATGTTTGGGACATCATGTCATTTATTTGGGTTGTTTCATTTAATTCAAAAATGATTGCCTCTTGCACAAAGAAAAGTTTTTTTCTTTTTTTAAATCCGTGAAGTAAGCTTAAAATAGTTATTCTGCTGAGGGCATGTTGACTTAAAAAGTTAGAACAGTATTGTATGAAGCTCTAGTTCCATGAATTATCAAAAATAAATATTTCCTCTTCTCTCTCAAAAAATTTTTCAGGTGAAATAAATTTGAAAATACTGGCACAGTGAAAGTAAGGCTTATTTCTTTCAGTTCAGTTCAGGCAATCAGTTGTGTCTGACTCTTCGCGACTTCATTGACTGTAGCACGCCAGGCTTCCCAGTCTATCACAACTCCTAGAGCTTGCTCAAACTCATGTCCATTGAGTCACTGATACCACTCAACTATCTCATCCCCTGTCATCCCCTTATGCTCCTACATTCAATCTTTTCAGCATCAGGGTCTTTTCCAATGAGTCAGTTCTTTGCAACAGGTGGCCAAAGTATTAGAGCTTCAGCTTTAGCATCAGTCCTTCCAATGAATATTCTGGACTAATTTCTTTTAGGATGGACTGGTTGGATCTCCTTGCAGTCCAAGAGACTCTCAAGAGTCTTCTCCAACATCACAGTTCAAAAGCATCATTTCTTCTGCGCTCAGCTTTCTTTATGGTCCAACTCTCAAATCCATACATGACTACTGGAAAAACCATAGCTTTGAGTACATGGACCTTTGTGAGCAAACTAATGTCTCTGCTTTTAATATGCTGTCTAGGTTGGTCATAGTCTTTCTTCCAGGGAGCAAAGGTCTTTTAATTTCAAGGCTACAGTCACCATCTGCAGTGATTTTGGAGCCCAAGAAAATAAAGTCTGTCACTGTTTCCATTGTTTCCCCATCTATTTGACATGAAGTGATGGGACCAGATGCCATGATCTTAGTTTTCTGAATGTTGAGTTTTAAGCCAGCTTTTTCACTCTCCTCTTTCACTTTCATCATGAGGCTCTTTAGTTCCTCTTTGCTTTCTGCCATAAGGATGGTGACATCTGCATATTTGAGGTTATTGTATTTTTCCAGGCAATCTTGATTCCAGCTTGAGCTTCATCCAGCCCAGCATTTCACATGATGAACTCTGAATGTAAATTAAATAAGCGGAGTGACAATATATAGCCTTGACACACTCCTTTCCCGATTTGGAACCAGTCCAATGTTTCACGTCCAGTTCCAGCTGTTGCTTCTTGACTTGCATACAAATTTCTCAGAAGGCAGGTAAGGTGGTTTGGTATTCCCATCTCTTTCAGAATTTTCCACCGTTTGTTGTGTCAAAGCTTTAGTGTCATCAGTGAAGCAGAAGTAGATGTTTTTCTGGAACTTTCTTGCTTTTTCAATGGTTCAGCAGAAGTTGGTGATTTGATCTCTGGTTCCTCTGCCTTTTCTAAAACCAGCTTGAACATCTGGAAGTTCTCGGTTCATGTACTGCTGAAGCCTGGCTTGGAGAATTTTGAGCATTACTTTGCTAGTGTGTGAGATGAATGCAAGTTTGTGGTAATTTGAACATTCTTTGGCATTGCCTTTCTTTGGGACTGGAATGAAAACTTACGTTTTCCAGTCCTGTGGCCACTGAGTTTTCCGAATTTGATGGCATATGGGACTAGCACCTTCACAGCATCAATATTTAGGATTTGAAATAGCTCAGCTGGAATTTCACCACTTCCACTAACTTTGCTTGTAGTGAGTGATGCTTCCTAAGGCCCACTTGACTTCACATTCCAGGATGTCTGGCTTCAGGTGAGTGATCACACCATTGTGGTTATCTGGGTCATTGCGATCTTTCTTTGTATAGTTCTTCTGTGTATTCTTGCTACCTTTTCTTACTATCTTCTGCTTCTGCTAGGTCCATACCATTTCTGTCCTTTATTGTGCCCATCTTTGCACGAAATGTTCCCTTGGTATCTGTAATTTTGTTGAAGAGATTTCTGATTTCTTTACTGTAGCTTTTATCTGAGCTTTTAATATTTTAGTATATATATCATGACTGCTGTAAACATGCTGCACTTTCATATATGCCAGCAAATTTGGAAAATGCAGAGTGGCCACAGGATTGGAAAAGGTCAATTTTCATTCCAATCCCAAAGAAAGGCAATGCCAAAGAATGCTCAAACTACCACAGAATTGAACTCCTCTCACATGCTAGTAAAGCAATACTCAAAATTCTTCAAGCCAGGCTTCAGCAATACATGAATCATGAAATTCCAGATGTTCAAACTGGCTTTAGAAAAGACAGAGGAACCAGAGATCAAATCGCCAACATCTGTTGGATCATCTAAAAAGCAAGAAAGTTCCAGAAAACATCTGTTTTTGTTTTATTGACTATGCCAAAGCCTTTAACTGTGTGGATCACAATAAACTGTGGAAAATTCTGAAAGAGATGGGAATACCAGACCATCTGACCTGCCTCTTGAAAAACCTGTATGCATGTCAGGAAGCAACAATTAGAACTGGGCATGGAACAACAGACTGGTTCCAGATAGGAAATGGAGTATATCAGGGCTGTATATTGTCACCCTGCTTATTTAACTTATATGCAGAGTACATCATGAGAAATGCTGGGCTGGATGAAGTACAAGCTGGAATCAAGATTGCCGTGAGAAATATCAATAACCTCAGATATGCAGATGACACCACCCTTATGGCAGAAAGTGAAGAGGAGCTAAAAAGCCTCTTGATGAAAGTGAAAGAAGAGAGTGAAAAAGCTGGCTTAAAACTCAACGTTCAGAAAATGAAGATCATGGCATCCGGTCCCATCACTTCATGGGAAAGAGATGGGGAAACAATGGAAACAGTGGCTGACTTTATCTTTTTTGGCTCCAGAATCACTGCAGATGGTGACTGCAGTCATGAAATTACAAGACGCTTACTCCTTGGAAGAAAAGTTTTGACCAACCTAGACAGGGTATTAAAAAGCAGAGATGTTACTTTGCCAACCAAGGTCCATCTAGTCAAGGCTATGGTTTTTCCAATAGTCATGTATAGATGTGAGAGTTGGACTAAAAGAAAGCTGAGTGCCAAAGATTTGATGCTTTTGAACTGTGATGTTGGAAAAGACTCTTAGAGTCTCTCGGACTGCAAGGAGATCCAAGCAGTCAGTCCATCTTAAAGGAAATCAGTCCAATTCATTGTAATGACTGATGTTGAAGCTGAAGCTCCATTACTTTGTCCACCTGCTGTGGAGAACTGACTCATCTGAAAAGACCCTGATGCTGGGAAAGATTGAAGGCAGGAGAAGAACAGGACGACAGAGGATGAGATGGTTGGATGGCATCACCGACTCAATGGACATGAGTTTGAGTCAACTCCAGAAGTTGGAGATGGACAGGGCGGCCTGGCATGCTGCAGTCCACGGAGTCTCAAAGAGCCGGACATGACTGAGCAAGTGATCTGAACTGAACTGAATACATCATGACCTCCTAAGAGTGAAATATAACTTGAAATGCATTTGAAACACTTTTCTCCCTGGTATATCTTGAAGAACCTGAGTCTCTCTAAAGCCTTGCATTAGGGTATATATACCCAATTGAACATGGATAATTTTTGTTAAAATGTGACTTTCTATATTAGTTATTTAATTCTTTGGATGTTTTAAGATGTATACATTATCAATATTTTAAACAATTATTGCATTAAAAAGTAGGTTTTTCAAGTTTCAGATTTCCATCTTAGTTAACCTTTTTTTCTGATTCACCAGAGCAATAAATAGTTTCCTATAGTGTCTTTCAATGTATGTGGTTTGTGTCATCCAGGTATTTCATCTGAGCTCATACAAGTACAGTAGGTACTTGTGTTAAGTAACTGACACAAATTCATGGGTTTTGTGTGTGTATGCCATCAATTTAAGTTCTAGGATATTTTAATTAGCTTTTGTATAGGCTAAATCCTACCTGATGCCAAGATGAAGTTAGGAATTATTAGTCCTTTTGGGAACAAAAAGTATACCAAATTGCCTAGAAAATTATGCTAAATGGATAAGCAGGAAGAAGCATAATATATTTCAGTACATATGACTATAATTAGTATTTATACAAAATCCCCAAAAGGAAAGGATTTAAGGCAAAATGACAAAATTTGGTCAGTCTGACATACACTGTTTGAAATATATAGACTCTTTTTTTTCCCTCACGTACCATGGTATATTTAAATCAACACCATCTTGACCTTGGCCCTTAATATCTTATTGCTGACTGTTATAATAGCTGGCTAATAGGTTTCACTAATTATAACATCTCATCCAAATTAGTATTCTGGCTGCACTATTACTATCTCATAATCACACTTTATTAGTTCCTAATCATTTATTAAAATCATAAGATGCAACTGACAGGGCATTGTATTTGGAGCAAAAAAGTCATGTTTTTGAGAACCACTCATGATTTCTGCAACCTTGAGCAGGTCATTTAACATTTGGAGGTGAAACTATTTCCACCTATAAAGTTCATGCAATAATACACTTGTTGCCTAATTCATAAATTAGCTGTGGATTTAAAATAATATGTCTTTGTAAACTTTGAAACCAAACATACCTGGGAAGTACTACTTTTGCTCTGCCAAGTCTGCATTTCTCAGGCTGGCAATTGACTTACCAGGGCACAAATACCTTTCCAGTCTATTAACCACTTTCTTGTCATAGGATATACGTTTTATGCTTGTGTGTGTTCAGTCATATCCAACTCTTTGTGACCCCATGGACTGTAGCCTGCCAGGTTCCTCTGTCCATGGCATTTTTCAGGCCAGAATACTGTATACTTCACTTAAAATAGAAAGTCATGTAATACTTTCATACCTAAACATATAGTTTTTAGTTCCTTTTCCTTTTCCACCTGAATATCCTTCCATTCGTCAAAGTGGCATTGACATGTTATACCTCCATGCGGTCCTCTGTGTTAGTTTCTTAGCTCTGCTATAATAAATTACTTATACGAGATGGCTTATTACAACAGAAATTTATCTCACAGTTGTGGGGCCAAAAGTCTGAAATCAAGGTATTAGTGAGGCCCTACTCCCTGTTTCAGGGAAGACTCTTTCCTTGCCTATTACAGATGACTCCTCGTGGTCCTTAGCTTGTGGCAGCATCTCTCTGGTCTCTACCTCTGTCTTCAATGGATTCCGTCTTTGTTTCTAGTCTTTGTTTCTTATAAGGATATTTGTCACTTGATTTAGAGCCCACCCTAAATACAGGCGGATCTCATTGGAAGGCCTTTTAATTTAATTAGACTTCCCTGGTGGCTCAGACAGTAAAGCGTCTGCTTACAATGCGGGAGACCCAGGTTCAGTCCCTGGGTTGGGAAGATCTCCTGGAGAAGAAAATGGCAACCTACTCCAGTATTCTTGCCTGGAAAATGTCATGGACGGTGGAACCTGGTAGGCTACAGTCCATCAGGTCGCAGAGTCAGACACGACTGAGCAACTTCTGCACAACAAAGGAAACTATGAGCAAGGTGAAAAGACAGCCTTCTGAATGGGAGAAAATAATAGCAAATGAAGCAACTGACAAACAACTAATCTCAAAAATATACAAGCAACTTATGCAGCTCAATTCCAAAAAAATAAATGACCCAATCAAAAAATGGGCCAAAGAACTAAATAGACATTTCTCCAAAGAAGACATGCGAATGGCTAACAAACACATGAAAAGATGCTCAACCTCACTCATTATCAGAGAAATGCACATCAAAAGCACAATGAGGTACCATTTCATGCCAGTCAGAATGGCTGTGATCCAAAAGTCTACAAGCAATAAATGCTGGAGAGGGTGTGGAGAAAAGGGAACCCTCTTACACTGTTGGTGGGAATGCAAACTAGTACAGCCACTATGAAGAACACTGTGGAGATTCCTTAAAAAACTGCAAATAGAACTGCCTTATGACCCAGTAATCCCATTGCTGGGCATACACACCGAGGAAACCAGAATTGAAAGAGACACATGTGCCCCAATGTTCATTGCAGCACTGTTTATGATAGCCAGGACATGGAAACAACCTAGATGTCCATCAGCAGATGAATGAATAAGAAAGCTGTGGTACATATACACAACGGAGTATTACTCAGCCATTAAAAAGAATACATTTGAATCAGTTCTAATGAGGTGGATGAAATTGGAGCTGATTATACAGAGTGAAGTAAGTCAGAAAGAAAAAAACAATACAGTATACTAACGCATATATATGGAATTTAGAAAGATGTTAATGATAACCCTGTATGCGAGACAGCAAAAGAGACACAGATGTATTGAACAGTCTTTTGGACTCTGTGGGAGAAAGAGAGGGTAGGATGATTTGGAAGAATGGCATTGAAACATGTATAATATCATATAAG
The DNA here is from genome assembly GCA_006408695.1 of Aepyceros melampus. NCBI lineage: Eukaryota > Metazoa > Chordata > Mammalia > Artiodactyla > Bovidae > Aepyceros > Aepyceros melampus. The sequence continues at coordinate 216,037 of SJXQ01002074.1, forward strand.
AAACAAATTGCCAGTGCAGGTTCAATGCAGGATACAAGATGCTTGGGGCTGATGCACTGGGATGACCCAGAGGGATGGTATAGGGAGGGAGGTGGGAGGAGGGTTCAGGATTGGGAACACATGTACAAATTACTCAGCCATTAAAAAGAATACATTTGAATCAGTTCTAATGAGGTGGATGAAATTGGAGCTGATTATACAGAGTGAAGTAAGTCAGAAAGAAAAAAACAATACAGTATACTAACGCATATATATGGAATTTAGAAAGATGTTAATGATAACCCTGTATGCGAGACAGCAAAAGAGACACAGATGTATTGAACAGTCTTTTGGACTCTGTGGGAGAAAGAGAGGGTAGGATGATTTGGAAGAATGGCATTGAAACATGTATAATATCATATAAGAAACAAATTGCCAGTGCAGGTTCAATGCAGGATACAAGATGCTTGGGGCTGATGCACTGGGATGACCCAGAGGGATGGTATAGGGAGGGAGGTGGGAGGAGGGTTCAGGATTGGGAACACATGTACACCTGTGGCAGATTCATGTTGATGTATGGCAAAACCAATACCATATTGTAAAGTTAAAAAAAATAAAATAAAAAAACTTTCTTTTAATTTAATTATGTCTGCAAAGACCCCATTTCCAAATAAGGCTGCAGTTATGGGTCCTGCGTATCAAGACTTGGACTTTCATTGGAGGCTACTATTCACCTGTTGGGCTCCCCAGATGGCTCAGTGGTAAGGAATCTGCCTGCCAGGCAGGTTTGATCCCTGGGTTGGGAAGATCCCCTGGAGAAGGAAATGGCAACCCACTGCAATATTCTTGCCTGTGAAATCCCATGGACAGAGGACCTCCATGGGTTCACAAAGAGCTGGACACGACTGAGTGACTAAACAACATTCAACCCAGTATACCTTCCTAGGCCATTTCAATCTGATTGGTTTGGCTAGCCTTATATCTAAAGTTATACCTCATATAGAGCGTTGACAATGCTAAAAGCACATTTTAGTTAGAAAAACACATTAAGATGTTTAAGAGGAAGTTTTTAATAAGCCAACTGTGGAATCTGTTGTCATAGAGAGTAGAACAAACTGAAGATGAAAACAGTATCTCTAATCTCCCAAAACAGATGCCATTGAGGGTTACATGCAAGTTAACCTCCACGTGGGTGCTGACAATTTCCTCCAAGGGGACTATCACCCTGTCTAAAACTCTATTGTCAGCTCTTTCTGGTCACTTCCTTTTCCTATAGGTGTGTTATATTGTGTGTTCTGCAAGAGAAAAACAAGAAAAATTCTTGGCCTTCATATGCGATCATTTTAATTTAAAAAAGAAAAAAAGAAAAAAGAAAGAAACTTTTTGTCTTAAAAAAGAAAGACAACCTTTTTGTTTCTTTTAAAGTCCAACTTGCCAGGCATGGTTATTTTCTGATTGTGGTGATTTCTACTTAGGAAAGGGAAGACATGCCACTGCACAGGAGGTATCCTTTCCAGATTTTTAATTTAAATATAGAAACTCATAACAATATATTTTATGGTATAAAGTATTTTTCTCTTTAAACGTTGAACAGTTATCTCAGCACCACTATTTGACTAATATTTTCCCTTTCTTACTGATTTATAATTTCATATTTGTAATACATTAAATTCTTAAGTACATGAGAATATATTTGTGTTTTGAGACTCATAATCTTAAATAATGTAATAATCTTTTTATGCCTTCCCTTGATATTTAACTAACATTAAAATATGATAATCAGCATTTAAAGAATCATTAACAATTTTAATGTAATTAAAACATGAAAATTAAATAATTAAATGGTACAAGGGTGAATTTTAATATAAAGCAAAAATTCTATTCTGTACTCTTCAGTCTTGTTCTCCAAAAGCAGGCACCTTACATTAGTTTAGATTGTTTCTTTAGTACTTACTGCTATATCCATAATTAGTATAGTATGCTGCTATACAATGGATGAAGAATTAGCTCTTTTACACAATCCAAGGGCTTCCCCGGTGGCTTAGTGGTAAAGAATCTGCCTGCCAATGCAGAAGATGTGGGTTCGATCTCTGGGTAGAAGATCTTCTGGAAAAGGAAATGGCAATCCACTCCAATATTCTTGATTGGGAAATCCCATGGACAGAGGAGCCTGGAGTCCATGGGGTTGCAAAGAGTCAAACATGACTTAGTGACAAAGCAATAACAACATATCCTAATCCCTGGTAGCTTCCCATCAACATGTTTTTTCTATTTTGTTATCTATCCTTTGAGTAATCAATAAAAAATTTTTAAGTCGTTAAGACTATACAGTTATTTTGTAGAGCCAAATAGCATGCTACAATTACACTGGCTTTCTTAAACAGCTTTTTGCTTTTTCTAGACTCTCCAATGATATTATTTTTTTCTTGCACTATTTACCTTCACTTTAATTATTTTTAGCATCACCTTTCCCTAGAAACTTTGGAGTTGAAGTGTTTTTGTTATTTCCTTCCAGTGAATCTTATTTTCTGTCTTCTATCTTTCTGTTCAAACTAAACTGATGATGGCTGTCATCCTATGTTTCTACTTCTCTATTAGTCTGGATTGGGTCTATATATCAAATACTAGGTTTAAGATAATTTTTCTATCACAATATAGACTATTTTCCTTCTCTGTCTTTAGCTCCTTGTGTTTCTGATGCAATATCTTCTGTCAGGGTGATTCTCTTTCCATTGTATTCTGAAAGTACAAAGCTATTTGCATTTTCTTCCCTCTGGATATCTCTAGCCTTAGCATTATGAAATTTCACAATGGATGTGGGAGTTCCGGCTTTCCAGGTGGCTCAGTGGGAAAAACCTGCTTGCCAATGCAGGAGACATGGGAGATGTGAGTTGGACCCCTGGGTCGGAAAGATCCCCTGGAGGGGAAAGTGGCAACCCATTCTAGTATTGTTGCCTGGGAAATCCCATTGATATGCTACAGTCCCTGGGGGTCACAGACTTGGACACAATGGAGGGGCTGAGTAGGCACGTGCACTCATGGCCCCCCAGATCCTTGGCATTTTTCTTATCGAGAGATGGGGTCCACAAGTCCTCTTGAATTTGGATAGGATTATGATGCCTGAAAAACTGAAGTCTGCAGGTGGCTCAGATGGTAAAGAATCTGCCTGCAATGCCAGAGACCCAGCTTTGATCCCTAGGTCAGGAAGATCCCATGGAGAAAGGCATGGCAAGCCACTCCAGTATTCTTGCCTACAGAGTTCCATGTACAGAGGAGCTTGGTGGGCTCCATGCAGTATATGAAGTAGCAAAAGAATCGGACACGACTGACTAACACTTTCACTTTCAGGAATAACACTAAGTGACTTCTGAGACTTGGTTATGACTGATCTTTTTCTTTTACCCTGGGACTCTTGAAATTCATCCTCCCCAGAAACCCCATCTTGGGATTTCTTCTGCCAGAACTTAGCCACTTTGTTGTAAAAAGCCAAGACAATGTGGAGAAGTCATATGTAGGCAGTCTACTGATAGTCTGAGCTGACATCAGTTTTTAAGTCATTGCAACCCAAGTGACAGACACATGATAGAAGAAGCCTTCCAATGGTTCCACACTCCAGTTGTTTGGGTCACTCCTGGCTACTCAAGTCTTCCCAACTGAGGCTCTGAATGCTGTGCAGTGGCCAAAGCCATTCCTCCTCTGTGCTCTGTCTCAACTCCTGACCCACAAATCATGAGCATAATAAAATGGCTCTAATTTCATGCCACTGACTTTTAGGTAGTTTGTTACACAGCAGTATATAGCTGAAGCACTAGGAGTGGGTTTTTATCATTTGAAAGCTTCTCCATTCTCATATCTGGTATTCTGGATATTATTAAGAATATTTCCAATTAAGTGTTCAGCCTTCTTAACATTCTACAAGGCAGAGAATCATCTTCCTTGATTTTATTTTCTTCATGGGCTTAATATTGCTCTGGTCTTTTCTATCAGCAATGCCATCTTCCAGAAATTCACTGAAACATTTTCTCATTTGATGACCCCAGAGAACTTATTCTGTATTATTGAAGGCCCATGATTAATCAATTACTGTGGATCAGTGGTCGTTTCATTTCCTTCCTAACCTTTTAATGGACTCTCAGAAGAAACAGACATAAATTAATGTGGCACGTAGAGTATCTTAGATCTTTTAAAGACTGCATAACAGCACTGTGTTGGTAATTATGGCAGAGGTCTAATTGGTTATCAATATCCATTCTCTGTTTTTCCCATATCAATAGAGTTTTTGCTGACATGTGGCTACTCAGCTGGAGCCTATATTTTGTAGCATTCCTTGCAGCCAAGTCTGACCATGTGACTAAATACTGACCAATGGGATGCAAGTAGAAATGATGAGCCCTCTGGCTCTAATTCTTAAAAACATTGGTTGTATTTTCCTCTGGCAAGTTCTTGTTTTATGAGATGTGGTAAATGTTAGGAACAGCTGACTTAAACCTCTATGTGGAATCTACTTTTTAAAGATAATAAAACTATCTGCCAACTTTGCCTAACTTAGTCCTAATACATGAGAGAAGAATAAACTTCTGCCTTTAGAAAAAAATTTTTTTAAACATTTTTTTTGTCTGTGTTGTGTAGAATGTGAGACCTTAGTTTCCTGACCAGGGGTTGAACTCATGCCACCTGAATTGGAAGCATGGAGTCTTAACCACCAGACCACCAAGGAAAGCCCCAATTTCTGCCTTTTGAAATCATTATTATTTGGAATCTGTTATAGCAGCTGAAAAAATAACTTATATCATATAAATATAAAACTCACCAACACATGGTCTTGTAGCTAGAATTTAGTGGCAAAATTTAAGATAATAATTGTAATAACATATATAATACTGATACAGGTTCCCTAGTGTCTCAGTAGTATATAACCTACTTGCCAATACAAAAGATGCAGGTTTGATCCCTGGGTAGGGATGATGCTGGGGAGAAGGAAATGGCAACCCACTCCAGTATTCTTGCTGGGAAATCCCATGGATTTGAGCTTGGTTGGCTACAATCTATGGAATTGCAAAGAGTTGGACACGACTTAGCATCTAAACAACAATAGCAATAGTGTTGATGATAGCTAGCCCTTATTTCACCCCACTTCAGTACTGTTGCCTGGAAAATCCCATGAAGGAGGAGCCTGGTAGGCGGCAGTCCATGGGGTTGCTAAGAGTTGGACACGACTGAGCAACTTCACTTTCACTTTTCACTTTCATGCATTGGAGAAGGAAATGGCAACCCACTCCAGTGTTCTTGCCTGGAGAATCCCAGGGACGGGGGAGCCTGGTGGGCTGCTGTCTATGGGGTCGCACAGAGTTGGGCATGACTGAAACGACTTAGCAGCACCAGCAGCAGCCCTTATGTAGAACTTACCATGAGTCAGCAATTTTCTAAGAGTTTAATGAATCAACTAACTTCATCCTCACAACAACCTTATGAAGTAATACTATAATTGTTCCTACTGAGAGGATTAAAAAATCGCAGAGCTGGTTAAAAAACTATCTCAAGCCTGCATAGCTAGTGTGGAACAATTAGTTTCGATGGAAGCAATCTGACATCAGAGCCCAAACTGTCAATCACACTTATGTAGTGTTTATTCTTTGTGCAATGCTTTGTGGTATCTAGTTCTTTATAGATTGGAAATATATGCAATCAGGAGCCATTTACCACATGTTTCAGTCACATGTCAATTTGAAGCCATTTAATGATAAGGGAGGATTTAAGTGTAGGGAGATATATGCCAACCATCTTCAAGAAATGCTAACAGAAGTTAAAGAATATAAATATACTTGACCTACCAAAATTACTCCTATGGAGGGTGAATTGAAAGTTTATACTATCAACTTTTTAAATGCCAGTTGTACTGAAAAATAGCACAAAAGCAAAAAATATACATAATAATGGCAACAATGTCAATTTTTCACAAAATGAACACATCCATGTAATCTGTACACAAACCAGAAATAGAGCCTCTGGGCCTGGTCAAGTCAGCTCTGCAGGTTTTTGATTGTTATATAGTGTTGAGTTTGGCAGCTTTAGGTCCAGTGAGTGTGGCCTTGGATCAATGAATTATGATTCCCATCCCCCCCACCCAAAATCATGACAGTGCTATGTCAAGGAGATTTGGCTCTGGTTAAGGATGTGACAATTTAAAAATTGAAGATTCAGTTGAATTTGAAGGAATGGCATCTACCAAGCCACACTGAATTCTAGGGATTACGGATATATACTGATTTATACTATTACGTTTTTCAAGCTTCAGTAATCATTTCTCAGCTAATGACAAACTGCTGTCTCAGTTTCTTCAATGTTACAGATACCATCTGTAGCTGTCAGAATTCCAGATTTTATCACAACTGAGTTTTGTATATGTTGATTAATGAGTTTACTTTTCTAGAAGGAAATTCTGAACATATCACCTTCTTAATTCCTCCTCTGCTTTTTAAGTAAACATACTCCCTTCATCAAACTCAAAAAGATAATCATGTATCTCTATTCAGTTAATTTTCTTTAGCAGATCTTTCCACGTAGAAGTCTGAGATGTGTGATGAGGAGCTACTGATTAGAACCTTAGAAGAAGATTTGCTTTCTTTTATTCCCCTTCAACTTTGGGGAGTTATAATTGGCATATAACATTGTGCAAGTTTAAGGTGTGTAGGCACTGACTTGACATATTTACAAAATTCAAAATGATTACCATTCTGCTATTAGCTTCCGGGGGCTCACAGGTGGCACTAGTGGTAAAGAACACATCTGCTGGTGCAGGAGACGTAAGAGATGTGGGTTCGATCCCTGGGTCAGGAAAGTCCCCTTGAGAAGGTATGGGAATCCACTCCAATATTCTTGCCTGGACAATCCTATGGACAGGGGAGCGTGGCAGTCTACATTCCATAGGGTCACAAAGAATTGGACACGACCGAAACGACTTAGCATGCACGCACATTAGCTACCAGGGAGAAGGGATTTCTAATTATGACTATGGCTTCTTGCTCAGACTCTCTATGGCATTTCAGATATTTCAGAGGGTATATGTAATTGCCATGTCCTTACCAATGGCCTGACTAGGCCTGACCAATGCCTGACTAGGCATGGCAGAGGGTTGCAGATATGGTCCAGTCCCAAACTGTCATGGTTAAGAAATGGAAGTAATTTTGTTTCTACTGGAGGCCCAGGAAGTCAAATGGGACCATGTGGGCCCAGTTATTAATTGAACCTAAGTTTTCATACCAAGAATGCTGAGGTTGACATTTTTCAAAGTCACCCAAAATAAAGTTTCCATTTCGACCAACAATTTAGTTGACTTATGTATTCAGTGTTTAGTGCTTAGTAAACTTTTTTTCTTATGTTTGAGTCTTCAGCTCTATCTTTTTGTTTCAAGACTTTATTGGATACAACTAATTTGCCTAGGGCCAAATGCTTCCTGAATTCTCTTTGTTTTCTTCCTTCCGGCCAAATCACAGGTGATAGATTATAAAGTGTTCTTGATTATGTTCCATGAATCTTTTCAGACTTTTGTCTTTTTGATTCCAAAACTAAAGTCCACTTAAAGAGGCTGCCAGGAGTTCAGTCCTGTGTTTTACTGTTATCAATTAGTTGGGCTTCAAGATACTGCCATCACCTTACTGTGTCATATGACTCTCACTTTCAAAATGTATTTTAAGAGCCTTATTATATGTGTGTATTGGGCTTCCCAGGTGGCTCAGAGGTAAAGAATCCACCTGCCAATGCAGGAGATACAGATTTTATTCCTGGGTCAGAAAATCCCCTGGAGAAGAAAATGACAAGCCACTCCATTATTTTTGCCTGGGAAATTCCATGGACATAGTATAGTAGCCTGACAGGCTATGGTCTGTGGTGTCACAAAAGAACCGGTGTGACTTAGTGACTAAACAAGAGCAAGAACAGCTTACTTTTTGAAAGTAATTCATTAACTCATGCCATTTTAGAATAGGCATAGTATGTATATATACCTGTATCTGTTTATACATTATGTATGTATTTGTTTATATATTATGTATGTGTGTGTGTAGAAACAGTGTCAGACTTTGTTTTTTTGGGCTCCAAAATCACTGCAGATGGTGACTGCAGCCATGAAATTAAAAGGCGTTTACTCCTTGGAAGAAAAGTTATGACCAACCTAGATAGTATATTCAAAAGCAGAGACATTACTTTGCTGACTAAGGTCCGTCTAGTCAAGGCTATGGTTTTTCCTGTGGTCATGTATGGATGTGAGAGTTGGACTGTGAAGAAGGCTGAGCGCAGAAGAATTGATGCTTTTGAACTGTGGTGTTGGAGAAGACTCTTGAGAGTCCCTTGGACTGCAAGGAGATCCAACCAGTCCATTCTGAAGGAGATCAACGCTGGGATTTCTTTGGAAGGAATCATGCTAAAACTGAAGCTCCAGTATTTTGGGCACCTTATGCGAAGAGTTGACTCATTGGAAAAGACCCTGATGCTGGGAGGGATTGGGGGCAGGAGGAGAAAGGGACGACCGAGGATGAGACCAACCTAGATAGTATATTCAAAAGCAGAGACATTACTTTGCCGACTAAGGTCCGTCTAGTCAAGGCTATGGTTTTTCCTGTGGTCATGTATGGATGTGAGAGTTGGACTGTGAAGAAGGCTGAGCGCAGAAGAATTGATGCTTTTGAACTGTGGTGTTGGAGAAGACTCTTGAGAGTCCCTTGGACTGCAAGGAGATCCAACCAGTCCATTCTGAAGGAGATCAACGCTGGGATTTCTTTGGAAGGAATCATGCTAAAACTGAAGCTCCAGTATTTTGGGCACCTTATGCGAAGAGTTGACTCATTGGAAAAGACCCTGATGCTGGGAGGGATTGGGGGCAGGAGGAGAAAGGGACGACCGAGGATGAGATGGCTGGATGGCATCACAGACTCAATGGACGTGAGTCTGAGTGAACTCCGGGAGTTGGTATGGACAGGGAGGCCTGGCATACTGCGATTCATGGGGTTGCAAAGAGTCGGACACGACTGCGCGACTGAACTGAACTGAACTGATGTGTGTGTGAGTACACACTCATTCGCTCAGTTGCATCCTACTTTTCATGACCCCAAGGACTGCAGGCTGCCAGCGTCCTCTGTCCATGGAATTTTCAAGGCAAGAATATTGGAGTGGATTGCCATTTCCTCCTCCAGGGGATCTTGATGACCCAGGGATTGAATCCACATCTTCTGTGTCTCTTGCATTGGCAGGTGGATTCTTTATCACTGGGCCACCTGGGAAGCCATTTGTGTGTATATGTTAATACATGTATATTATGGCAAGAATACACAGAAGAACTGTACAAAAAAATCTTCACAGCCCAGATGATCACGATGGTGTGGTCACTCATGTAGAGCCAGACCTCCTGGAACATCAAGTCAAGTGGGCCTTAGGAAGCATCACTACAAACAAAGCTAGTGGAGGTGATGGAATTCCAGTTGAGCTATTTCATATTCTAAAAGATAATGCTATGAAAGTGCTGCACTCAATAGGCCAGTAAATTTGGAAAACTCAGAAGGGACCACAGAGCTGGAAAAGGTCAGTGTTCACTCCAGTCCCAAAGAAAGGCAATGCCAAAGAATGCTCAAACTACCACACAATTGCACTCATCTCACATGCTAGTAAAGTAATGCTCAAAATTCTCCAAGCCAGGCTTCAACAGTACGGGAACTATGAACTTCCAGATGTTCAAGCTGGTTTTAGAAAAGGCAGAGGAACAAGAGATCAAATTGCCAACGTCTGCTGGATCATTGAAAAAGCAAAAAGAGTTCCAGAAAATAATCTACTTCTGCTTTATTAACTATGCCAAAGGCTTTGACTATGTGGGTCAAAACAAACTGTGGAAAATTCTTCAAGAGATGGGAATGCCACACCACCTGACCTGCCTTTTGAGAAATCTGTATGCAAGTCAGGAAGCAACAGTTAGAACTGGACATGGAACAACAGACTGGTTCAAATAGGAAAAGGAGTATGTCAAGGCTGTCTATTATCACCCTGCTTATTTAACTTATATGCAGAGTACATCATGAGAAATGTTGGGCTGGAAGAAGCACAAACTGGAATCAAGATTGCTGGGAGAAATATCAATAACCTCAGATATGCAGATGATACCACCCTTATGGCAGAAAGTGAAGAAGAACTAAAAAGCCTTTTGATGAAAGTAAAAGAGGAGAGTGAAAAAGTTGGCTTAAGGCTCAACATTCAGAAAACTAAGATCATGGCATCTGGTCCCATCACTTCATGGCAAATAGATGGAGAAACAGTGGAAACAGTGGCAGGCTTTATTTTTTTTGGGCTCCAAAAGCACTGCAGATGGTGACTGCAGCCATGAAATTAAAAGATGCTTACTCCTTGAAAGGAAAGTTATGACCAACTGAGATAGTATATTAAAAAGCAGAGACATTACTTTGCCAACAAAGGTCTGTCTAGTCTAGGCTATTGTTTTTCAAGTAGTCATGTATGGAGGTGAGAGTTGGACTCTAAAGAAAGCTGAGAGTCAAAGAATTGATGCTTTTGAACTGTGATGTTGGAGAAGACTCTTGAGAGTCCCCTGTACTGCAAGGAGATCTAACCAGTCCATCCTAAAGGAGATCAGTCTTGAGTGTTTATCGGAAGGATTGATGTTGAAGCTGAAGCTCCACTACTTTGGCCACGTAATGTGAAGAGCTGACTCATTTGAAAAGACCTTGATGCTGGGAAAGATTGAGGGCAGGAGGAGAAGGGTATGACAGAAGTTGAGATGGTTGGAGGGTATCACTGACTCAATGGAGATGAGTTTGGGTAAACTCCGGGAGTTGGTGATGGACAGGGAGGCCTAGCGTGCTGTGATTCATGGGGTCGCAAAGAGTAGGACACGACTGAGTAACTGAACTGAACTGAATACAATAAGAAACTATTTTTATTTTTTAAAACATTGAAGTTAGGACTTCAGAATTCAGTGTATTTTATCTCATCTTCATTCTCTTGTTGTCCATTATCTCTAGGCAGAAATTGTGAGCCAGTATTATTACTTTTTTTTCATTTTTTTCTAGCTTCTTCATTTTGTGAAGACTTAAGTTTATGCTTCATATTACATTCTTATTCATGAAGTTAATTCTGCTCTTTATTCAGTGTGATACAGATATAAATTCTACTATGCAATTTTTGGAATAATATTTTTCTATTTTGGGGAAATTTTCACCACAACTTGCATCACAAGAAAGCTCCTTATTAATCTCATTTTGTCTTTTTATCTTATTTTCATCTTTTATTTTCTATTTAATTTTATTGAGGTCACAACATAAGCATTCTTTAAAACATTCTCTTTTCTACATTCACTTATTTGAAAACTGCTTTGCTCTCTCTCTGAAGTGCAGTATTTTCTCTTCATCTATTGTGGAATTCTTTCATAGGCAGTAAAAATAATTTCATTTTGTGGAGATATTTCTGCCCAGTTTCCAAGGCCAGCTGTGCTTCATCCACCTATTTATAGCGAATTCACAATAAACTTTCTGCCCTGAGTTTAGGCAGTAACTACCATATATAACTTTTCATAACTCAAATTTCCTTTATATAAAAAGCAAACTTCATGAAATGTTGAATAAGGCTTTGTTTTCCTCTTTCCTGTTTTCTTGAGTTTTCTGACTGTTTCTGTTTGCTGGATGAACGTGCTTACTTCAACAATGCCACCCTGGGTTGGCATATAATGTGATGTATTTCTGTCATTTGGGTAAAACTTGTACAGGTTTTGGAAGCAAATGATTAATCTCATCTCTTTCCTTCACAACAGCATTTAGAGCCAATTTCAGAAAATAAACATAGGTTGCCAACAGATGGTGATTCAAACAAAAATATCAGCTTGGTTACTTATCAATCAAATTAAAAAATGCAGCCTGCATCTGGACTGTAACATTTTCCTTCTCCTCTGCCCGAATAACGCTTCTGCTGTTTTTGTAGGTAAGGATTGGACAGCTGCAAGGTGCCACATTAGGGCAGGTGAATGACCTTGTGGCAAAGGAAAGAAAATGTATGTTTAAAACAGAGCTCAAAAAGAATTGCTTCTCTCCTGCACAGGCTTTCTCCCAGTCTCATCAATAAGATAATCAAAGAGAATGAATGGACCTGGAAATGTTATTTCTATACCTATCTGTTCCAAGGAGTGAAAGTTTTATTATTTTTCAGGAACCAGTAGGATTGGAGATAATTACTCTCCTCCATTGTGCAATCATTCATTTTTAATTAGTAATGGAGATATTGAGTGACACTTTGCAGCAGGGAAATCCTGCAAGGGTACCTGAAGTGTATCTCATGAAAGGACTTTTAGAAAGCGGTGTGTTTGTGTGTGTGTGATTATTTTAAGGTTGTGAGAGGATAACGTTTTCCTTCTAGCTCCAAAGCATAATTCCATCTTTCAGTTGTGGAGCTACACTTGTTTAAAATATGTAAACAAGGATCATGAATATTGTTGCCATATTTCAGCTGAATATATTGTATTTATTTTTAAAAGATTTTTTGATGTGGACCATAATGTTTTTTTATTGAATTTGTTACAATATTGCTTCTGTTTTTTTTTTTTTTTTAAGCCACAATTCATGTAGGATATTACCAGGGATTAAACCTACAACCCCTGCATTGGAAGGGAAAATCTTAACCACTGGGCCACCAGAGATTTACATTGAGCTGTTAAAAGAAAAAAGTAATAAACCACAAAATCTGAGTTGTGAAACACCACTGTATGTAATGTAGCTATTTTTTTCTCTTCTCACCTCCTTTAATGTTTAAACCTCTACCACATAAGTCATTGTCCATCCTCCTCAATGTTATTCACTCTCAAAAAGACAAATGTGGTCTACTTGTCTGTGAAAGTGAAAGTACTCAGTCATGTTCAACTCTTTGAGACACCATGGACTGTAGCCTACTAGGCTCCTCCCTCCATGGGATTTTCCAGGCAAGAGTACTGGAGTGGGGTGCCATTGCCTTCTCCAGGGGATCTTCCCGAGCCAAGGATCAAACCTGGGTCTCCCGCATGCCAGGCAGACACTTAACCTCTGATACACCACTTGTCTGTAGTTGCCTGCAATTACTTCTAACACTATTGTCTGGGAGTAATTATAAAGGCTATTCAAATATGTGGGTATAGCTGTTATTTCTTCCTAGTTTTTGAAGCCTAAACTTAGCAGTCCCATTTCCTTTCATCTTTCTGCATATGATGTGCTTTCCAGCCCTCTGTCCTTGTGCACCGCATTAGCGTTCATTAATTTTCCTCTGAAAGCACAATTCTAAGAACTCACTGTAGTGCGACAGCTGTTATCTGGCAAGAACATAGCATAATTTTGTACACTGTGATTTTACTAATAAAACCTGAGAGGATGAAATAGCAAAACTTTTAAAGACTACTTCTAGTGTTACTCTCTTTATATTATAAAATCTAAAAAGCTTAGTTAACTAAATAAAATTTTCTTTTATTTTTGGCCATTGTATTATAAAAACTATAATGTTAATGATTGTATTTAATAATAATTTCATTAAAAATTTCACCACTAATCAAATATAATATAGTTATAACATGAACGTGCTTACTTCAACAACGCCACCCTGGGTTGGCATATAATGTGATGTATTTCTGTCATTTGGGTAAAACTTGTACAGGTTTTGGAAATATAAAATATTTTATAATTTTAAATGTTTAGAATACTTAACTGTGGGTCATATATACCTAATTTAATACAATAACTTATGAGAGTAACTGTTTATGTTATGCCTTATCTCATTTTCCAAAACCTTTAATATGAGATTTCAAGACTCATTTTTTATCTTTGGAGTTTAAGTACATTGTATTAATCTGATATTGATATTATTAATTAATGTTAATAATAAAATCAACATTAATTTTATTCACCAAATTACAGACTTCACTGCTTCCCTGGTAGCTCAGCTGGTAAAGAATCCACCTGCAATGCAGGAGACCCAGCTTTGATTCCTGGTTTGGGAAGATTCCCTGGAGAAGGGTTAGGCTACCCACTCTAGTATTCTTGGGTTTCCCTGGTGGCTCAGACGGTAAAGATCCACCTGCAATGTGGGAGACCTGGGTTCAATCCCTGGGTTGGGAAGGCCCTTCCACTATTCTTGCCTGGAGAATCCCCATGGACAGAGGAGCCTGGTGGGCTACAGTCCATGGGCTTGCAAAGAGCTGGACATGACTGAATGACTAAGGACAGCACGCACAGACTTTACTCTTTGTTGTAGGAGCATTTACGTTAATTATGAGTAGATGACAACAACAGATTATGTTTTACTGTTTATAAAACATGTTTCATTCTCATCATCCCAAACTGTCCTCTTAAAATAATAATTTTGTTTTCATAATAGAGACAGGCAGACAGTTGCTAGTAAGTGTCTGAGTTAGGAAGACTTTGGCTCCCGCTCATTCAATCCACATCCTATAGTTTTCCTTCTGCCACCAGGACCCCTTTGGACTGTGGATTTGAATTTGTCAATCCATTCATAATGTCTTTGTGGGACATCCATGGTGTTAGCTGCAGGTCATGGGGCCCTGGTTCTTCCTGTGCTACAGTGGGTTCCAAGTCCTGGGTCATGGACAAAGGGCTTTTTGGACTAGCTGGCCTGGTTTGGCTGTGTGAGCTCTGTAATGGCATTTTGCAAACTGGCTAAGTTTCAAAGACCGGTTTTTAGTTAATGGTCACTTTTAGTACATTAGGACTTTCCTGGTGGCTCAGACGGTAAAGCGTCTGTCTACAATATGGGAGACCTGGGTGATGCTTTTGAACTGTGGTGTTGGAGAAGACTCTTGAGAGTCCCTTGGACTGCAAGGAGATCCAACCAGCCCATTCTGAAGGAGATCTGCCCTGGGATCTCTTTGGAAGAAATGATGCTGAAGCTGAAGCTCCAGTACTTTGGCCACCTCATGTGAAGAGTTGACTCATTGGAAAAGACTCTGATGCTGGGAGGGATTGGGGGCAGGAGGAGAAGGGGACAACAGAGGATGAGATGGCTGGATGGCATCACTGACTCGATGGACATGAGTCTGAGTGAACTCTGGGAGTTGGTGTTGGACAGGGAGGCCTGGGTGCTGCGATTCATGGGGTTGCAAAGAGTCGGACACGACTGAGCGACTGAACTGAACTGAACTGGGTTCTATCCCTGGGTCAGGAAGGCCCCCTGGAGAAGGAAATGGCAATCCACTCCAGTACTATTGCCTGGAAAATCCCATGGATAGGGGAGCCTGGTAGGCTACAGTCCATGGGTTTGCAGAGTCAGACATGACTGAGCGACTTCACTTTCACTTTAGTACATTAGCTGCATGCACAGTTCTTGAGCATCCAGCTTGTCTTTATTATCCATAAATTATCTCCTTACATATTAAATGACCAAGGACAAGCTTTTCTAAATTTTCAGAGGTGCCTGTTTATTTACTTTCTCTGTTTGCTCTGTTTAAAGGAATGAAGATCTTTTGTTTGTTTTCTATTAAATTGTCACAGCTGGTAAAGCAACTGTAGTGTTCTCATCTTTTCACTTACTTAAACTGTTTCAGGTGGTGTACAGTGGGCCTGCCAATTGTAGGCAGCTTAAGGAATCATCTTCATATCTATTTTCATCAAAACGTTTACTCTTAGATGACAGGCAAGAGCATTGTGTTGAATGTATATATTTTATGTAAGTGATCAGAACTTTGCTAAAATGTGATGGTGCATACTAATTTTCAACTCCACTCAGTGAGATCCTGGATTTATTATCTTAGACTAAGTTTAAGTCTCAAGATTTTTAAACATCAAAGTGTAGAAGCAAGCATGCTATTTTAAATTTTAGCATTCTTCACTAGCAAGTTTTTAAAAAAACTTTTTATTTTATATTGGAGCATAGCTGATTAACAAAGATGTGATAATTTCAGGTGTACAACAAAGTGATTCAGTTGTACATGTATCCATTCTTTTTCAAATTCTTTTCCCATTTAGATTGCTACATAATATTGAGCAGCGTTCCCTGTTCATTAGCCAAGTTTTTGACCAGGCTAATTCAGTTTATGTTCAAATAGGGCCTGGAAGAGAAGAGAGGGTTTTGCCGTTTTCTCTCACAAGGAACTTCCACTTACTGAAGGTGGAATAGTACCTAGGAAGGGATTTATGGCTCTCTTAAAGGCCCCTTGAAAAAAATGAAATTTCCACCCATTCAAATTCTTCTCTTCTCCTGGGACTGAAATTTCACCAATTAAAGATTGACAGTCACAGAAATTAATTGAATACAATTGATTTATTCAGATTCTTCCACCTATTCCCCCAACTCCACATCTTGTTGTTTATACCTAGCTGGGGTTATTTGGCTCTGAGGGAATGGAAATATTACAGGAAAAGAAGAGGGACAATTTTAGAGTATAGCGTTAAGTATTAAAAAGAAAGGGGCTCACAGTGCTTTCAAGTTTTTGTTTTGGCAGACAAAATACGAATTTGTTAATATAGAAAAGAGAAAACTCACCGATTTAATTTCTGTTAATCTCAGATCAATTATGACTGTTACTAGAGACAGAGGCATTATTTATTCATTTTTTAATTCCTTAGCAAGTCAAAAAGTAATACACTTTGCTAACGTTAAGTACATCCCACCTAAATAAAACCAAATTTTGTCCAGGTCCAATTCTACAAAATGGATTCTGCTTCTACAATTCTGAATATTAGATGGAACATTAGCTGCAAATGTTAATTCATTCCTACTGTTAAGATACTGTCTCTCTTTAATAATAGCTGATGAACTTCATTTTATACAGGAATCTTAAAATGAAATTAATCATTAGTAGAAAATGACCAATATACCATAGGTCGAGACAAATGTTGTTTGAAATGAGATATCTAGAATAGTCAGATTCATAGAGTCAGAAAGTACATTTGCAGAGGCCAGGGGCTGGGATGAGAAAGTGGGGAGGGAAAATGGGGAGTTAATATTTAATGGGGACAGAATTTCAGTTTAGAAAGGTGAAACATTTGGGAGAAATATCAATAACCTCAGATATGCAGATGACACCACCCTTATGGCAGAAAGTGAAGAGGAACTAAAAAGCCTCTTGATGAAAGTGAAAGAGGAGAGTGAAAAAGTTGGCTTAAAGCTTAACATTCAGAAAATGAAAACCATGGCTTCCGGTCCCATCAATTCATGGGAAATAGATGGGGAAACAGTGGAAACAGTGTCAGACTTCATTTTTCTGGGCTCCAAAATCACTGCAGATGGTAATTGCAGCCATGAAATTAAAAGACGCTTACTCCTTGGAAGGAAAGTTATGACCAACCTAGATAGTCTATTCAAAAGCAGAGACATTACTTTGCCAACTAAGGTCTGTCTAGTCAAGGCTATGGTTTTTCCTGTGGTCATGTATGGATGTGAGAGTTGGACTGTGAAGAAGGCTGAGCACTGAAGAATTGATGCTTTTGAACTGTGGTGTTGGAGAAGACTGTTGAGAGTCCCTTGGACTGACTGCAAGGAGATCCAACCAGTCCATTCTGAAGGAGATCAACCCTGGGATTTCTTTGGAGGGAATGATGCTGAAGCTGAAACTCCAGTACTTTGACCACCTCATGCGAAGAGTTGACTCATTGGAAAAGACTGTGATGCTGGGAGGGATTGTGGGCAGGAGGAGAAGGGGACAACAGAGGATGAGATGGCTGGATGGCATCATGGACTCAATGGACGTGAGTCTGAGTGAACTCTGGGAGATGGTGATGGACAGGGAGGCCTGGTGTGCTGCAATTCATGGGGTCGCAAAGAGTCGGACATGACTGAGTGACTGAACTGAACTGAGAGTTGCACAACAATGTGAATATACTTACTGCCACCAAGCTATACAATTATATGTTAAAAATAGTATGCTGTGACTTTTACCACAATGAAACACATTAAAAAAATATTAGAGAATGAGTGAATCAAATCTTTATCAAATCTAGTTTTACTTGAGCCTGTATGTGTACCCAAACCAACAAATGAAAATGAATCTGTGATATGGTGTGATTCTGGAATTAATTGTAAAACATTGCAATTGGACTTCCTTCCGTCAGGCTCTCTCACCCAGGGTGGATCTTATGTCCATCTTCAAGTGAAACAGAGCAGGACCCTGTGGTCCTTGCTTCCCATGTGCTCTGTCTGCTTTTTGTCTGTGGAAAAACTTTGATTAAAAGAGTAAGTTTAATAAGAGAAGTGAGAAAATTCAGAAACAAAGAAAAACAGTCAACCAGGATGAAATAACAATAATCTGGTCAGTAAGCCAAGTCAAAGATATTAACTCCTTCTCAAAGCCTGTAGATTTTAATAATATTCTGAGCCATATCTTGTGAGCTGTCTTACAGATACTAAAACCCTCATCAGGTGGAAGAAATTCATTACATGTGACCAGAAAGTGAAGAACTGAAGAGCCTCTTGATGAAAGTGAAGGAGAGGGAAAAAGTTGATTTAAAGCTCAACATTCAGAACACTAAGATCATGGCATCTGGTCCCATCACTTCATGGCAAATAGATGGGGAAACAGTGGCTGAATTTATTTTTTGGGGGCTCCAAAATCACTGCAGATTGTGATTGCAGCCAAGAAATTAAAAGATGCTTACTCCTTGAAAGGAAAGTTATGACCAACCTAGACAGCATATTAAAAAGCAGAGACATTACTTTGCCAACAAAGGTCCATCTAGCCAAGGCTATGGTTTTTCCAGTGGTCATGTATGGATGGGAAAGTTGAACTATAAAGAAAGCTGAGTGCTGAAGAATTGATGCTTTTGAACTGTGGTGTCGGAGAAGACTGTTGAGAGTCTCTTGGACTGTAAGGAGTCTCTTGGACTGTAAATCCTAAAGGAAGTCAGTCCTGAATATTCACTGGAAGCCTTGATGCTGAAATTCCAATACTTTGGCCACCTGATGTGAAGAGGTGACTCTGTTGAAAAGACCCTGATGCTGAGAAAGATTGAGGGCAGGAGGAGAAGGGGACAACAGAGGTGGACTGGGTGGACTCCAGGAGTTGGTGATGGACAGGGGGCCTGGTGTGCTGTGGTTCATGGGGTCGCAAAGAGTCGGACAAGACTGAGCAACTGAACTGAACTGAAGACTGTATCCATGACATAAGCTGCTACAATTTCAAGAACTGGCCTCAGAAAACTGGGACAAACCTACCCTGGACCTGAAGCCAAACTGTACCTAAATCAATAGATGAAGTGAAGTGAAAGTTGCCAGTCATGTCCGACTCTTTGGGACTCCATGGACTCATCTGTGGAATTCTCCAGGCCAGAATACTGGAGTGGAGAGCCTTTCCCTTCTCTAGGGGACCTTCCCAACCCAGGTCTCCCACATTGCGGCAGATTCTTTACCAGCTGAGCCACAAGTTAGTTAGTTAGTTCAGTCGCTGAGTCATGTCTGACTCTTTGCGACCCCATGAATTGCAGCACCCCAGGCCTCCTGTCCATCACCAACTCCTGGAGTTCACTCACACTCACATCCATTGAGTCCGTGATGCCATCCAGCCATCTCATCCTCGGTCGTCCCCTTCTCCTCTTGCCCCAAATCCCTCCCAGCATCACAGGCTTTTCCAATGAGTCAACTCTTCGCACGAGGTGGCCAAAGTACTGGAGTTTCAGCTTCAGCATCGTTCCCTCCAAAGAAATCCCAGGGCTGATCTCCTTCAGAATGGACTGGTTGGATCTCCTTACAGTCCAAGGGACTCTCAAGAGTCTTCTCCAACACCACAATTCAAAAGCGTCAATTGTTCAGCGCTTAGCCTTCTTCACAGTCCAACTCTCACATCCATACATGACCACAGGAAAAACCATAGCCTTGACTAGACGGACCTTCGTTGGCAAAGTAATGTCTCTGCTTTTGAATATGCTATCTAGGTTGCTCATAACTTCCTTCCAAGGAGTAAGCATCTTTTAATTTCATGGCTGCAATCACAATCTGCAGTGATTTTGGAGCCCAGAAAAATAAAGTCTGACACTGTTTCTACTGTTTCCCCATCTATTTCCCATGAAGTGATAGGACTGGATGCCATGGTTTTCATTTTCTGAATGTTAAGCTTTAAACCAACTTTTTCACTCTCCTCTTTCACTTTCATCAAGAGGCTTTTTAGTTCCTCTTCACTTTCTGCCATAAGGGTGGTGTCATCTTCATATCTGAGGTTATTGATATTTCTCCCGCCAATCTTGATTCCAGCTTGTGCTTCTTCCAGTCCAGTGTTTCTCATGATGCACTCTGCACAGAAATTAAATAAGCAGGGTGACAATATACAGCCTTGACGTACTCCTTTTCCTATTTGGAACCAGTCTGTTGTTCCATGTCCAGTTCTAACTGTTGCTTCCTGACCTGCATACAGATTTCTCAAGAGGCAGGTCAGGTGGTCTGGTATTCCCATCTCTTTCAGAATTTACAAGGGAAGCCCTCAATAGATGAAAGTGAAAGTGAAAGTTGCTCAGTCGTGTCCAACTCTTTGCAACCCCATGGACTATACAGTCCATGAATTCTCCAGGCCAGAANTACAGATTTCTCAAGAGGCAGGTCAGGTGGTCTGGTATTCCCATCTCTTTCAGAATTTACAAGGGAAGCCCTCAATAGATGAAAGTGAAAGTGAAAGTTGCTCAGTCGTGTCCAACTCTTTGCAACCCCATGGACTATACAGTCCATGAATTCTCCAGGCCAGAATACTGGAGTGGATAGGCTTTCCCTTCTCCAGGGGATCTTCCCAACCCAGGGATTGAACTCAGGTCTCCTGCATTGCAGGTGGATTCTTTATCAACTGAGCTATGAGGGAAGCCCCAAATCAGTCAAGATGACAGTGGTCAAATCACCACATGACCAATGTCAAGATGACTGGCAGAGCTTATTGTACTGTTTCTGCATGGAGTCACCTTCCTCTATATATAAAATTTCTTGCCCATTGATTGTCAGTGTTGGGGAGTTGGCCTTGGATGGAGGGTGGAATCCACCCCTTGACATTGTTGCTGGCATCCAAAATAAAGGAAACTTTCCTTTCCACCAGCCTTGCCTCTAGATTGGCTTTTGAGCAATGAGCAGCCTTACTCGATCACTTTCCATTACACAAGTCATATCACCTCAAGTTTCAATGTCAAGGCATTGATGAGAATGAAAAGGAAGGGATTATATCACATATCTTGCAATTAAAGTTACTGAAATCTTTCTTTGTGTTGCTTTTTCTTTCTCCGAATTTCCATTTCCTTTGGAGATTTCCACTTGATTTCTTCTCTTTTGCCAGTGTCTTTGCCCTTTTAGCTCCCACTTTCCATTCTTCTCCTCTGCTTTCTCTTTGCATTTCTCTCCAGCCTTGTTTGTCCAACCTTTTTTCTTCCCTTCTGGACTCTTTCCTCTGCAACATGTCCTATTACCCATGTTGATACAGATAAGTTAATTTATAATTCTCTTTCCCAAACTTTTACCTGCATGACTCACCCATCTTAGAAAAGGAGCAATCGCTCAGAGGTACCCACTTTTTGAAGTCCAGCTGAAGGCGGTGGATGGCTGTTGTATAACCCTCCTTCATTTGAACTTTGGCAGACCCAGAGCCAGATGAGTCTGAGAAAAATATCTGCCATCCCTCCTTTCAAGGACCTTGTGGTAGAATTTAAGTGATTCAAGTTTTATTCAGGTAAAAATTAGAATACTTTTGCTCTAATAGTGGGTCAAAGACCTAGGCAAAGTAACTTTTGATAGGTTGATTGGGTTACTTTCTTAGAGGAAGTGGCATTTAATTGAATCCTGATGTAAATGGTGTTTTAGTCACTCAGTTGTATTTGATGCAACCTCATGGACTGCAGCCTGCCAGGCTCCTCTGCCCATGGGGATTCTCCAGGCAAGAATACTGGAGTGGGTTGCCATGCCCTCCTCCAGGGGATCTTCCTGACACAGGGATGGAACCCATGTCTCCCACATTGCAGGCAGATTATCATTTGAGCCATGGGTATCTCAAAGGTTGAGATGGTTTTAGTGAAGGAGCCGTTCCAATAAACAGAGTCAATAGGAACTAAAATTTTATTTATTTATTTTTACTTTACAATACTGTATTGGTTTTGCCATACATTGACATTGAATCCACCATGGGTGTACATGAGTTCCCAATCCTGAACCCCCCTCCCACCACCATCCCCTATCATCTCTCTGGTCATCCCAGTTCACCAGCTCCAAGCATCCTGTATTGAACCTAGACTGATGATTCGTTTCTTACATGAAAGTATACATGTTTCAATGCCATTCTCCCAAATCATCCCACCCTCTCCCTCTCCCACAGAGTTCAAAAGTCTGCTCTATACATCTGTGTCTCTTCTTCTGTCTCACATACAGGGTTATCACTACCATCTTTCTAAATTCCATATATATGTTAGTATACTGTATTGGTGTTTTTTTTTTTCTTGCTTACTTCACTCTGTATAATCGGCTCCAGTTTCATCCATCTCATTAGAACTGATTCAAATGTATTCTTTTTAATGGCTGAGTAATACTCCATTGTGTATATGTACCACAGCTTTCTTATCCATTCATCTGCTGATGGACATCTAGGTTGCTTCCATGTCCTGGCTATTATAAACAGTGCTGCGATGAACATTGGGGTACACGTGTCTCTTTCCATTCTGGTTTCCTCGGTGTGTATGCCCAGCAGTGGGATTGCTGGGTCATAAGGCAGTTCTATTTGCAGAAATTCTAGAGTAGGAATCAGCAATGCACATTTGGAAATGGCGTTAATTCTAGTTGCCTGGTACACAG
Organism: Aepyceros melampus; assembly: GCA_006408695.1. NCBI lineage: Eukaryota > Metazoa > Chordata > Mammalia > Artiodactyla > Bovidae > Aepyceros > Aepyceros melampus. Next base: position 238,777 of record SJXQ01002074.1, read on the forward strand.
AAAGGAACAGCAATAGCCTGTGGAGGAGCTTAGTGGTTACTAAGAATTTTGAACTGCTTAGTAACGGGAAGGCAATGATAGCTGTGAAATACAACAAAATGGTGCTGAACTTTGTGAAGACACACTTAAAGAATTGAAAAATGGGTAGGAAGAAGGAAGAGTTTACAAGCAGAGATATTAGAAGCCATTGTGATATTGCTGGAAAGACACATGGCTTTTTAATCATTTCTGAACAAAGTATAATGATATTTCCCCCCCAAGTGAAGAAGATTTTCTTTCCTTTCTTTTTTCTTATAAACTGATTTAGAGCTCACTTATTTTGTTTTCTATTTGAACAGATGTGATGGTCATTCATTAATACTTCCCTGAAGTTCAAGCATTTACATGGAAATATGTTTTAGAAGTTTTATATTCCCTTGAAAGGAAATAAAATAAGATTTCAGTATTTCTTGGAATAGTCCTTTGAAAGTGAATGAAAGTTGTCAACTGCTTAATTAGTTTTCCTATTAAGAGATGACATCCAGAAGAGTGTTTCTGAGAATATTAAAAAATTAAATGAAACATCTCTCCCCTTTATTTAAATATTACAATATACCACATCACACTCTTATGCTTATTTAGGACATATAAGTTCCTGTTGAATTTTTCACTAAGAGTAGTGAAAATTTTAATGTGTAAGACAGGTTTCTACAACTCATGGACTATGATAATTCTGGGGGACTGTTCATTAGACAACCTTTTACTCATATATTTGTGAAATAAAGACATTGTAAAATAAACTTTGTTAAACTTAAACAATTCTAACTTATTGTTAGAAGTGAATTTTTTAAAAGAAAATGTAATCTTCCATTTAGTAGTAAACTTCAGATTTGAATTTCTTTTACCGAATAAAAGATATTTCATAGAAGAGATCCCTATTCTTGGCACAAGGCTTTAACTGTTCTCTCTTACAGTCATAGGACTGACATTTTGTCTCAATATTTCAAAGAAAAGTTATGAATATTAAAAATCTTATGATTATGAATCACCAAGTTCTCCTTTTGGTCTCTAATTATCCTCAGTTTCTTTCTGAAATGTTTTCTTACTTTTTTCTCCCAAGTTGCAAACATGAATGCTATTTTTCAGTCTATGTTCTTTATCTACATTTGTCTTAGCCTAAATATTTTAACAAGAGTTATATATTTGGATTGAATCAGAATAAAAGTACTTGTTTAAATCAGATTCATTTGTTTCACATTACTTTCAATTTTCAGATTCCTTTTGTCTTTCAATTTAATATTTGAAATTTATTAATAAAGTCACATGATTCTAAGGTGCCTGCTGTTGCTGCTGCTGCTAAGTTGCTTCAGTCGTGTCCGACTCTGTGCGAGCCAGAGACTGGATGCTGCTAAATAGACATCATACGATGGGCAGGGCAGCCTGGAACCAAAGAATGGGCTCCAAGTGTCAATATTACCAAGGCTGAAAAACCCTGCTCTAGAGGCTTGGTTAGACTTAGGCTATTCCTTTTACTTGGAGAAGGCAATGGCATCCCACTCCAGTACTCTTGCCTGGAAAATCCCGTGGATGGAGGAGCCTGGTGGGCTGCAGTCCATGGGGTCTCGAAGAGTCGGACACGACTGAGCGACTTCACTTTCACTTTTCACTTTCATGCATTGGAGAAAGAAATGGCAACCCACTCCAGTGTTCTTGCCTGGAGAATCCCGGGGACGGGGGAGCCTGGTGGGCTGCTGTCTATGGGGTCGCATAGAGTTGGACACGACTAAAGCGACTTAGCAGCAGCAGCAGCAGCAGCAGCAGCAGCAGCAGCATTCCTTTTACTTTCTTCCCTCACTCACGCCCTCCCCTCCCCTTTCCCAGTCACATAGATGTCTGTGGCTCATTTTCCACATTTCCTAAGAGACCTGGAATCAGTCATTTCCCTGGGAAATTCTTTCCTGTTAATTCAAAATGGTGCTGAGAGCACACAATCTGAATGCTATTTGCCCTCATTGCTACTGAGCCATCATTGTGGACAATTTTAGTAGACAAAACCAGGAAGTTAGTAATTTTTAGGGAGAAAAGCATGCACTGATTTCACCCCCTGATATTTCTAATTTGAATTTATAGGATTTTTATCTTACTTCTTTGAATTTAAGCTTCTCCAGAATCTTAAGCTTAAAATCTTTGTTTTTTATTTACATTATCTGATAGCTTTAATAGTTTCAGAATAACAGAGCAAATGTTATTACTAACAACGAGATTACTGAATATAAATTTAAAGATTTTTAAGCCATTTCTTTTCATTTTAGAATTATTTTACCTTCAAGGATGTGCAGTACAAACTGTGTATGTTAAAAATCACTTGAAATAATTCTTTGAGGGGTTACACCACCATCATGAGAGTTAGTTAATTAATTTGTTTCACACTGCTTTCAATTTTCAGATTCCTACTTTATTTCTATTTAATTTTTGACATTTATTAAGTTACATGATTACAAATTCAAATATATAAAAGGAGGTACATCCTATGCCCTGCCTCCTGTTCTCTTTGTACTGGTAACTATTTTTACAAGTTTTTGATTTATTTTTCCACTCTTTTAAACATTGTAAGCAAATGTGGGTAAATATTTGTGTGTGTGTGTGTGTGTGTGTGTGTGTGTGTGTTGGTTGCTCAGTCATGTCTGACTCTTTGCAACCCCATGGACTGTAGCCCACCAGGCTCCTTTGTCCATAGGATTCTCCAGACAGGAATACTGGAGTGGGTTGCCATTTCCTTCTCCAAAATAGTTGTATATGCCTCTTTCTTACCCAATATGTAGCATGATGAAAATGTGTTGCACTGTGACATTCTTGCTTAGAAATTCTAGATTAACTCCTTGTGGGCACACAGGGATCTTCCCTCAATCACCTTAGAGTTGCTTGACTACCAAATTATATAGATGTAGCAGTTTATTCAGCCTGTCTACTGTTGGTAAAAATGTGGGTTGTTTTCAACCATTTACCTTTAAAAATAGTGAGGCAATGAATAACTTGCCATTGAATCATAGAGACAGATACTTAAGAAGTATCTTAGTCAAAAAGCGAATGCATGTGAAATTTTCCTAGACAGTGCCAAATTGCCCTTTCTGGGAACTGTGCCATTTTTCTTTTCTGATGGTGACATCATGAGTCAATCACGGTATTAAACAAATACTTCTATGAAAGCTGCACAGTGAAAGGCAGCTCTTCTCCCCTACATGCCTACTCATCAGTTCAGTTCTACCTAGATACCTCTCTTACCCAATTTAATTTGGCTTTTCTGAGATAGTTCAGTACCTCTCTCTCTCTCTTTTTCTTTTCTTTTTGCTGGCATGCATGTGGGATCTTAGTTCCACACACTGCCAGGGAAGTCCCTTTTCTTTCTTTCTTTCTTGTGTGCAGCATCTCTTGCTACTTTATCTCCTTTCTTTTCACTAAAACCCAACCTTGGGGAACACAACAATCCTGATATTCTGAGCCACTGTTTTCTGCGAAAAGGCACAACAAAATCATAAAACAAAATACAGAGTCACGTGATCTGACTCAAGCTTTTACCTTGATTTTTGTCCTAAGATATTGCTTTATTAGACTCTTGCTTATTCTATCACTTATTCTTATCATTTCACCTGTTCCTCTCAGATGGTACTTTGAACAACATAAAAGCCACATGACCCTGGATAAATTACTTTATTTCTCTTTTCCTCAGTGTCCTCAACTAAAATGTGGGCATAATAGTAGACGGTGATTCCTCATCAGGATTTTGTGAAAATTATGAGAAATAATGCGTGTAAAACACTTACAGGAGAGGCAGATACATTAAGTATTAAATAAATAGTAATTTTTGTTGTTATTCTTACCAACTAAATGGACACGAATTTGGACAGGGGAGCCTGGTGTACTGCAGTCCATGGTACTGCAGAGAGTTGGACATGACTGAACGCCTGAAAAACAACAACTTATTGGTGTTAGTTATAATGTTAATAATGGCCAGTCTGTCAGAATAGTCCTTTCTGGGCCTCTGGGAATTCTATAGATGTTCCAAGTGGAGTGGAAGGTATTGATGTCCAGAAGAAAGTATAATTTTTAGAGTTTACAAAATCCAGGTCTTAAACTTGACCAGTGGTCATAATTTTTTTTCTTTGTTACAATAAAGTTTATTTAATGGCACCTGCACTCATAATTTTAGTTAGTTTTTTTTTTTTTTTAACTTCTCTCTACTTCTTTTCTTCTTTCCCAGGAAAATAGTGATGTTAAGTGATATATCACTTCCTTGCATAAGGGAACAGTCTGCATTTTATGGGCTTTTAGAAGATGTTCACAAAGGATTTTAAAATATTAATCCAATACTCAGACTCTTCATATAGGAATAGTTCTATTTTCTATCTATGCCATAAGAGAGTCCTCAGAAAAGAAAAGATGAAAATAGCCTATATCTAGAAACATTTGGGCAACTTGCCTGGAACTAGTTAAAAATAAGTGTGGTTTTATTGGTGAGAAGATGTCTCAATTCTCTGTTAGTCCTGGGAAGGCAGTTTGATTCTCTAGGCTTAACATGAATACTTTGTTTCTCTGTAGTATCATTAATTCTACTATTACTGTTATTTCAAAGATAAAGCTTTTCATTGCTGTTGGCTGAACTCACTATTTACTCTATAGAAAGGACAGTTAATTTAATTCTGATTTTTATTTCTATCATGATTATTGTCCTGGCATCCTTCATCACAGCTTTTCCCATCTATTTTCAACACTCTTTGGTCTCCAGTCTGCCTCCCTCCATCTCACTCTAAACCCAGATAGGTGAATTTACCTTCTGATAGCTCTTGGTGTTCTTAGGTATCAGCACAATTCGTCCCATCTCCTTTATCCACTCCCTCTGCAAATTCCCGAAAGTCTGTGACTATATCTTTTAATCCTTATATTTTCAACAGTGACTGGGAAAGTACTTTCTACATAAAGGATACTGAATAGATATTTGTTGACTGTCTGAATAAATACACTGAATAATAAGATCAAAACTTTAAAAAGTTCTTTTTCATGGTACTTTAGATACGATCTTTATTTACTCACTTCTGGTTTTGAGGTTATCTCCAAATTTCTGACTTTCAAACTTAGAGAACATTAAGCTTGATGTCAGGAAAATTCTTCTGTTTTGATGCAATGGTTATGTGCTGACAAAGAAGCATTCTGTTGAGTTGCATATAAAATAATGAACAGAATCACAGCAATCACCAAGAACGATCTAGGGTCCACTGTGTCATGGCATTTAGGAGCCCTGATGATATTTTAAAGTCTTTCTTTATTTAGCATTTATTTTAAATTGTCTTGCTTCCTTGCTTGGGAAACTGAGGAAACCGATATTTTTGGATGAACTGTGCCAACAGGCATCTCTCATTTTCTACCTAAAGCCTATGTTATGTTCTTCTCTGATGAAACTGAGGAATGGAAAAATACAGGAAGTATGGGAAATAGATGGGGAAACAGTGGAAAGAGTGTCAGACTTTATTTTTTTGGGCTCCAAAATCACTGCAGATGGTGACTGCAGCCATGAAATTAAAAGACGCTTACTCTTTGGAAGAAAAGTTATGACCAACCTAGATAGCATATTCAAAACCAGAGACATTACTTTGCGGGCTAAGGTCCGTGTAGTCAAGGCTATGGTTCTTCCTGTGGTCATGTATGGATGTGAGAGTTGGACTGTGAAGAAGGCTGAGTGCTGAAGAATTGATACTTTTGAACTGTGGTGTTAGAGAAGACTCTTGAGAGTCCCTTGGACTGCAAGGAGATCCAACCAGTCCATTCTGAAGGAGATCAGCCTGGGGTTTCTTTGGAAGGAATGATGCTAAAGCTGAAGCTCCAGTACTTTGGCCACCTCATGTGAAGAGTTGACTCATTGGAAAAGGCCCTGATGCTGGGAGGGATTGGGGGCAGGAGGAGAAGGGGACGACCGAGGATGAGATGGCTGGATGGCATCATGGACTCGATGGACGTGAGTCTGAGTGAACTCCGGGAGTTGGTGATGGACAGGGAGGCCTGGCGTGCCTCGATTCATGGGGTCACAGAGTCGGACACGACTGAGCGACTGAACTGAACTGAACTGAACAGTCTCTGCTCTGACAGATGGACTAGGAACTCAGAAACAGTGGAGATGGATTAAAGGTGTTTCCCAGCTGGGGCAGTGGTGAAAGCATCCGCCTGCCAGCGCAGAAGATGCACATTCGATCCCTGGGTCTGGAAGACCCCCCTGCAGGAGGAAATGGCAACCCACTCCAGTATTCTTGCTTGGAGGTTTCCATGGACAGAGGGGCCTGGCGGGCTACAGTCGCGGGTCTCAGAGTCAGACAGGACTGAGCACACAGCACACGTTTAACGAGAGTCGATGGGCTGCTGTTTGGGGCGCTAGCAATTCCTGGTGCCTCTCTTTTGGTCCCCGTCCGCATTATCCCTGTGAAGATAGAGGGACGGACAGAGCGGGGCTGGTTCAGAGTGGAATGACTCAGGCACAGTGCTGCAGGCGTTGGAGCCAGACCAAGACCCAAGCTTCTCTGAGCAGCGCCTGTTACGCTGACAGCCTGCAGAGGGCAGCAAGCTTTAGGACATGGCTCCCCAGACAGTTCAAGGTTGACGCTGTTTGGCTGCTATAAGCATGCTACAATATTGATTTCATTCAGAACTTTTTTTTTTTTTCATTTGCTCTATTAATTAGTCCATTAGTATCAATTAATTAATATATTTAAAAATACTTATAAAAATGCACCCTTTGTGCCAGATTCTGTGATTTGAATGTCTCAACGCCTAAAATTTACAATGCTTTCTCATCCTCTTCTTTTACCTCCAGGACCCTTTGATCTGTAATTCCTTTTCTATTCTCCTATAAGAATCAGCCACTTATGTCCAACTCCAGGAATCCTCCCAGGATTTCCACGGTCTTGTTTACTGCTTTCTCTCTCTCTCTCTCTCTCTCTCTTCATATATATATATATATATATATATATGAAAAGTGAAAGAGTTATTACTCAGTTGTGTCTGATTGTTTGCGACCCTATGGACTGTAGCCTGCCGAGCTCCTCTGTCTATGACATTCTCCAGACAAGAACACTGAAGTGGTAAGCCATTTCCTTCTCCAGGGATCTTCCTGGGTCAAACCCGGGTCTCCTGCATTGCAGAAGATTCTTTACTGTCTAAGCCACCAGGGAAGCTCCCCCCTCTCTCTGTGCTGCTGCTGCTGTTGCTTAGTCGCTTCAGTTGTGTCTGACTCTGTGTGACACCAGACTGTAGCCTGCCAGGCCCCCTTATCCATGGGATTCTCCAGGCGACAGTACTGGAGTGATTTGTCATGCCCTCCTCCACAGGATCTTCCTAACCCAGGAACTGACCCTGGATCTTCTGCACTGCAGGCAGATTCTCTACCACTGAGTCACCAAGTCCCTCTCAATATATATGGTTGGACGAAAAGTTTGTTTGATTTTTAAGTAAAAATAAAAGATACATTTTTCATTTTCACCAAGAACTTTTTTGAAAAATGTTTTCACTAACTGAATGAATTCTGGGCCAACCCAATATATATGTGTGTGTGTGTGTGTGTGTGTGTGTGTGTGTGTGTGTATCTGTAGCTTTCTCTCTTTCTACTTCTCTTTTTGATATTTCTCAAGGTCTGTTTCCAACTCCTTTTCTGTTTTCCTTTAGATATTATTCAATAGTATGGCTTAAAATTTTGCCTCAAGGAGAATGAAGACTCATACAGTTTTTATATCACCTTATTACTTACATTATAGTGTGAAAATTTGGCAATACCATTAAATATTCTCCATAAATATAATTTGCAGTGGCTGTATAGTACTTACTAGAACCATTATAAAAGTCCCTGCCAGAATTTAGTTCCAGGAAAAATGTCCATAAATGGATTTGGGGAGAGGCAGCATAATATAGTGAAACTTACTCTGGAAAGGGTATTGTAACAAAATGACAGATGGAACATAGGCATCCACCTCCTGCTCCTTCACCACATCCCTAGAAATAATACAGAAAAGATAATTTCTTTTTTTAAATTATAACAATACTGGAAAAATAAAAAAAGATTGATATCAGAGGAGAACAGGAATAAGGCATCTCACAGAGATGGAAAGAACCTGCCTTTGGTACAGGAAACCCAGATTCGATCCCTGGGTCAGGAAGATCCCCTAGAGAAGGGAAGGGAATGGCAACCCACTCCAGTATTCTTGTCTGGAGAATTCCATGGACAGAGGAGCCTGGTGGGCTATGGTCCGTGGGGTCACAGAGAGTTGGACACGACTGAGCCACTAACACTTTCATTACAGTTTGAAGATGGGGAGCAGAGATGACTGGTCACATGCAGAACCATTGAAACAGGTGGGAGCAACTGTGATAACCTGATGCGGTGGTGAGGAGGATAGTTATCTAGGAGCAAGTGGGTGAGCAGCTATCTACCCTTTCTTCCTTGTGCCAAGCAGGGTGCAGAAGAGGAATTCACCTCAAATTTGAAGCAGTGAGTAGAGAGCAAAAATATACTGTCTCTTGATGGCTGGTGACAGTGGTGATGGAGAAATATGAGAGGATTTCAGGTATATTTTGGAGAATTTTGTATCTGGGACAGATTGCATCTATGCTTCTGTGAATGCCTGTGTGCAGGCACATTGGTATGTGAGATGTATCAGTTTTCTCTTGATGTGTAACAATATCATTACAAACTTAGAAGTTCCAAATAGCATATATATTATCCCAAGCAATAGCATATATATTATCCCCCCTGTGGGTCAGGATTCTGGGCATGGCTTCACTGAGATCTGTGTTTCAGTGTCTCATCTAAGAGCTTCAGCCACAGTGCCTGCTAGGGCTGCAGCCTCATCTCAAGGCTCAAATGAGAAAAATCCACTTCTGAGTTCACACCACTGTTGGTGGAATTCAATTCCTTGTGGCTTATTGGACTGAGGTTTCCCTGGTGGCTCAGACGGTAAAGTGTCTGCCTGCAATGTGGGAGGCCCGGGTTCTATCCCTGTGTTGGGAAGATACCCTGGAGGAGGAAATGGCAACTCACTCCAGTACCCTTGCCTGGGAAATCCCATGGACAGAGGAGCCTGGTGGGCTACAGTCCATGGCGTCGCAGAGTCAGACACGACTGAGCGACTTCACTTTCACTTTATTGGACTGAGGGTCTCTGTTTCTTTGGTTGGCTGCTGGCTGGAGTTCCCTGCCATGTGGGTGTCTGTAACGTGGTACTTGTATTTATTAAATCTAGCAAGGGAGAGAGCCGCTCACCAAGACAGATGTTACAATGTCATGTAATATAATTACAGAACTGACATCCTGTCGCTGTTGTTGTTAGAGACCGCATGGACTGCAGCACACCAGACTTTCAGATGTCCTTCAGCATCTCTCAGAATCTGCTCCATCTTATGTCCATTGAGTCAGTGATGCCATCCAACTATCTCAGCTTCTGTCTCCCTCTTCTCCTCTTGCCCTCAGTCTTTCCCAGCATCAGAGTCTTTTCCAGTGAGTTGGCTCTTCGCATCAGGTGGCCAAAGTATTGAAGCTTCAGCTTCAGCATCAGTCCTTCCAATGAATATTCAGGGTTGATTTCCTTTAGGACTGACTGGTTCATCTCCTTGCAGTCCAAGGGACTCTCAAGAGTCTTATCCAGCAACACAGTTTGAAAGCAGCAGTTCTTTGGCCATGTGGTCCAACTCTCACATCCATACAGGACTCCTGGGAAAACTATAGCTTCAACTATCCATAGCTTTGTTGGCAAAATGATGTCTCTGCTTTTTAATACACTGCCTAGATTTGTCATAGCTTTCTTCCAATTCAGTATAAGCAAGTCACAGGTCCCACACACTGAGAAGTATTTCTCAAGGGTGTGAATACCAAGAGACATGGATCTTGGGGAGAGCTTAGGTCTGTTCATTATAGCAGGTAAGGTACAGAAAAGGAATCAGGTTTTTTTTTTTTTCCTGAGAAATTGGTTCGTTTCAAGTCTCTAATAGACAAGGACTCAAAACTTCTTGATTTATGCTCCAAGCAAAACTGATAGTGTGACATTGGATATTTCACTTTCTTCCTTGGATCTCATCTTCTTTGTGTGTAAAATGAAGAGAGAGTTGGACCAATGTTTCCTCCAACTCTAACACTGAGGATTAATATATATATGTATATATATATACACACACATACATACGTACATATGGATACATATATATATCACACAGCACATAAACATATTGCATGTATCTAACATACATATCATCAAAGCAGAAACTAATGCTTGATTGTTCTACCCTTCAAGCTATATTTTGTCATCACTCTTCTCTCCTTCCTTGTTGCTCAGTCGTGTCCAACTCTTTGCCACCCCATGGACAGTGAAGCCTTACCAGGCTTCACTGTCCATGGGATTTCCCAGGCAAGAGTACTGGAGTGGGTTGCCATTTCCTTCTCCAGCATCTGTAAAGGATAGTCAATGTTTATTCATTAAAAAAACAAAAATCACTGCTACAATTCTTAAATCACTTGTGGTGCAGACTTTCCCCTTTCTTTTACTGAAATTTTTCTCTCAAATGTCATCAGCAAGCTCTTTTTGCCAAATTCAGTGACGTGATCCCAATCTCCATCCTCCTTGACTCTGTCTGGAATTAAGCAATATCAGATTTTCTGACTTTAAAAGCCCCCATCTGTTATGGCATCTGTTAGCTTAGTTATCTTGACTTCCCCACCACACTCCACCCCGCTGACTTCTGATGGTCCTCATCCCCCTAAAGCCCCCTGTGTCCCCAGTATTCTGTTCTCACTCTTGTTTTATCCAGTGGGTTTATTTACCAACATTGCTTGAAGTGTTACTTTAAGAAAGATGAAACCTCGATCTTTGTATTACCTTCTTTCCTTTCAACAGAAGAACATTTTTTTTCCAAAATATTATAATATCTTTGAGTGACCCCTCAAAATTAAACTCCTTCTCTTGATGTGCTTATGCCATTACTAGATACACCCTTTACCTAGGTACCAGAGGTAAGTCTTTGCTTTCCTTTCTTTCTTTCATAGGTGACATTTTATTCATTGCTAAATAAATCCCATACATTCCTCCCCACCATGATGCCACTCAAATCTGCCTTCTTATTCCCAATTTTATTGCCACAAGCATCACTCAGTGGCTCAGTATTTTTTTTAATTGACAATTCTAATAGAATATTAATAGCTCTCTCTCCTCCACAGCTCTCTCCCACAATCCATTATTCACAGTAAGCCAGTTCTAATCACACCATTTCTTCAATTCAGTCCTTTAGTAGCAGCACTTTATCTCTTCCCACACTTGCCCTGCATGTAAGGCCATCCCTTCTCTTAACTCTGGTATGGCTGTGCCAGAAATTGTGCCTTAATTTCCCTCCATATGTTCATTCCTCCATCTAAATGGATCAGCTCTCCAATCCCTAAACAAACATGTGCACTTCTGCGATGTCTTTGCTGATGCTGTTTCTTCATCCTGAATATCTTTTTATCTCCCCTTGTTTAAATCATCCTCATCTTTCATTGCACCCTCCCACAACTCTCTCTCTCATTCATTCATCTATTCATTCGTTGAAGAGATTAAGAGATATTTATTGAGTTTCAACTGTGTATCAGTTAGGCACAAGCAAGACAGACAAGACACCTTCCACCAGGGGAGACAGACAATGAGAGGGGTGACCACAGTGGCTGGATCATCAGAAAGGAGGAAAAGTATAAAATAAGTTGGAAACCAGCCACATCAGAAGTTTGAGCTTTTACTTGTCTAAGAGCAATAGGAAGTCACTGATGGGTTTCTAAGTAAAATAAAGCACAATTTATTTTGAAAAAAAAAATCACATTAGCTGATGTGGAGGGACAGTAAAAGCAGGAAAAGGGAAATCAGAGAGGATGCTATGGCAGTGGTGCTGGGTAAGAATAGTAGTGGTTTGACTAGTGACCGCAGTCATAACAGAAAGAGGTGTGGGTTTGATAGGTATTTGGAGGCAGCACTGATTGGATCTGATGGATAAAGCAATTACATGAAATACAAGATAAAGGAATTACATGAAAAAAGGAGTTAAGTTTTTGTTCTGAACAATTAGATAGCAATATTATTTACTAAGGTGCAAAAGACTAGAGGAGGAATAGGTATATGGGAAAAAATTAGGAGCTCAAGTTTTAACATTTAAAAAAGTCATTCATATTCTAATAAATGTTCATGGCAGCATTAATCATAATAGCCCAATACTGGAAAAAAACTTTAGTGTCCAATCTTTTCTTATTGGTCAGTTTCTCAGTTGAGTTGGACTCTTTGTGACCCCATGGATTGCAGCACACCAGGCTTCCTTGTCATTCACTATCTCCCATAGTTTACTCAAATTCATGTCCATTGAATCAATGATGCCATTCAACCATCTCATCTTTTGTCACCCTCTTCTCCTGACTTCAGTCTTTCTCAGTGTCCTTTCCAATGAGACGGCTCTTCACATCACATGGCTGAAGTATTGGAGCTTCAGCTTCAGCATCAGTACTTCCAGTGAATATTTAGGGTCTGTTTCCTTTACGATTGACTAGTCTGAACTTGCAGTCCAAGGGACTCTCAAGAGTCTTCTCCAACAACACAGTTCAAAAGCATCGATTCTTTGGCGCTCAGCTTTCTTTAGAGTCCAACTCTCACATCCAGACATGACTACTGGAAAAACCATAGCTTTGACTAGACAGATCTTTGTGGGCAAAGTAATGTCTCTGCTTTTTAATATGCTGTCTATCAGAGATGTATTAAGGCTATGACTAACAAAGACATTAAAGCTATGACCAACTTTACTTTTCTTCCAAGGAGCAAGTGCTTTTCAATTTCATGGCTGTAGTCACCATCTGCAGTGATATTGGAACCCAAGAAAATAAAGTCTGTCACTGTTTCCATTATTTCCCCATCTATTTGCCATGAAGTGATGGGACCAGATGCCATGATCTTAGTTTTTGAATGCTGAGTTTTAAGCCAGCTTTGTCACTCTCCTGTTTCACCTTCATCCAGAGGCTCTTTAGTTCCTCATCACTTTCTGCCATTAGGGTAGTGTCGTCTACATATCTAAGGTTATTGATATTTCTCCCCGCAATCTTGATTGCAACTTGTCCTTCCTCCAGCCCAGCATTTCTCATGATGTACTCTGCATATAAGTTAAATAAGCGGGGTGACAATATACAGCCTTGACATACTCCTTCCCAATTTTGAAGCAGTCTGTTGTTCCATGTCCAGTTCTAACTGTTGCTTCTTGACCTGCATGCAGGTTTCTCAGGAGGAAGGTAGGGTGGTTTGGTATTCCCATCTCTTGAAGAATTTTCCACAGTTTGTTTTGTGCTACACAGTCAAAGGCTATGGCATAGTCAATGAAGCAGAAGTGGGTGTTTTTCTGGAATTCTCTTGCTTTTTCTGTGATCCAATGGATGTCAGCAATTTGATCTCTGGTTCCCCTGAGGTTGAAATTAGCCCCACTACAGAGCTGCCTGGTGGGTGATCCACAAATTGGAGAACAATGATATCAAAGAAGTTCTCACATTGTTGTGAAAGTTCTAGACCTCCCAAAAGACTTCTCAATGGGGATCTGGCAAAGGGACTGAGAATCCCCAGGGAATCTGACTTTGAATGTCAGTGGGATTTGATTACTGACCTTCCACAGGCCTGGGGAAACAGAGACTCTTGGAGGGCACAAACAAAACCTTGTGTGCACCAGGACCCCGGAGAAAGGAGCAGTGACCCCACAAGAGACTGGGCCAGACTTGTGTGTGTGTGTTTGGGAGTCTCCCGTGGAGGCGTGAGTTGACAGTGGCCTACTCTGCATTCAGGGGTACTGACAGCAGCAGTCCTGGGAGGCATGGTGTGCTGGCATAAGTCCTTTTAGAGGAGCCTTACCCCTGCTATGGGATTGGCTGGTGGCTCAGACGGTAAAGTGTCTGCCCGCAATGTGGAGGACATGGCTTCAATCCCCAGGTCGGGAAGACCCCTGGAGAAGGAAACGGCAACCCACTCCAGTACTCTTGCCTAGAAAATTCCATGGATGGAGGAGCCCGGTGGGCTACAGTCCATGGGGTTGCAAAGAATTGGATATGACTGAGCAACTTCACATACTTACTTACTTACCCCTGCCATACTTTGATCTCAGGCCAAACTATAGGGAGGGAACACAGCCCCACCCATCAGCAGAAAATTGGATTAAAGACTTACTGAGCATGGCGCTGCCCACCAGAGCAAGACTCAGTTTTCCCCAAAGTCAGTCCCTCCCATTAGGAAGCTTGCACAAACCTCTTATCCTCCTCCAACAGAGGGCAGACAGAATAAAAACCACAATCACAGAAAACTAACCAAAATGTTCACATGGATTAGAGCCTTGTCTAACTCAATGAAACTATAAGTCATGCCTTGTAGGGCCACCCAAGACCAACGTTTCATGGCGGAGAGTTCTGACAAAAGACGGTCCACTGGAGAAAAGAATGGAAACCACTTCAGTATTCTTGCCTTGAGAACCCCAGGAATAGCATGAAATATCCATCTACTGAGGAATTAAGAAGACTATGGTACATCCATTCAATGAAATGCTACTTGACAATAACAAAGGATTAAATACTGATTCATGCTACCTACAATATAAATGAACCTTGAAGACATTATGCGGAGAGAAAAAGACCAAACCCAAACGCCTGTAAATAGTAGGCTTAAATTTATTTGAAATGTCCAGAATAGGCAAATCATAGAGACAGAAGTTAGATTAGTGGTTGAGAATGGAGAGTGACTTTTAATGATTATGGGGTTTCTTTCTGAGGTGATGAAGTTGTTCTGAATTAAATAGTGGTTATGGTTGACAACTCTGTGAATATAAAATTCACCAAGTTATATACTTTAAAAGGGTGAAACTTGTCATATGTGTATTGTCTCCTGCCAATGCAGAAGACACAGGAGATGTGTGTTTGATCCCTGGGTTGGGAAGATCCCCTGGAGAAGAAAATGGCAACCTACACCTATATTTTGCCTGAAAAATCCCATGGACAGAGGAGCCTGGTGGGCTACAGTCCAAAGAGTCCCAAGGAGTTGCATGCAACTGAATAGAAGTGCTTAGAAAAGTGCATAGTAAGTCTTCTTACTATGTTATCCCTGTCCAGTATTTCATCAGAACCTGGCACTGAAAGAATCATGCATAAATATTTGTTATTACTAACATTTAAAATAAAAATATTGAATAACAATCAAATGCATGGCTGAGAATTTTCTCTGGGAAAGTCTAAAAGGAGACAGGAAGGTAAAAGAAACAGGCCAAAGATTTGTTTTTGTTTTTTTTTCTTTTTTTTTCAGTTGGGGGTAACTAATTCAGAGCCCTACCCAGGTGGATATTACCACCTGGTAAAAGATGCCTGCACACATTGCTATTACTTCCATTTCCGTTCAGGTGTATCCTAAGAAAAGAATCAGAGCACAGGTGAATGGAAAAGACAAACTAAGGTTTTTTCCTTAATTATCTCTATCAACCAGAGAGAAAGGAAACAGGCCACCTGTGACTGACACCGAACATGCTCGTCAGAGAGAGCTCAGCTTGGGGCGATTTCACACAGTCAAGCAAAGACAGATTCTTTGTCATCTCATGAAAGACCGGGTCCAGAATTTATCAGGATGATTTATTTATGAGCCTCACCTTACATACTCATTAGAAATATAGATTTTAAGGATCTTATGCTGGTAGTGGGAAAGGAGAGCTCTGGAAATCTGAATTTCAAACAAGTTCTTTAGGGTGTTCTGCCTGTTTACATTTGAGACCCCAACTCCAGCCCAGTCATTCAGACTAATTGAAATATCATTGCCACTTAGTGCCAGTAGATCCAAATTACAGGTTCAAATGTCGCTGCATAGTTTTGTTGTTCAGTTGCTAAGTTGTGCCCGACTCTTTGAGACCCCATGGGCTGTGGCACGCCAGGCTTCTGTGTCCTTCACGATCTCCCAGAGTTTGCTCAAACTCATGTCCATGAATTGGTGATGCCATCCAAGCATCTCATCCTTGTCGTCCCCTTCTCCTCCTGCCCTCAGTCTTTCTCATCATCAGTGTCTTTTCCATTGAGTCAGCTCTTTGCATCAGGTGGCTGAAGTATTGGAGCTTCAGCTTCAGCATCAGTCCTTCCAATGAATAGTCAGGGCTGATTTCCTTTAGGATTGACTTGTTTGATCTCCTTGCAGTCCAAGGGACTCTTGAGAGTCTTCTCCAGCAGCACAGTTCAAAAGCATCAATTCTTGGGCACTCAATCTTCTTTATGGTCCAGCTCTCACATCCATACATGTCATTACATGGTAGAATCAGCAGTTAAAAATTTAAAGCAACCACAAAATTGTCAAAATTTAATGAGAGCAGTCACCTTTGTCATCTCCAACCCACAGACATATTTTCCAGTTTTCTGGGATTAGCTTATGTAGAATTTATACCATTTGGACTCTTGTGGATATAACCTCTATTTTTATTTATTCCCTTTGTTAAAAATTGAATTTGAAAATAGACCTTATCTTTTTGATTCTAACTATAAATTCTCGTAACTTGTAGTCAGTTTTTAGAATTTAAAAAAAAGTCCAAAATTAAGTAATATGATCTGTAGGGAATTCTTCTGTCAGGAAACCTGAGAGAAGAAGAATTTTAATAGAGAAAATGTCGAGAATGATTAGTTTTGCTCTTTGGGCTCTATGTGGTGGTGGTGGTGAAGTCGCTCAGTCGTGTCCGACTCTTTGCGACCCCGTGGACTGTAACCTACTAGGCTTCTCCGTCCATGGGATTCTCCAGGCAAGAATACTGGAGTGGATTGCCATTTCCTTCTCCAGAGGATCTTCCCAACCCAGGGATCGAACCCAGGTCTCCCGCATTGGAGGCAGACGCTTTAACCTCTGAGCCACCAGGGAAGCCTCTATAGTGGTCCATTAAGGGGAGAATATGCAAAAGGAGTTGGTATCCAGGATGTTTTCTTTATCTATTTTCAGAGAATCTAGATCTTATAAAAACCAATTCTTTTCTGAACATTTGAATTAGAATAGACTTAGCTTGCTGATCTCAAATTCTTTCTGGGTTACTTTTGTCATGAGAAGTGGCCATACTTCTGCAAAGTGGGAGCAGAAGTAAGCTGCTGAATCTTAAAATGCAACTGGTATTACATAATAGATCATGGTATCAAAGCTTGTTTTACTAGGAGTGAATAAGAACCAAGCATGGTATAACACGACTTTAAATTGGGCACTATTCCACTCAGCTCCAGTGTGGCAACTTCACAACAAGACAGCTTGGCAATGTTCAACATGATTTACAACCAAAGATTGTGTGTTCCCCATGAAAAGAAAATGTTAACAAGAATAATGCTCATAAATGAAATACATGAAAATTACAACTACTTTATCCATAGCTCTCCTATTATTTAGTGCTCTTTCAGCTTCTGTAAAAAGTCTTGTTCTGATGGATTTCTGTAGCAATGTTTAAAAATTTTAAAAATTTGAGATGAACTTCACATAACATAAAGCAAGCCATTTTAATTGGGGGATAAGTTTTTTTCCAAGTTGTGTTGGTTTCTGCCATACATAAATCAGCCATAAGTATACATAGATCCCCTCCCTGTTGAACCTCCCTTCCCCTCATCCCTACCCTACTAAAGTGTTAGTGTTAGTCACTCAGTGGTGTCTGACTCTTTGTGACACCTTGGACTATAGTCTGCCAGGCTCCTCTGTCCATGGAATTCTCCAGGCAAGAATGCTGAAGCGGGTTGCTATTTCCTTCGCTAGGGGAATCTTCCCTACCCATGGATTGAACCTGGGTCTCCTGCATTGCAGGCTGATTCTTTACTGTCTTTACTTCCCACCAGGGAAGCACATGTTGAGCCCCCCGCGTTATACAGCAACTTCCCTTCAGCTATCTATTTTACACATGGTAATGGATATGTTTCAATGCTACAAAATGTAAACACAAGATAAGCCATTTTTAAAGTGAATAATTCAGTGGTGATGCAATCACCACCTCTAGTTACAAATAATTTTCCTATTCCAGAAGAAACCCCATACCCATTAATATCCCAATGTTTTGATGACATATGGAGATAATTTCAAGCTATAGAAGTGTTTACATTGTTACCAAAGCTTTTTTCAGTTTAGTTATGTCAGCTGGGAGTTGTTTATAATCAGAGAATTTAAACAGCCTCACAGGATGCAATCAGAACAGTTGTTAAACCATGGGACACTGATGAAAAGAATTCAATTGTGTGTCAAGGAAAGCGCTGACTTTGAAGATACAACACATTCCTTTGTAAACAGAAAAGCCAACAAAAATGTGGGCAAAGAGTCTGTGGGTTGCTTTATACGCATTTTATTAGCAATAATGGAATTATCTATGCAAATTTATGGCAAGATATCTAGGTAAGCATGCCATGCCCACCAGCTTGAGGTATAAAAGGTCCCGTGCAGGACGAGAACTTCATTCCTTCTTGGGCAACTTGCTCTTCACATTCTATCCGAATCCTTCCCATCTCCTGCCACGATGACTCGTTTCTTTTGCTGCGGGAGCTACTTCCCCGGCTATCCTTTCTATGGAACCAATTTCCACAGGACCTTCAGAGCCACCCCCCTGAATTGCGTTGTGCCACTTGGCTCTCCCCTGAATTATGGCTATGGATGCAATGGCTACAGCTCCCTGGGCTACGGTTTTGGTGGAAGCAACTTCAGCAACCTGGGCTGTGGCTATGGGGGCAGCTTTTATAGGCCATGGGGCTCTGGTTCTGGCTTTGGCTACAGCACCTACTGATGGCCCATGACTCCAGATGACTACGGGACTCGCCCTCCATTCTCTGTGTGCAGAACAACTGGAAAGCAATGACTGTCTTCCTGCCTCCAGAAGCACTTGAGAGAGATACATCTTCCATGGTTTTGCAGTCTTCTTGATCTCCGACATTGCTGAACAAGTCACCCAGGCATCAGATGCTGAGCTGATACTCATCTATAGCCAAAGCAAGATTTTGTATTTCTCTAACATACTTGAATTTTACTAAAGAAGAAGACAGTCTGTCTCTTATGATAGCTCTGCCCATGCATCATTAAATTCTACATCATATCAACGCATTACTATTAAATGTGTGAGTAGGAAGGGGTTTTGCTGTTCATCACAATAAATCCAGTTCATTCAGCACAAACATTTTTGTTCTGGTTGTTTATTTATTTATTTTTTTTTCTGGTTGTGCCTTTTGTTTGTTCGTTTTGCTCTCATCAACCAGTTTCAACCTCTGAGGGTGGGCTTCAGTCACATTTTATTCTGATTTCACACTGTACACCTGGATAGGGTGATGCCTAACAATTTTGTCCCTTTATGTTGAGATTTTCAATTTTTAAAAAAATTCTTTAAACAGTCCTAAATTTAACCAAAATACAGATGACCCTTGAACAGTGTGAGAGGTTAATCCATGTATAATTTATGTTCAGCCCTTTGTATCTGAGATTTCTCTGCATCCATGGATTCAACCAACTGTGGAGTGTGTAGCTTGCAGTGCTTACTACTAAAAAATTTCTGCATATAAGTGGACTTTTGAAGTTCAAACCCACTTTATTCAAGAGTCAGTTGTATAGTCTGTATACTGCGATTGTTAATGTTTCTCTATGCTGATTATAAATAGGAAATTTTCTTAGTTGTTTAATGTTAAAAGAAAATTCTTTCCTCCTTTCATTATTGACACAATTCCATTTAAGCTTCTTCCTCTTTTCCTGCTGTTTATAGAACTCATTACAGAGAGATTTAAACCCCATAAACTGTTGGAAAAATTTCCTTAAGTGGAATGAGTTATGAAACTTTTTAAGACTTCCTAAGATTTGGTTAATAAAGGCAAGCCAGCAACTAAAATCACATAATACTTTTTTTCCCTTTTTGATTGATGGGTTTTATTTTTCCCACCTTCTTCACTTCTGATTACATATGTAGGCATTTTAAAAGTGAAGTATTTATTCTTTGGAATGATCAGTTCAGTTCAGTTCATGATAGTTGCCATCAAAAGCACTTGAAATGATATGTGATCTGCACTTAGAAAATGCTTCCTGAGAAAACTCTGCTCTGTTTAAATTAAAGCTCATTCATTCATGCATAAGTATTCACTGAACCCCTACCTGTCTCAGAAAAGATGCTCAATAATTGTTCATTGACTTGTTAAATCTCTGCTTTATGGGCGCAAAGTATTGTATAGGCCGATGCACAGTTCATTTATGCAGGCACGAAGTTATTGGACTCTGGTCACTGTTTAAAACTGGGTGGCTGTACAAACCCGCCACAATCTCTGCACTGAGACACTCATTCAGCAGACACTCTCCAAGAAGCTGCAACACCACACACTGTCCTGGAATGTGGGGATAGAGATAAATAAAACATAATTCTGCCTCTCAAGAGTTAAATATACTTTTTGCTGTTGTTCAATTGCTAAGACGTGTCTGACTCTCTGCGACCCCATGCACTGCAGCGTGCCAGGCTCCTCTGTCCTTCACTATCTCCCGGAGGTTGTCGAAATTCATGTCCATTGAGTCTGTGATGCTATCTAACCAGTTCATCCTCTGCCACTCTCTTTTCCTTTGGCCTTCAATCTTTCCCAGCATCAAGGTCTTTCCCAAGTCAGCTCTTCGCATCAGGCAGTCAAAGTATTGGAGTCTCAGCTTCAGCATCAGTCCTTCCAATGATTATTTAGGGCTAATTTTCTTTGGAATTGACTGGTTGGTCTCCTTGCAGTCCAAGGGACTGTCAAGAGTCTTCTCCAACACCACAGTTCAAAAGCATCAGTTCTTCAGTGCTTCAGCCTTCTTTATGGTCCAACTCTCATATCCATCCATGACTACTGGAAAAACCATAGCTTTGACTATGCAGACATTTAATAGTCTCTTATTTTATGATAATTAATGTGTTATATTAATAAATGATTATCCAAAGACTCATTTCCTTCCAAGGACCCAAAATAAGAGATAGCCTATAATAAGATATATATTCCTTGCTTTTGGTTTATCCAACTTTCCTCGTGATTAGATCCATACTTAGCATTTTTTGATACAAATGCCATAGAAGTAATGCTGAATCCTTTTCAGTGCATTGAATAAGGAGACACTTTATGTTGGTTCATGCAAATTGGTTGTTTGGTTACTTTGATCACTTGATGAAAGTAGTTTCCTATGTTTCTTCACTGGAAATTTGCTATTTTTCTCTTTGTAATTAATAGTTTGTGTTGAAACGTTGATACTATGCAAATATTCTATTCCTTATCAAGTTTTCATCCACTGTCTTAGGATCCATTCACAATTTTTAAATTTTATACATTCTTCTACATTTATTGTTTGGCAATCTATTGTAAGAAAGAACTTTCTCTTCTCTCCATTGATTTTTGTGGGCTTATTTATTGTTATCAAAAGCTATATCAGTGTGGGCTTGAGGATTCTTATTTTACTCAATCTGTTACCATCCATTAATATTATTTTTTCATTAATAATATTATTAACTTTAACACTTTAATTGCTCCAAATTTGGAGAGTGGGAACATCATCATTCTGGCTCCTTTGTCCTTTAGAAATGGTTCCCATTGCTTTACTTTCTGACTCAATGAGATATTCCAGGCTCTTCTTGAACTCTTCTGCTTCAATCATGGGAGCACTGGATCCCTTTGGTAAAGACTGGTATTTAGAAAATATGATATAGGTGTTAAGTGTACTCACTGCTAAGGTATCATCACTACATATGCTAATTTCTATCCTCTCATATTACACCAGTTAATCCTAAAGGAAATCAACCCTGGTCATTCATCAGAAACTGAAGCTCCAATACTTTGGCCACCTGATGTGAAGAGCCAACTCATTGGAAAATACCCTGATGCTGGGAAAGATGTAGAGCAGGAGGAGAAGGGGAAAAAAAAGGATGAGATGGTTGGATGGCCTCACTGACTCAATGGGTGTGAGTCTGAGCAAACTCTGGGAGATGGTGAAGGACAGGGAAGCCTGGCGTGCTGCAGTCCATGGGGTCGCAGAGTCAGACACAACCTAATGGCTGAACAATGCACAGTAACATACATTATAACAGTCATTGTTATGGTTGTTAATCATTCTTTCAGATTTAATAACGACACACTGACAAGCTGCACTGGAGTTCTGGGTTTGGGGGAAGTCATTGACGGGCAGAATTCACATTAGGGTGAGAGAAGGGTGGCTGACTGTTAGGCTGGATGTGGTCTTCAAATGCCAGGGTGTAAAGGTCTAAAGTTTTGCTCTAAGTTGGAATGACAAGTTGCCCTAGTACTCCCTTGTTCTTCAGTGAGATTGTCATTTAACTACTTGATCTTTGTTTCAGTCCCAAAGTTGCTTTTTCTTTTCTTTTTTTAAATATTCTGAGTCCCAATTCTCCCTGTGAATTTGAAGGGAAGGTCTGCTTAGTTTCACTTGTAGACTCCCGTCTCATAGTCTCTGCCATGACTTTCTCCTTGTTTTTCATTTCTTTTCCATCATCCAGACATTTAGCTGTCTCTCCTCCACTGATATTGTCCCCACAATTCTCCTTGTCATTGTTGGCTTCCAACATTTGCTTTAATTTAATGGATTCTGGGGAAGGGGAGGGGAAGAAATCTGGTTCATCTGCCAACCTAAAAAAAATAAAATCCTTAAAGAGGGATGGGAAGGGATTAAGAACAACAAAAACTACCTGTCTTCTTTTTTCCCACAGTAATTATGTAATAGATACAACAATAGATAAATTCACTATTTATTTGCATACACATTTTTTGAGATGGATTTCTTTATTATGTTACTAAAGAGGACACCCGTGTTAAAAATTGAGTGATTTGTTTGAGGCTGCATGATTCATTTGTAAAGAAAAATGCCAAGCTATAGCAATGGGGACCTAACTCTAAATCCATCCCTCCACTATAAAACAAGTCATGTAGCATTTTAAAAATTATAGAACTCTTTCCCAGAAGTATCCCTGCCTAATGCACTTCTTATGCCATTAATACCTATATCTAATATAGTTATTATATTAGATATATATTGGATTTACATTTTACAGAATATGTCCGTAGAATTTTATTTAATTCTGACAGTTATCTTGGGAGATGGGTATCATGGAAATATTGATGGAGATTAAGTAATTTTCCCAAGTGGGAAAATATTTATCAAGTGGGAGAGTTAAGCTTGAGCCACGGTATCAAACTGAGGTCTTCTGACTCCTTTCATGAACATTATTCCACCACTGATAACAAAGGCAAAACATTCATTATGTGTTTACTGATTTGACCCTAATTGAGGTTATCAAGATCCTCCAGTATTTTCCTAAGCTTGTCAAATAAATTTAATAAATATTATGCTTCATTCTTTATCTTTTTTTTTTTATTATCCCTGCTTATCTTTATTGTCTTTTTTTGGGGGGCGAGGGTCATGAAGATCTTTCTTTTCTTTATTAATTTTTTATTAATTTTAATTTTTACTTTATTTTACTTTACAATACTGTTGATTTTGCTATACATTGGCATGAATCCATCGCGGGTGGATGAGTTCCCAATCCTGGCCCCACCACCCTGCCCTTTCTTTATCTTGATACCAAGTTCTTGGATTTTTCCCATCTCAGTATCTCTAAGAAATGGTGGCAGATCTTCACTCCCCATTTCAGCATCCATTCACACCCTTAGCATTTCTTTCCTGGATTAAAACATCAGATGCCTGTCTGGTGTGCCAGGCAGAGTCTAGCTCATCTTCTACACTACAGATGAAATCATCACTCAAAATGAAAATCTAATACCATGACTTTCTTCACAGACTCTGGCTATTTTGTGGTTACTTACAGATTTCAGGATAAAGATCAGTTAGTGGGACATAAGAACATCAGTTTCTCTAGTCTCATTTCCTACTTCATATAACTTGCTTCCCTCTCTCCTGCAATGGGACGTACTATAGTTCTTTGCTGTTTCTGCCCTATTCTTCATCTAGTGAACTCTACAGAGCCTTCAAAAGGACTTCCTCTACCCCAGGATCCTCCCTTGTTTCAGCTGAAAAGCTTCACCTCTGTCACAGCGCTCACACGGCTCTGCTCACCGACCGAGACCATCTGGAACACACTGTAATCAACAGAGCTGGGCTTATTGACTTGTTGTGACAATGGAGATCATGCGACATGAGAAACTGTAGGGTGTCTCAATAAGAGGGTGTAGGAGGGGTTGTCTAGGATTTGCACTTGAGGGATTTGATAGTGGAGATGATTAAAGGAGGCAGGTGGCTTCCCAGGTCGCTCAGTGGCAAAGAATTTGCCTGGCAATGCAGGAGACACAGGAGATGTGGTTTGGATCCTTGGGTTGAGAAGATCTCTTGGAGGAGGAAATGGCAACCCACTCCAGTATTCTTGCCTGGGAAATCTCATGGAAGGAGGAGCCTGGTGGGTTACAATTCATGAGGTCATGAAGAGTCAAATGGCAACTGAGCATGCATGCATACACACAAAAGAGGCAGGGGTGTCTTCTGGATTGGGTACTATCTGCAACAAATTTTCACAAAGTTAGTGGTTTAACAACAACACAAATTTACTCTTATTTTGGAAGTCAGAAGTTCCAAAATCAAGGTGTTAGTAGGACTGTATTTATTGTGGAGGCTTTAGAGAAAAGCCTGTTTCCTTGTTTTTCCAGATTTAAAAGACTGCCCCAATTCCTTTGTGTCTTCTTCCTTTATCTTCAAAGGCAATAGCATAGCATTTTCAAATCTTATGCAGTGATTCTGGCTCTGACCTTCCTACTTTGCTCTTTCATTTTAAGGATCCTGTTGATTATTGGGACAACCCAGATAATCCAGAATAATCTCCCTACCTCTAAGCTGGTGGATTAGCAACCTCAACGCCCTCTTGTCATCTAATGTAACATATTCACAGGTTCTGGAAATTGGGATGGCAGCATCATTGGGGTACCATTAGTCTACCTTCTATAAGAAACAGACCTAATTCTATGGTTGGGTATTTTAACAAAACTTTTATCGAAGAAATGCAAAAATGCTGAAGCTGTCATTGGTAAAAGGGCAGCAGTCACTGTAAAAGATGTTTGGTCACTTTTTCAGGTTTGAATAATGTTCTTGGTTTCATCTGTTTTTGGGTGTGACTACAGAGCGGTTTTGTTTTTGTCTCTCTCCATCTCTCACTGCCTGACCCTGTCTTATTTGATGCTCTTTCTGAAGACAGTGTGTGGGGAGCAGGGAGTGCTTGGTTTACCATTTGTGTTTTCAGGGCTGCTGTCTATCTTTCTCACCATCATTAGCTGACAGGTTGGAATCCCTCATTGTAGCATGTATGTTGTAAGGTTTTTGAGAGAAAGCCCCATGCTTTACTCAATGCTGTATTGCCAGTGCTGTATCCCAGACACTTGATAAATATTTGTTGAATTAATATAATTATTTAAAGCCTTAGAGAAAAAGCCCACTCCCTTTCCATTTAGAATATGGTCAGCAGAAAACAGACATGGTAATCCTCTGGAAGCATCTTCAAAATGCACAGTCGTGGGCATTCCTTTTCAGAATCATACTCTGCACACAGACAAGATCTGCAGGTGATTTGTGTGCATGCAAAATTTAAGTATTGGGTGGGGGGACTTCCCTGATGGTTCAGTGATTAAGAATCCACCTGCAATGCAGGGGATGGGAGTTCCATCCCTGGTTGGGGAATTGAGATCCTCCATGCCAAGGGGCGACTAAGCCTGAGAGCTGCAAATTTCTGCAACAAAATATCCTGCATGATGCAATGAAGAGCCTTGTGCCACAAGTAAGACCCAATGCAGCCAGAATAAATAAGAAAATATATAAATACAAACATAAATAAATTAAAAAATTGATATAAAAAGATTTGAGTATTGGTCAAGTCCGGTTAATTCTTTATCCCAAAAGAAGGAGAGAAGGGGACATTTCTCATTGTTGACTTTTTAAAGTGTTGATGAGACAAAATTAACATTTTCAGCAACAAGGAAAAGTTAAAAAATTATTTTCCTGTACTTTTGTTCTATTTTTTTATTGCTATTTACAGAAAAACTAGTTCCCTTTTCTTTTTTTTATTTCTATTGAGGATAGAGAAATAGCTCTTAAAATTATAGCAGGAGAGCTTTTTACTAGATAAATGGGAATATTTCTTGTTTCTCTGGCCTGCCAGACAGAGACTGCTCAGAATGTTCTATGACTCCAGAGTATGTTGAGTATGGTTGTCTCTAAAAATACCCTGTTATTCCTTAGACACCAATCCTTTTCAGTGACTTGCCTCTGAGGCTCCTGATATTATCTTTGACAATGATAATCAAGTTAGAGTGTCCTGTTCTGTGTTCTTCACTTTCAATCATCCTCCTCTTTTAATAGCCTGCTTTACATATATGCCTCGTTATTTCCATTCGGAAGCTTTTTTGTCCTGTGCACTTGGTTGTCATGACAGAATTTTCAAGGCTTTAAATGTTAAGAAAAATATTTGGGACAAAAGCCCTCATTTTTTAAATTTAAATTTATTTTTATGTTCATTTTTGGTTAGCAAAGACTTTGAAGAAATGATGATCTTGGTAGATTGAACTCAGCATCCTTTGTAGTTTGGCTGTAATAGGAAACACTGTTTTCAAATCATCAGGTGAGCATGACCTCAGATATTCCAAAGGGTAACCAACAAGTAAATACATTGAAATGTCTCCCTTCCACTCATTAGCAAGTCTGCCTTAGCACTGAGGTAGCACGGCAGACCATAATTTCTCATCCTTGATCCTTTTCACTAACTCAGCTTGCTGGTTGCTGCTATGGTTGAATTTTGTTGTTGTTTTTATTTTTTTTTTAATTAATTTTTATTTTTTTAGTTTGTTTTGCTTTACAATACTGTATTCATTTTGCTACATGGATCAGCCACGAGTGGTTGAATTTTATATACATTTCCAGTTTCTGACCCTAATTCTCCCTTTATGTCTCAAGAAGTAGATCTCAGCTCTTCCATTTTGCATCAATGGGAACAGAAGGTAGATGCTCAAAAAGGACCTTCAGATCCCACTAGAGACTAAATTCTTGCAGCAAAAAAGGTAACGTCCTTGGGAATTTCTTTTTCATGTTGATTCTGAAACACATGTGAGATGTTTATGGCCAGAGTCAGTGAGCCTTTTATGCATCTAGGCATTGTTGTGGTATCACATTATTTCTTAAGGAAACCACACAGGTTCTACATCAAATAGCAAACTTCATTAATTAGTTGCTTGCTCTACCATTAACCTAGTAGCCTCACAAATGTGGCTTAGCCCAAGAGTGCTGAGATAGCAAGGTAGTGAAATTTTGTCTCAGGTTGGTTGGTCCCAGGACCTTGTCAGCAAGTTCTGATCCATTTAAGGTGACCCCTCTTGGAGTATGCTGCCTGGCAGTCACATTTGACTGCATGTGACCTTGACTTCAGACCAGCATTTTTGACCTTGGCTCTGTGGACATTTGGGGCTGGATAGTTTTTTTGTCGTTGAGGGGAAAGGAGGGTTCTGAGCACTGTAGGATGTTTGGCAGCATCCCTGGCCTCTCTCATTAGATGGAAAGCAACAACCTACCAGTCATGACAAGTGAAATTGTCTCTAGATAGTTGCCAAATGTCCCCTGGGAAGCAAAGTTGTCCATGATAATAAGTTATATAAACTCTGCTTATTAATCCTGGCGAAGAAGGTGTCAGGCTTCCTGGGTAGCTCAGCTGGTAAAGAATCTGCCTGTATGCAGGAGACCCTGATTTGATTCCTGGGTCAGGAGGTTCCCCTGGAGAAGGTATAGGCTACCCACTCCAGTATTCTTAGGCTTCCCTGATGGCTCAGACAGTAAGGAATCTACCTGCAATTCAGGAGACTTGGGTTCAATCCCTGGAGGAGGACATGGGAACCCACTCCAGTATTCTTGCCTGGAGACTACCCATGGACGGAGGAGCCTGGTGGGATAGTCTGTAGGGTAGCAAAGAGTTGGACATGACTCAGCGACTAAGCACACGGCAGAACACAAGAAGGTTTCTCCTTTTCTTCCTTCACCATTTTAAGCTCATCCCATTTTAAGTTGTGTGTTTTCTTAGCCAGGACAACTTTACAGATGGCTTACCAGTGAACAGGACAGGTTTCTCAAGGAGTGGCCAAAGCACTTTCTTCTTATTTTTTCACAGCACCACTTGCCCTGTGTGGTCTTAGTTCTCTGATCAAGGATGAAAACTGGGCCACAGCAATGGAAGTGTTGAGTCCTAACCACTGGACAGTGAGGGTTCCCCAAAGCACTTGATGGGGATGATTTGGGCTGCATATTCAAATGCAGACTCCTCAGATCCAGCCCAGACCCAGGGAATCAGAATCTATAGGAAGAGAGCTCAGTAGTACGTATATTAAATAAATATTCAAGGAGATTTTTGCAGTCTAAACTTTGAAACTACTGCAGTGGAACGTCTTATAGAAATTTCAACATTTCTCTTCTGAGATTCTGTTGTTACACTCTGTGTTTTAAATTGATGGCAGCTGGGAGCTCCTGAGCGTGTCTTAGCAGGGGTGTGTAACACAGTGAGCAAAATTACTCTGTACAGTCACATGCTTAATTGACCAAATCCGATGGGAGATGGTTGAATTGTAATCTTAGCTTCTCAGTGATTTTGATGTTAGACTCATACAGTGGCTAAGGTGGTGAGTCTCAGGGAATCAACTTACCTCTTGTTATAGTAGAATGACTTGGGGCCCAGCAAGTGATTTGCCTAAATTCTTTCAGCAAGTGAGTGGCCAATTTAGATTTAGAATACAGTAAGTCTTCTACATGCAAACGAGTTTCTTTCTAGGAGTCCATTTATGAGTCCAATTTGCTCATACATACAACAAAGGTAGCCTAGATACACAATTAACACAATTGGCTATTTAGTGTTGCTGTTGTTGTTTAGTTGCTCAATTGTGTCCAATTCTTTGTGACCCCATGGACTGTAGCCCCCCAGGCTCCTCTGTCCATGGAATTTCCCAGGTGAGAATACTGGAGTGGGCTGCCATTTCCTCCTCCCAGGGATCCTCCCCACCCTGGGATTGAACCCACATCTCCTGCATTGGTGAGTGGGTTCTTTACTGCTGGACCAGCTGGGAAGACCATTCAAGGGTTCTACATAATACAGTACTGTAATACTTTTATAATACTTTTCACACAAATAATATATAAAAACAAACACAACAGATAAAGCATTTTGAATCCTACAGCAAAGTACCTTGAAAGGCACAGTAGTACAGTGGAATGGCTGGCATTTCTTAGCAGTACCAGCTACATCACTGCTGCTTTTACACTTGCTTCTGGACATCCTGGGTTGAAATAAAGATACTGTACTACTGTACACTGTAAGCGACACGAGAGCACAACCACTTGTAGGAGATGCACATGATGATGAACTGAGTTATGTGACTGGACATGGGAACACACGCTCGCATCTCTGAAAGTTTACAACTTGAAGACTGGTATGTAGAGAACTTACTATACTTGTTCATTCACTCACTAGCTCAAGTAATATTAATTAAAGACTTCCATTACGCCCAGGAGTGAGCTAGGCATTGAGGAATCAAGCGTCATATTTGCTCTCCTAGAAGCAAGCACATTGGTGGAACAGGTGCCAATCACACAAATAGGAGGGAGATGGTGGCCCTTATGATACTATAAGTGGACTTTGTCTCCTCAGGGGCCACAGCAAGGCCTCCCAAGGGAAGTGATTGAACTAGTATCTGGAGGTCAATGGAAGTTGAGGACAAGAGAGCAATTTCATGTAGAACAGCCAACAAGTGACCAGACACTACACATTTGAAGATCTAAGATAGTCAGTGATGTCTAAGTAGAGAGAGTTGCGGAGTTTTAGGTCAGTTTAAACATAAAAAATCTAAAATTCAATGGGATGATGTTGAAATGTTTTTTAACATGTGTGTGCTTGTATGTATATGTGTGTGTGTGTGTGTGTGTGTGTGCACAGCATAACCAGATCTACATTTTTTAAACAGTTAGGTGGTGAGAAGCAGTTTGTAAGGAGGGAAACTATTGACTCAGTGAGTTTTGCAGTCACTGTAGTGGTGTCAGTTCAGTTCAGTTCAGTCACTCAGTCGTGTCCAACTCTTTGTGACTCCATGGACTGCAGCATGCCAGGCCTCCCTGTCCATCACCAACTCCTGGAGCTTGCTCAAACTCATGTCCATTGAGTCGGTGATGACATCCAACCATCTCATCCTCTTTCATCCTCTTCTCCTCCTGCCTTCAGTCTTTCCCAGAATCAAGGTAGCAGTGTAGGTATGTAAATTCGTACCTTGGATTAGGTGGTACAGCAGGATGAACAAGGAGTTCCCAAAGTGTCCACTCTGAATCCCTACAACCTATGAATATGATACCTTCCATGGAGAAAGGGGCACAGCAGAAGTGATGATGAAGTTAAAGATCTTGATGTGGGGAGATTATCCTGGATTTCCCAGGCGGCTCAGCATAGTCACAAGGGTCCTTCTAAGCGGGGAAGGCAGAAGGATCAGAGTGCGTGGCAGCAGATAGGATGACAGAAGCAAGAGGCTGGAGTGATGAAAGGAAGTGGCCATGGCCGTGAATGAGGCCACCTCATTCCTGAAGCTGAAGAAGGCCAGAAAGCAGATTCTCAAGGAACTGGCCAAGTCAACACCTTATTTCAGACTTCTCACTGCTGGAATTGCATGACAATACATTTGTGTCTTTTTTAGTCACCAAGTTTGTGGTAATCTGTAGCATTAGGAAACAGTCAGATAAACAGTAGAGCAGTGAGGCAGAGATGGATAGAAATTAGTGCATTCAAGAGAGTGTTAGAAGGTAAGGTGATAGCACTCCATGGCAAATGGCATTTGCAGATTTGGGAGGGTGTCAAGGGGGACTCCTAGGTGTCCATTCTGATTCTTCGGATGGCATCATCTCATGGGTGTAAACCTTAATTTCATATCAAAAACAAGATGCAATTTCTGAATGTGAAGCCCTGGACAACAATAATTAAAATTTGCATGTTAGTTAGTAAATTACTTGAAAGGAAGTCATATTTTGAGACTCACAGTATCTGATTTCCAGAAAGTAGTAACCCAAAGGCATTAGGAGGATTTTAAATCAAGAGTCTAAGAGAGCCTCCACTTGCCATTCTGGAAGCATGGAGACTTTACTTTTTTCTTGTAGCAATGACTAGATGTAGTATCTGCTGTCTATTTTATCATCTCTAATTGCCCCAAACATCTTAGAGAGCTTTGCAATTAGAGGACGTCAGCACAGAATTACAGGTGTGCCAGGGTGTTGCTGCTCTTTCATCTCCAGCTGACCTGGGCAGGATCTGGGGTGTCAGAGCTCATGGGGTGGCCATCTCTTTGAGTAGTCTTGTCAGATTATCCCACCATATCCTAGAGATGTCTAATGTACCTTGTGTGCTATTATGAGAAAAAGAGATCAAATTGCCAACATTGGTTGAATAATAAAGAAAGCAAGGGAATTCCTGAAAAACATCGACTGCCTCACTGACTACACTAAAGCCTTTAACTGTGTGGATCACAATAAACAGTGGAAAATTCTTCGAGAGATGGGACTGTCAGGCCATCTTACCTGTCTCCTGAGGAACCTATATGCAGGTCAAGAAATAACTGTCAGAACTTTACATGGAACAATGTACTGGTTCAAAATTGGGCAAGGAGAATGACTAGGCTGTATATTGTCACCCTGCTTACTTAACTTACATGCAGAGTACATCGTGTGAAATGCTGGGCTTGCTGACTCACAAGCTGAACTCAAGATTGCTGGGAGAAATATCAACAACCTCAGATATGCAGCTGACACCACCCTTATGGCAGAAAGTTAAGAGGAACTAAAAAGCCTCTTGATGAAAGTGAAAGAGAAGAGTGAAAAGCTGGCTTAAAGCTCAACATTCAGAAAACTAAGATCATGGCATCTGGTCCCAACACTTCATGGCAAATAGAAAGAGAAAAAGTGGAAGCAGTGACAGCCTTTATTTTCCTGGGCTCCAAAATCACTGCGGATGGTGAGTGCAACCATGAAAGTAAAAGACACTTGCTACTTGGAAGAAAAGCTATGACAAACCTAGATAGCATATTAAAAAGCAGAGATATCATTTTGTTGACAAAATTCTGTATAGACAAAGCTATGGTTTTTATGTGTTCATGTATGGATGTGAGAGTTGGACTATAAAGAAAGCTGAGTGCCAAAGAACTGATGCTTTTGAACTGTGATGTTGGAGAAGACTCTTGAGAGTCCCTTGGACTGCAAGGAGATCAAACAAGTCAATCTTAAGGGAAATCAACTCTGAATATTCATTGGAAGGACTGAGGCTGAAGCTCCAATACTTTGATCACCTGATGTAAAGAGCCGATTCATTGGAAAAGACCTGATGC
Source organism: Aepyceros melampus (assembly GCA_006408695.1). Classification (NCBI taxonomy): domain Eukaryota; kingdom Metazoa; phylum Chordata; class Mammalia; order Artiodactyla; family Bovidae; genus Aepyceros; species Aepyceros melampus. The sequence goes on from SJXQ01002074.1 coordinate 271,168, forward strand.
TGGGGAAGACTGAGGGCAGGAGGAGAAGGGGACGACAGAGGATGAGATGGTTAGGTAGCATCACTGACTTAATCAAGATTAATTTTATCAAACTCCAGGAGATAGTGAAGGAGAGAGGAGCCTGGGGTCACAAAGAGTCAGACAAGACTAAGCAACTGAACACTAACAACAATGAAGAAAAAATTGACGAGCACTGAATGGCACCCCACTCCAGTGTTCTTGCCTGGAGAATCCCAGGGACAGGAGAGCCTGCTGGGCTGCTGCCTATGGGGTCACACAGAGTCTGACATGACTGGAGTGACTTAACAGCAGTAGCAGCCCTTTGTGCACAGAGTCGGATACGACTGAAGTGACTTAGCAGCAGCAGCAGCCCTTTGTTATTTCTTCTCCCAGGGTCTTCCATGGATGTCCTGCAATTGAATTCCTAGTAGGGATACGATCCTGATAGATGGCTGTTAACTCACTTGTTATCATAAATCTCTCTAGCAGTTCTTTTTTTTAAAAAAAAAAAAAAACCTAAGCAAAGAAGGGTATTTATTGGTTCATATAACTGAAAAGTCCAGGGAATATACTAGCTTCAGGCGTGGTTAGATCCAAGGCACAAACACTGTCATCAGGACTCAAGTCTCTCCACCATTTGGCTCCTCTTTCCTCTGTACTGACCTCATTCTCTGACAGGCTCTTTTGATATGATGGGTCCTGTTGGCTTGAGTTTTTCGACCTACAGAGCTAAGCAACCTCAGCAAAAAAATTCTGAGTCTGGATTAAGGATACAGCCTCCCCCTGAGCTGAAATTTCTTAGTCAGGTAAACAGGAAAAGGAAAGTTCCTGCACCTGACCACCCTTTAAGATCAGAAAATTGTATCCAGAGTAAATGCCATGGATTAACTCTGGAGTACTCAGGGTTAAAACTTATTTTCAGAGCTTTGACATTAGACTGCCGTTCTTCCAGATTATGGCCTGGCTATTTATATGGCTGCCCCTGAAGAAGAAAGCTTACTTACTTGACTATATATTGACTCAGCCTTTCCTTTCCCTTTGACATGTTACTGAAAACTGACTGGCTGTCCTTGAGAAGACTACAGCTAACCCCAGCCTATCTTACACTTAGTTACACCATGGAGTTTTGAATAGAAGCAACCTGAACCTCACCGCACTCAGACTTTATGTTCTCTGGCGGTAGTGGTAATTTAGTCGCTAAGTATTGTCTGATTCTTCATGACCTCATGAACTATAACCCACCAGGCTCCTCTTTCCATGGAATTCTCTAGGAAAGAATATTGGAGCAGGTTGCCATTTCCTTCTCCAGGGGATCTTCCCCAACCAGGGACTGAACCTGTGTCTCCTGCACTGCAGGGGGATTTTTTTTTACCATTGAGCCACAAGCGAAGCTCTAACAATTCTTAAATTCACTCCCTTACTAACACTGCCACCTAGTTAGTGCGATGACTTTTGTGTATTTCTTCTGATTATCTATCCAATGACTATTCCTCCCCTTCCTTCTAGGTTGGCAGAGCCTGCTTTTCACAATACAAGCAGAAAATTCCTGATGTGCACTTTTTAAGCTTCCCTTGTAGTTCAGCCCTGGGATATTATTCAATTCCAATACGGAAAGTGGAATTTTCCTGTGGGAAATCTATGGGAAGACAAAGTGAAATGAATTCCTTCTTATTGCACAATGAAAAGGAGCTTTGAGGAAAGTCCTTTTTTTACTCCTCTGTTTCTGGATGGTGATGTGTATGAATCTGAAGCATTGACCTTCTACAATGATCTTGAAACCATGAGAAGACAGAGAATCACACACAGCTCTGAACTCTGATGTTGTCAAGCCCTGGAGTCATCTGCAAATTGCTTATGTTCTTGTCTCTTATTATTTGGAAAAAAAAAAAAAAAGCATTTTATTTAAGTAACTTTCAACTGGTTGTTGTTACTTGTAGCCAAAAGCATTCCTAACGGATACAATTTTAAACCTGGTCTTCCTTGGTGGCACAGTGGTAAGGACTTTGCCAATGCAGGAGATGAGGATTTGAACCCTAGTGGGGAAGATCCCCTGGGGAAGAAAATGGTGACACACTCCAGTATTCTTGCCTGGAGAATCCCATGGACAGAGGAATCTGGTAGGCTAAAGGTGGGCTACAGTCCATGGGGTCACAAAAGAGTGAGACATGACTAAACAACTGAGCATCAGCACTTTATACCTCCAGAATTGTTTCTCAATTCTAATTCATCCTCTACACTGTCAGAGCAGTGATCGCTCTAAAATGCAGAACAGATTAGCGTATGAGTGGCTCCCTTTGCTTTCATAGAATGCACAGTCTCATATGTCCTCTGACTGTCTTGCCAGCTCCATACTCCATTAATTCTTCTGTTATAAGCAATTTTATAACCATTGAATTTTCTATGCCTCCTGGAAGACACTGTACTATTTAACACCTTTGAGATTTTACTTCAAACACTTCTTTCTGGAATATCCTCTAAATCTACCTCTTTCTAGCTGATACCGTTTTCAAGTCCTAGCTCATATATCTATCCCTTTCATAATGAAGCTTTCCAAGAACATTACTCTCTACCTCATGTAGGATTGTCTCTTCTCTATTTCATGCCCTGAAGTCTACAAGAGGGAAATTTGGACTTCAGTGTAGAACATATACCATTGCACTTTCATTTATTTATCACTTTCTACTTAATTTTCCATTTCTAATTCTAAATGCATGTTTTTAGATTTCCGACACTTAACAACACACTTGGAACACAGGAGATGCTCAATAAATATTTGTAAGAATAAATGAAAGGATGAATAAAATATAATTTTTATTTTAGAGACTAACCACTGATGTATATTCTAAAACTCACTTAAAACATTTCCTTGTAATTTCTCTCTCATTTGTAATGACTTATAGTATTTTGAAGCTGTAAAGTTTATACTTGAAACTGATAAGAAAAGAACTGTTTTATTGTACACACTGGAATTGACTCTTTATGACCTGTACACAATACATTTCTTGCTCCTTTACAGAAAATCAGAGTAAGGTTTTCTCCTATTTTTATTCATGTCAGACTTATTTGAAATGAAAGAAATATGAAAGAATAAATCAAATTATTTATTAAATAACAACTTAACATTGGTATTAAAAGAGAAAGGGTCATGGGCTTTATCCAAACCCATAGATATCTAGTAATGATGTTGTTATTTAGATGCTCAGTCATGTCTGACCCTTTGCAACCACATGGACTGCAGCAAGCCAGGCTTCCCTGTCATTAACAATGATTAATCCAATATTATGTCATTTCATACATGAGAATATAATATTTTTCTATTTTCCAAACCCCCAAGTCACAAGACCATTTTTTTTTTAAGAAATGCACAAAAGTAAGACATTTTAGCTCCAGTTGTTTTAGCCTGCTGCTGCTTTTCACCTGGGGTTCCTACAATCACACTTCCCTTCATGTTGGGAGGCGGTAGTGAGCCACAGACCTTTCTGGGATCTGGCTAGGGAGAAGTTGAAGTTGGGTATCAGTTCAGTTCAGTTGCTCAGTTGTGTCCTACTCTTTGCGGCTGATGAACTACAGCACATCAGGCTTCCCTGTCCATCACCAATTCCTGGACCTTGCTCAAACGCATGTCCACCAAGTCACTGATGCCATCTAACCATCTCATCCTCTGTCATCCCCTTCTTCTCCTGAGGTCAATCCTACCCAGCATCAGGGTCTTTTCCAATGAGCTAGTTATTTCACATCAGGTGGCCAAAGTATTGGAGCTTCAGCATCAGTCCTTCCAATGAATATTCAGGACTGATTTTCTTTAGGATTGATTTGTTTGATCTTCTTGCTGTCCAAGGGACTCTCAAGAGTCTTCTCCAACATCGCAGTTCAAAAGCATCAATTCTTCAGTGCTCAGCTTTCTTTAAGGTCCAGCTCTTACATCCATAATGACTACTGGAAAAACCATAGCCTTGACTAGACGGACCTTTGTTGGCAAAGTAATGGCTCTGCTTTTTAACATGCTATCTAGGATTGTCATGGCTTTTTTGTCCAAGAAGCAAGCGTCTTTTAATTTCATGGCTGCAGTCACCATCTGCAGGATCTAGGAGCCCAGAAAAATAAAGTCTGCCACTGTTTCCATTGCTTCCTCATCTATTTCTCATGAAATGATGGGACTGGATGCCATGATATTAGTTTTTTGAATGCTGATTTTTAAGCCAGCTTTTTCACTCTCCTCTTTCACTTTTAATGAGAGGCTCTTTCTTCTTTGCTTTCTGCCATAAAGGTGGTGTCATCTGCATATCTGAGGCTATTGATACTTCTCCCAGCAATCTTGACTCCAGCTTGCAGTCCATCCAGTCTGGCATTCAGTGGAGTTCGGACATGAGGGATAGATTTTGTGTCTAATTAGGCTGCTTTTAGCTATCCTTGTATGGTGATGGTTTCCAGGAATTCTCTCGTATCTGCTCTTCTAATTCACCCAGAATTTGGGACATGAATGTGCAGCAGCAGAAGTCATATCTCAGTGTGAATCTGCCCCATGGCATCCAGAGTAGAATGAGTAGTGGAGGAAAAAATTTGAAATGGTGGAGCCAGAAGCTAGTCTATGGAAAGAATATTGTAGAATTGTATCAGGCAGTTATGTAGTAAAAATTTTTTTCCAGAATTTTGTAATTTTTGTCTTTTATTGCTGGGAGGGATTGGGGGCAGGAGGAGAAGGGGACAACCGAGGATGAGATGGCTGGATGGCATCACTGACTCCATGGGCATGGGTCTGGGTGAACTCCGGGACTTGGTGATGGAGGCCTGGTGTGCTGCAATTCACGGGGTCGCAAAGAGTTGGACATGACTGAGCGACTGAACTGAACTGACTGATTAGTATTTAATTTTATGTGATTTAGCATTTTAACAAACATTTATTTTTATATTTTTATGTGGTACTGTTTTTCATAAAGAGGGTTCTCAACATTGTATACATTTTTCCAGGCTCTTTAAAACCTAGATCCTTCTGAGATACATCTATGTTAGAATAAAGCTTTCATAGGCTTAATGCAAGATTAAACTAACTGTAGATCTTGTTTTTAAATAACTTGATAAATCATGTTGTTGTTCAGCCACTAATCTTTTTTGACTCTTTTCAAACCCATTGACTTCAGCATGCCAGGCTCCTTCGTCCTCCAAAATCTCCTGAGGTTTGCTCAAATTCATGTCCATTGAGTTGGTGATGCTGTATAACCATCTCATTCTCTGCTCCCCCTTCTCCTTTTGCCTTCAATCTTGTCCAGCATCAGGTTCTTTTCCAGTGAACCACCTCTTTTTTTTTTTTAGTTTATTTTTTAATATAAATTTATTTATTTTAATTGGAGGCTAATTACTTTACAATATTGTATTGGTTTTGCCATACATTAACATGAATCTGCCATGGATGTACACGTGTTCCTTCTTTTAGTCAGGCAGACAGAGGATGGAGCTTCAGCTTCAGCATCAGTCCTTCCTTTAGGATTGACTGGTTTGATCTCCTTGCAGTCCAAAGAACTCTCAAGAATCTTCTCCAGCAGCACAATTTGAAAGCATCAATTCTTTGGCACTCAGCCTTCTTTATGGCCCAACTTTGACACCCAAACATATCTACTAGAAAACCATTGCTTTGCTTATGTGCACCTTTGTCAGCAAAGTGATGTCTCTGCTTTTTAATATGCTATCTAGGTTTGTCATAGCTTTCCTTCCAAGGAACAAGCATCTTTTACTTTCGTAGGCATTGTGTCCAGCAGGGCAGGCTAGCATCTTGTCAGACTGGGTAGGCAGGTGGGAGAGGAACTCATTTAAAGAGAGCATCACAACTGAGCTTTGACATTAATGCAATCTTTTTTCTTTCCATTGTACCATACTATTGTTTGTTTAATTTTTATTTCTTCCAAATATTACCAGTTTTTTCTTTATGAAGGAGGAACATGTGATGACAGCAGACTCTAGTCTATGATATTTTAGACAAGGATCTGTGGTTTAATGTGTTTATATTTTGTGAAAGGGAGAGTGAAAGTCGCTCAGTCATGTCCGACTCTGCGACCCCATGGACTATACAGTCCATGGGATTCTCCAGGCCAGAACACTGGAGTGGGTAGCCTTTCCCTTCTCTAGGGTATTTTTAGTGAGTGAAGCTAATTTTAATTCCTTGGCCTGGAGCTAAATAAAGCTACAAGTCACATGAAATGTTTGAATTTTAAATGCTGAATTACCCTAGAGGCCATAAAGCTTTGTTCATGAACAAGAATGGTGCAATAAAACTGTATATTTTCAAAAATACCTCTGCTGTAATTAACCAATTAGTGGTTGGAACTCTGTTATACTTTTGCATTTTCCAAATGTTTCACCTTGCCCTTCGAGTCTACCTGTGAGCTCTACATACCTCCAGAAATTTAGGTCTTAGCTGCTGGTAACAGGAAGGAAAGTTACCTCTGAGATCTAAAGTAAAATCTTGGAGGCTAGTGTGTAATACATACTGTTCTCTACCTTTTAAGAATGATTCCTGATAGCTCTGTGCCTTTCTGTTTCTGTCATGTGCCCTCTTTTGCTGTATCTTCTGTAAATTTTCTATTAAGTGCCATTCAGAAGAATCTCAAGGCAGGTATCTGAGCATAATTTTTCAAGACTTCCATTACCCAAGATAAGTTTGACCAATCTTGTTCCTCCTTTAATTCATATTTGAGAACTAAGTTTCCATTTAGAGAGAAGATTTTTTTTCCCAATCCTGGGATGCATGATCATCCTTAAAGTGATATAACTTAGATTTAATATTGTCATCTGGCTCTTTACAAGATCATTATATTTGTTACATAATCTGGTTTTGTTAGCTCTAATGAAAAAATTATGCACATTTTAAGGTAAAAGTTCCTATTCATTATTCTGTTTTTACCCTGTTGTTATTTTCAACGTTTATTTTAAAAAGTATATTCGACCAATATGATATTTGACAATTAATTTCTAGGATAAATCCACAAGCTTCATTTTTTTTACACTTACAGGATTATTAGTTCAGGCAGTGGTTTAGAAATGTGATGTTAAATATAGTTCAGCTGGGTACTATAATTAAAATTGAAATTTTATTCAGTTTTGTAAACACAGTAGCTATAAATAGAGGAAAAAAGAGACTTTCCAACGAACTCTTGGTATTTGTCTTGGATAAAGCCAAAATAAATTCTTTAATCAGATAAACACAAAGAATATCTCAGTCTTGAGATGATTTCACTATGTATTGGCTTCCCAGGTAGCACAATGGTAAAGAATTCGCATTCCAATGCAGGAGATGCAAGAGATGAAGGTTGGATGCCTGGGTTGGGAAGATCCACTGGAATAGAACACAACCATCCTAGTATTCCTGCCCGGAAAATTCTATGGAGAGAGGAAACTGACAGGCCACAGTTCACGGGGTCGCAAAGAGTTGGACGCAACTGAGCACACGCACGCGCGTGCGTGTGCACACACACACACACACACACACACACACACACACAGTATGTATATGTTATTTCATTCAATATTTTCCAACACATATTTATTGAATTCCAACTGTGTGTTGTGGAAATTCAGAGAGCAAGAGGACTGGATAACAGTTAACAACCTCAGAAAATTTCGTAGTACTGTAATGCCTGCTTCTAGAGGCGTGTACTTAGGACTTTTTTTTTTTAATTTTTATTTTTACTTTATTTTACTTTACAATACTGTATTGGTTTTGCCATACACTGACATGAATCTGCCATGGGTGTACATGAGTTCCCAATCCTGAACCCCCCTCCCACCTCTCTCCCCCTATCATCTTTCTGGATTATCCCCGTGCACCAGCCCCAAGCATCCTGTATCCTGTATAGAACATAGACTAGTGATTCATTTCTTACATGATAGTATACATGCTTCAGTGCCATTCTCCCACATCATCCCACCCTCTCCCTCTCCCTCAGAGTCCAAAAGTTCGTTCTATACATCTGTGTCTATTTTGCTGTCTTGCATACAGGGTTATCATTACCATCTTTCTAAATTCCATATATATGTGTTAGTATACTGTATTGGTGTTTTTCTTTCTGGCTTACTTCACTCTGTATAATGAAGCAACTGACAAACAACTAATCTCAAAAATATACAAGCAACTTATGCAGCTCAATTCTAGAAAAATAAATGACCCAATCAAAAAATAGGCCAAAAAACTAAATAGACATTTCTCCAAAGAAGACATACGGATGGCTAACAAACACATGAAAAGATGCTCAACATCACTCATTATCAGAGAAATGCAAATCAAAACCACAATGAGGTACCATTTCACACCAGTCAGAATGGTGGTGATCCAAAAGTCTACAAGCAACAAATGCTGGAGAGGGTGTGGAGAAAAGGGAACCCTCTTACACTGTTGGTGGGAATGCAAATTTACTTTATTTTACTTTACAATACTGTATTGGTTTTGCCATACACTGACATGAATCTGCCATGGGTGTACATGAGTTCCCAATCCTGAACCCCCCTCCCACCTCTCTCCCCCTATCATCTTTCTGGATTATCCCCGTGCACCAGCCCCAAGCATCCTGTATCCTGTATAGAACATAGACTAGTGATTCATTTCTTACATGATAGTATACATGCTTCAGTGCCATTCTCCCACATCATCCCACCCTCTCCCTCTCCCTCAGAGTCCAAAAGTTCGTTCTATACATCTGTGTCTATTTTGCTGTCTTGCATACAGGGTTATCATTACCATCTTTCTAAATTCCATATATATGTGTTAGTATACTGTATTGGTGTTTTTCTTTCTGGCTTACTTCACTCTGTATAATGAAGCAACTGACAAACAACTAATCTCAAAAATATACAAGCAACTTATGCAGCTCAATTCTAGAAAAATAAATGACCCAATCAAAAAATAGGCCAAAAAACTAAATAGACATTTCTCCAAAGAAGACATACGGATGGCTAACAAACACATGAAAAGATGCTCAACATCACTATTATCAGAGAAATGCAAATCAAAACCACAATGAGGTACCATTTCACACCAGTCAGAATGGTGGTGATCCAAAAGTCTACAAGCAACAAATGCTGGAGAGGGTGTGGAGAAAAGGGAACCCTCTTACACTGTTGGTGGGAATGCAAACTAGCACAGCCACTATGGAGAACAGTGTGGCAATTTCCTAAAAATTGCAAATAGAACTGCCTTATGATCCCGCAATCCCACTGCTGGGTATACACACTGAGGAAACCAGAATTGAAAGAGACACGTGTACCCCAATGTTCATTGCGGCACTGTTTATAATAGCCAGGACATGAAAGCAACCTAGATGTCCATCAGCAGATGAATGGATAAGAAAGCCATGGTACATATACACAATGGAGTATTACTCAGCCATTAAAAAGAATACATTTGAATCAGTTCTAATGAGATGGATGAAACTGGAGCCTATTATACTTAGGACTTTATAAGACCCAGGGCTTTGAAGACTCTGCAAAGCATATTTTAATGAAGGGACACAATTTACTGGAAGGACTCCAGCCCCTGTTATTCTATCACATGAGAGCTTTCTGAAGCAATTGTAAAGACATCTTAAGCAAGCAACACAAACTAATTAGCAAATTGGTGTCAAGAATGAAAACGACGCCTTGTGTTTTTTACCACATCCCCTAGCCAGGGTATATAAAGAAGGAGGGAGCACAGGGAATCCATTATACTGAGGAAATTCATTCCCTGCTCTCCAAGCCGCCCAGCCCAGACACCATGAGCTACTGCTTCTCCAGCACCGTCTTCCCAGGTTGCTACTGGGGCAGCTATGGTTACCCCCTGGGGTACAGTGTGGGGTGCGGCTACGGTAGTACCTACTCCCCAGTGGGCTACGGCCTCGGCTATGGCTACAACGGCTCTGGGGCCTTCGGTTACCGAAGATTCTGGCCATTTGCTCTCTACTGATTTGCTGAAATACCAGAGGCATGGAATCTTCTCCCCCAAACCCAAGAGGCGCACTTTCAGGTCCTCAGGACTCATCAGCCTCCCAGTTAGCTGCTTTTCACATCAGCACCAGAGTCTCAAGGGAAGATGATGAAAAACCACTTGCCTCCAGCTGCCTTCCCTGCATGATGTTTGTTGGGATGTTTTGAGAAACTTGACACCCAAACACGTTTTACATTTGAATTTTTCACCATGCTATGACTCTTGTCATTATCAAGTTGTGGGTGTGTCTGTCAAATTCTCAATAAACTTGTCTCAACCGCTATTATATTCTCACCTGAGTGGAGTTTCCTTTCTTGGTGCGCATATTTCTTGGAACAGGCAGTGAGGTGGATGGTGGATTTAGTTTTCTCATGTGGGTGTTAACAGCAGTGAGAAAGCAAATAATCCCTGCTCTTGTGTGAGAAGCAGGAAACAAGGGTCTGCTTATGATTTTTTAAAAATCCTATCTTAACCTTCATTTAAGTCTGTGACATTCTTCTCCAATTCTGGCGCCAATGTTACACCATCCATTGCTTGGTGTCCCTCCGTATCTCGCCACTCCTGTTGCTCACAAGGGAACCCAACATTGAGGGACTCTGTCAATTATTTCTGTATCAATACAAATCAAACCCACTATTTTCCCTCTCGGGGACCAAGGATTGTAGAATAAAATACCATGTCCCTTATTTAAGGATTCTGGAGAATCTAGAATACCTATAGACATATTTTAGGGATCTGAGAGTCTTTTAAGGGAAGGATAGATCCCCTGTCTCAAACCACCTAGGATATCTACTTTACAACTTACAGGGACCAGTTTAGAAACAGCGACAGAAAGCTTCTTAATCTTTGAAGAATCAACATCAGAGAGTGAGTTTTACTCTTAAAAGAGCACTTCTTATAGACCTGAAGATACATCAGCCTTTCTCAGTATTCCTTTAGAGAAGAGGGTAATATTCTTTTTATAAGCCAAATCAAAAGTTCCTCAATCCTCTCGTTGAAAATATTTTATACAGAGTACACATATTCTTGGACTTCCCTGGTGGCTCAGATGGTAAAGTGTCTGTCTACATGTGAGAGACCCAGGTTCAATTCTTGGGTTGGGAAGATCTCCTGGAGAAGGAAATGGCAATCCACTCCAGTATATTGCCTGGAGAATCCCATGGACAGAGGAGCCTGGTGGGATATTCTTGGGGACAGCAGGGTTTGGCTTAAACTCTGCTCCTCTATTGAGTATCTGCAAGTGGTATCTTGCATATTCTCTGCATTAGCTATAAATATAATGGCTATTTGGAGAGATAATTTTAGGAAAGAGTATTTTCTGCACCATATTTCATCCAACAAATATCTTTTTAAAAGAATTCAAAAGACATCATGTTCACGAATTGACTCAGTAGATTCTTTTCCAGTGGGCTATTATAACCTAGAAAATCCTTAGTTTGAAACTTTCCAGCAGCCATAGGTTGATTCACACTGAGAATTGTAACTTAATCAAACATGTAGGTTAGAATAGAATAATAAAAGAAAAAAAAAGTGGGTTTTCAGGAATTGGAGGGTCAAACTGAGGTTAGAAGGTGTCTATTTGACGGGTCTAGACTAAGGACTGAGTTATAAAAATTTTGTGCTTGAGAAAACTGCACAGAACATCTAATTCAGTGTTTTTGAAGCTGCAGGATGCAGGAGCATCGTTGGCAGCTGGGTTAAATAGTAAATTCTTACGCTTTAGGCCCAGGAATTTTGACGACATTTCTGAGATGTGATCCAAAAATATAATTCTTTTCCCCAGCTCGACTGAGGTATAATTGACAAATAAAACTTTTTGTATCTTTAAGGTGTAATAAGTAAGTATAAAGGATGTTTGATATGTGTATATATTGTGAAATGAGTAACATAATCAAGTGAATTAATGTATCATTCACCTCAGATATGGGGATTCCCAGGTGGCGCACTGGTAAAGAATCTACCTGCCAATGCAAGAGACACAGGAGACATAGGTTTGATTCCTGGGTTGGAAAGAGCCCCTGGGGGAGGAAACGGCAACCCACAGCAGTACCTTTGCCTGGGAAGTTAATGGACAGAGAAGTCTGGTGGGCTCAGTCCATGGGGTCACAGAGTTGGACATGACTGAGTGACCGAACACACATATCACCTCAAATTACCAATTTTTTTTTTCAGATGTATGATGTTGGCATCATTAATCTTCAGGGAAATAAACCCACAAAGAGTTATCACTTCATACCTGTTGGAATGGGTATCATCAATAAGATGAGAGAAAATAATGTTTTTCCAGGATGTGGAGAACAGGGACCCTGTTAAGCACTGTTGATTGGAATGTAAATGGATTCAGCCACTATGAAAAACAATGTGGTTTCTTAAAAAATTAAAAATAGATTTATCAAATGATTCAGCAATCTCTCTTCTGGGGTATCCTCAGAGGAAGGGAAGTCATTGCCTTGAGAGGCAATGAACACACTCCTGTGTTCATTGTTCAACGTTATGCATAGTGGCTAAGGAATGGGCACAGTTTATGAGTCTGTTGAGAGATGAATGGATAAAGCAAGTGTCGTGTAAATACAATGGAATATTTTATTTGTTACATTGTATTACACCCAATCTGAAAAATGTAAGAAATTTTGTCATTGGAAACAACATGGATGAACCAGAAATCTAAAGATTTTAGAAGTGCCCTAGGATTCTGTTTTATCTCCCCAGGGCAAATTCTGGGAGATAGTGAGGAACAGGGAGGCCTGGTGTGCTGCAGTCTCTGGGGTTGCAAAAAGTCAGATACCAGTTAGCTACTGAATGACAACAGCAACAGGATTCTATATCAGATGGTCTGACCCCCATGCTTAAGAAGCATTGTTTCAGGACATTACACACACACACACACACTTATTTATCTATTCATTAATTTATGCTCAGATAACTTAATCTTGATAGAAGAATATTATCTACATTGAACTCAACAAGATTAAGGCCAGAAGAAGGGATTCTTTACAGCCCCAGAGACATACAAGAGGCACATTGAAGTATGACTACTGTGCTTGGCACTTTTAACTGCGGTATTGGGGTTGAAGTTTCTGATTATATACTCTGCTTAAGAAAAAATGTTTCACGTCAGCACAAGAATGGTCTAAGTATAGTGGGAGGACAGAGTTTTAGAGAGCCAAGGGGAAATTACTGTGCAGGAATGAAGGTTATGTCATTAACAGAAACTCTCTGTTGATGAATGAGAGACAAGGAATACAGCAGGAATACTGTATTATGAACAAAAGGGTTAGTTTTCCCTCCTCAACTTTATTACTCTGATGTGTAAAATATATAAAGCCTATTGAAATAAGTCAAGGAAACAGATTATATCAGAAATCTTTTAGCATTTCTAGCAGGTTCTATTTTATTTATTTCTGCATAGGGAAGGGGAGAAGGAAGCAAGGAGAGAGAAAACTTCTAAGAGGTTTCTCCCAACTTTTGCATCTCATTACACAAGATTACCCACAAAATATCATGTAATATTATAAAATATTAATAATAAAATTGAGAAAGACACACACAAGAAGAAAAAAATGTACTTTGGGATGATTTTATAAATTCATATTTTTCCATGTAATAAAATGTTCTGCTTTACTTCATGTTGGTTATTTTTAACTGTAGTTAGCTTCTATTACTTATGCTTGTACTCAGATCCCACCCTTGGAAATCTTGATAGGAAGATCTTCTATGGGCTCTGGAAATTTTTATTTAAAAACATTCTCCATAAGTAGTTTATCTTTGTGCTACCGGTTTGGGATAGTGACAAAATTCTTATTCATGGCTTTTTATTTTCCATCCTTTTCAGCTTCCTCCATTTGTTTTGAATCTAGGAACCAAGTTGTTTCATCTATATTTACATAGGATTCAATGAAAACAAAATAAATGCATTTTACACACAAAGTGAGAAGAAAGAAGAGAAGGATCCTTTGATGCTACTACATTCAGGCTTGGCTGTGGTCTGTAGGGAATATGGCTAGATATTTATTTCTAATTGTACATGAGTTTTGGTATTGAGCTGGGCCAGTTTATTGTTCTACACATAGGAGAAATTTAGTAAATATAACTGAGTTATCTGACAAATTTCCTCAACAAACATGAAAAAATATACAAGCATTCTTTTGCTAACATCTTATAACTATTCTTTAATTCATTTGCGGTCTGGAAGCCTGATGTCTGTGCATTTTACGATTTGGATTCATTGCAGAAGGTCACACGTGAAGCAAAGTATTGTTTTTCTTTCCTGTTTTCCCATGAAGTACTTATTTCTCCGAATTACCTGAAAAACTGATCTATTATTTTTAAGATTTCTGTGCTGAGTAAAGCCTGTAGCTGAGAAAGATGACTTGAATACTTAATAGACACCTTGTCTATAGAGGAACCTGTAAGAGAAAGAGAGAGAAATACATATTTTCCTCTTATAGTTTTAGATGTTTCAGAGCAATTTTTCCTGGAAGAAGAAGGCATGGCTAGAGACTATCCTGGAATGATGAGTCTGTTGCACTCAGAATCACACTGTGGAAGCCTCCCTTGAATTCAGAGTGCAGTGCTGCTCTGCTTACTGTTTTCTTAATGACTTATTCCCATAGCCAACTTGTCTGCATAAAGGTGGGGTTTCGGTGCTGAAAGTTTCTTTAGGAATTTGTTTTTGGTATGTGAAAACTCTAGGCATCAGTAATGTACTCTGGTGTCTCACTAATATCTGCCACATGGATTCTGACTCTCTGTCCCCTCTCCTAAAGCTTCTGTTCTAGACATTAGGCTTCCCAGTTCCTTGATTCCTTGGAAGTCATGATTCAGTAGTCATAGCTGAATGTATGACTGCTCATTTGTATATACCCATTCACAGGCCAGGTTTAAAGCCTCAAAGAATTTTCCAAGATTAACTGCAAAAAAATTTTCTTGAAGTAGCGTTGCTTTACATCATTGTATTAGTTTCTGTTGTACAGCAAAGTGAATCAGCTGTACATGTGTGTCGCCTCTTCTTTGGGTTTCTTTCCCATTTAGGTCACCACAGAGCAACGAGCAGCCTTCCCTGTGCTATGCAGTAGGTTCTCATTAGTATTTTATACATAGTGGCGTATATATGTCAATCCCAGTTTCCCAATTCCTCCCACCCTACCCTTCCCTCCG